>JAVJIF010006238.1:0-188582 GCA_038442645.1 Agave tequilana | reverse complement strand
GGTTATGTTGAAGGAAAGTGTGAAAATTTTGAACATACTTTTGATCTAGCCGCCATAAAAACTGATTAGAAACACAATTAATTATAGTGTAGTGCAATGGATCTAAGCATGATCAATCTCTAAGTTTTAATATTTTAATTTTCTGCCCTAAAAAGTTTTATGTTGAGACATTGATAAAATTGAATAAATATGATTGGTTTCCAAAGAAAAACCTGATTCGCCTCCTTCCACTTTCGCAATTACCTTTTAGCCTTCTTTTCTTCTTCTTCTCTCCTAAAAAATGAAGTTAGCAAATTTTTTTTATAATCGAAAGTAAAAAATGATGAAATGATATAAGTAAATGTCCTTTTCTCCTTTTCGCAGTTCCTTTCTGATTTCTGCAAGACAACTCGAGAATATTTGCTTAGCGAGGTCAAAAGAGAAAAAGGAGAAGAAAGAAAAGAAAAGAAAAAAACAGTTTTTTTTAAAAAATTTGTTTTAAGAACTAGAAGAAAAATTAAATATAGGTTTCAAAAAAGTTTCTCACGCAAAGCCCTTGGCAATGACGCCAAAAATTTGTTGCGGCTCGGATCTTAAAGAAATTTACCGTCATTGTTTGAACCCCAAATAAATAACAAAGTTACATATTATTGCTTTGAAATACTTGAAAATTAGTAATATGGCAAAAAAATGATCGAATCCACAGAGACTTGTTGAAAATCACAATTTTAAAACCTAGATTAATTTTTAATCTAGTTTTAAAACAAATGATTTGGATTTTAGAATTTAAGTTAGGGAAATTAAATGTTAAACTTTATCAAAATGAGCAAACTTGGAGATTGAGAATCATTACCTTGTCTATAGAGATTCTTCCTTTATGTTTTCATTACTATTTTACATTTACTTCAATCTTTAGAAATTATTTTTATTCTAAAAACTGGATGATTTTGCAATAAACCTAATGTACTCTTTTATTTTTATCGTATATTAAGCTACAAATAACTCTAGCATCTTTATTGTGAAGAAATCTCTCCAAAGTCGGCTTGATCTAATTAGAATTAAGAGTTTTTATTTAATTATATTTTTAACTAATTTAAACTTAAGATGAAGTATGGAATGAATTCACACTGAAGTGAAATACAATCCATCAAAATTGATAAATCTTAAATTAAAATAAAAATTAGACATTAATAATATAGCAAAAGAGAACATAAACATAAGGAGCAACTCTACGCATTCATGGAGTGGAACTCTCTCCCAAGAGAAGGTTCTCAGTCACTTATAACGGGGAGTCTAATAAAAACAAGAAAAAGCAGAGAATGAGCATGACAATGAAAAAACAATTGATTAAAATAATTCTCTTGTTACAACTCTCAAAAAAGGAACAAAACTCTCTCTAAAACTCTTTTACAAAAGAAAGAAATAAAACTATTACAAAATCCTCTCAAATAACCTCCCGCTCTTAGTCCTTTTATAGGGAGAATAGAAGGACATGTTTCTTTCAATCATTCCAACATATTTACAATATGTTTTCTTAAATTGCTTCAACATGTTTCCTTCAATCATTCCTTTGATTCCAACATGTGATTTGGATAAAGAAAATCCTTTGAAGATTTGATTTACACTTGAATCTTTAGCCCATTCAACTTTAATATTTGATTCATTTCTTTTTTGATCTTTTGTTGAACCCAAATTTACTTACTCAGCACCAAATGATTTGCATAGGTCTTCAATTCTCTAAACAACAAAAACACACCAATTAAGTATAATTCAACAAAAATAATGTACTAACATATATGCAACTTAGGTATAAGATGTGTACAAATATGCCTTCATCACATATGATAGCAGTCATCATGATATATTCTATCAATTTTTCTGATTAAAGTAGTTTACTTGACATTTCATTAATGTTTCTAGAGTTAATGGTCTCTGACTGTATTTTCCTAATATGTGATTTATAGATCAAGTTTCTATCAATTTTCCTCATTGGGAAGGTTTCTTCTGAGTCTGATTTCTCTCTCACAGACAATAGTCTAGGGTTTTCTGGCTGGATTATATCTTTTATTTTTCGTGTTCGTATCAGTTTCCTTAGCAAGATAGTTTCTTCTTCTGTTGATTTTCCCTACTCAAATAAAAGTCACAGACAAGATCTTTTGGACGGCTCATGTCAACACTCAATGATCATCAAGTTCATAATGCAAGTTTTTGAAAGCAAAAGTGATATTTTAAGGCTGTAATCTTAGTTGGCAATTCAAGTTAGTTAGATTCTTCTTATATTTGAGAGTAATTGGAAATAAAAGAGTGCAACATTAAATTAGTATGTTTCTTGCTTGTAGTATTTATGTTTGAGATAGACTTGTGTCATTCCGGAAGAATTCGAGGTTGAATCCTTCCCACTCAAATACCGACATTCGACATTCGAATACAAGATCCACTTCGTTGAAGTTGATCTACATTATTTCTAGTATCTATAAATAAAAAATCAACTGAATACTTTTCGCTCATCTATCAAGCGGCGCAAAATGAACGGCCGAAAGCAGTGAGTTGGTTATATCTATGTCTTTAGACATACAAATTCTCGATCAGGCTTGATATTGATTTAAACATTTGAAAACCCCTACAAACCAATTTTTATTAGTTTTAAATGTTTTACACTGTTAAACTAACCAACTCACTATTTATGTTATCTGTTTTTTCCCTACTTGATGCATAGGTAAAAGTATTCAAAACATTTGATTTTTGGTTTATAGATACTTGAAATAATATAGATCAACTTCAACGGATTGGATCTTATATTAGAATGTCAACTTCAATGGAGTGGATCTTATATTAGAATGTTATAGGGTTGTATTTGAGTGAGAAGGATTCGCCCTCAAATCCTTCCAAGTCTATCTCTTTATGTTTTCCTCTCATTTTTTTGGAAATAGAATAAAGGTCACTCTCTAGCGTACACACACCCATCATTAATCACCCCGTTCGATGTGGGGATTAAACCTGAGACCTCGCTCTTGAGAATGATGGGTGTTACCAGTGAGCTGCTTATGTTTTCTCTCATGGAACGTTGTTAAATCAAAATGAAATTCAAGAAGATGCGAACAGTTCTGTCTCAGAGTTTTTTTTTTATCTGCTTTGATCTGTCTCGTTGTGTGAAAAAAATTTGGAGACTTGGCACGTAAATGTGACACCGGATAAAATACGGCACTAGTGAAATTATGTGTCTCCAACAAATATTGTTTTTGAAGAAAACACGAGTGATTATATCTGCTCATTATTGTCAATGAGAAGCGAAGGAAACAAAAGTCAACAAAGATCACTTTGTTGGGATCAAACCAGTGCGAACTCTCACTCACACGGATGAGGAAGCAGATTAACAACACACAGAATTGGAGAAAAGAGGAGATGGAGGTTGGATGAAGAGAAGTAAGATGCAGTATAGATAGTTGGTGGCTAGGAATTTTTTAGATGACGGCTAGGGTTTGAAAGTTGATGGATGATGATAGAGACGCATGTGGTGATAAAAGAGAGACCACTCTTATATCATGTTAGTTTAGAGAATAAACAGCGTAACCCTAGATTAGGGTTACATCTCTTTATATAGATAAGGAATATATAAGAAAATATAAGAATATCTTTACACATTCTAATTGTTCTATTAGAAAGTTGAAATAAATATAGTGACGGAAATTAAAATATTGATGAAGTGCTGATAAGTAGGGGTGCTATCGGATCGGATATTGTCTTTACTATATCGTACCCGCATCCAACTTTCGAATACTGATATGGATACAGATATTGGAGGATGTGAAAAAATGATATCCGTATCCGTCAAAATCGAATATCGGATATGAATCGAATATTAGCGGAACGGATGCGGATACTAATCAGATAATGTAAAAATGAATACGGTTAGAGATAAACTAAATAGATATACTTTATATTACTTTTTATCTCATCTACAATAATATTAAATGTGATACATGTTATGATATTATTGTGTACATATCAATGCTTTCATTGTATCTATTGTCATTCGGCTTATATAGCAACTGATTACACGACCTCCGGTGCTAAGTGTCGATTCAGATGCCACGTTTATATCGAAATACTCAAAATATCTCGTGCTACTCTTGCAAGAATCAGATATTTTTCACTATTACTTTTTCACCAACTCAAATGTCAAAATCTATTGTCTCATTTCATTGAAGAATAGTCTATTCCATATGGATATCATTATCAAGCACCTAACTTTCGGATATCGGATCAGATATGGATAGCGTAGTCTAAGATCTCAAGAGATTGTCCCTCAAGATCGATGATCAAAGTCTGGCCGATAGTACATACCGAAGCAGACAGGATTTGTAACCCCCTGCTCCCTGATGTACATACTGTCAGATATGTCATTGAATTCACATAGGGGACTTGTCACCTATACAATTCATAGGTATCTTGATTCTTTTATCTTATTTACTTATTTGTCCCTGTTTCTTTATCTATCATGCTCACTAACCTCTTTCTGCAGGTATTCTTGTACTTATTTCCTGTTGGAACTCTTATAACTATGGAGGTGATTTCCTGTACTGAGACTTAGCGTATGTACGTGAGGGTTTTCCGCCTTGCGTATGTGCGTCGCCATAACGTCTCCGTATCCTTGAGATCGGGGCGTTACAGGATTCATCTACTAAACTTCCTCCACCACTTCCACACTCACATCCACCACATCAACTATCACCATATCACCCATCAACTAATCTTCCCCCACCACCTCCACCCTCGCATCCAATACAACAACCACCACCATATCACTCATCAACTTATTTTTCTCAAATACCACTATTATACACTATTACATCCATCAACGAATTTACAACTTGTGTTGTTTAGAGATTGCAGTGTAACCAAAGGACCCCGACACTACACAATGACGTCAAATATTTTATTCAAGGTGTTCGGTCAAGAACAAGATATGCAACCTCTTTATTGACAACGAAAGATGCGAGAACATGGTATCTAGAGCACTTGTAAATCACTTGAACCTAGAGATGGAGCCACACCCTCATCCTTATACCATTGTTGGATCAAGAAGGCTCATTCATCAAAATAACAAATCCATGTCATGTTCCTATTTCAATTGTCAATTATTATAAAGATTCATTGCTTGTGATGTGGTTGACATGAACGCCTGTTATATTCTTTTGGAAAGATCATGACAACACGATATTGATGCAACCCACAGGGATAAAATGAACATCTATATGTTCAATTGGAAGGGCAAAAGAGTTGCCATGATGTAAATTCAACCCGCTCCAAAGTTTACAGAAGAAAATAAGCCTAAATTCATATCCACATGAAATCGAGAAAAGTTTCTTGTGGAATCAAAGGAGACAAAGTAAAGATTTGCTTTAGTCATCAAAGAAGTTACTCAACCTACTGAAATCCCTAAAAAGATGAAATCATTATTAAAAGAGCTTAAAAGAGTTGTGCACTATGAACTTTCGGATAGATTACCAATGACGAGAGATATTTAACTTCACATTGATCTTATTCTGGGAGCAAGTCTACCTAATCTTTCACACTATCAGATGAATCCTAAGGAGAGTGAAATTCTAAAAGAGAAGGTTGAAGAGTTGATATGCAAGGGGCATATTAAAGAGAGTATGAGCCCATATGTCGTAGCGGCTCTTTTAACACCTAAAAAGGATGGAAGTTGACGCATGTGTGTGGACAGTCGGGCAATCAACAAGATCACTATCCGCAACCGATTTTTGATACCTCGACTTGTTGATATATTGGATAGTTGAGAGGTTTGTGTATGTTTTTGAGGATAGATCTCAGGAGTGGTTACCATCAAATCCGCATTAGGACAAGAGATGAATGGAAGACAATCTTCAAGACTTCAGAGAGATTATATGAGTGGATGGATTATGGGATTCCATGGCGTGCCGAGTTCCATTGTTCAAATCTGGATAGCAAGTTTTTGGCTACCTTTGGACTACCTTGCGGCGGAGATTTGGTACATCATTAAAGTATAGCAGTACGGTGCATCCTCAAACCGATGGACAAATGGAAGTTGTCAACCGCACCTTTGGCAACTTATTGCGGAGCACATGTAGAGACAAACCAAGCTTGTGGGAAAAACTTTGCCCCAAATAGAGTTTGCATACAATAGCATGGTTCGTGGTTCAACGGATGTGCAAGAAGATGTTCAATTGAATATTGAGAAATCCAATAATAAGTATGAGGCAACAGCTGACAAGAAGAGGCGAGAGAAACTTTTCGAGGAAGAAGATATTATGATGGTGTATTTAAGGAGAGAAAGAATCCTAGCTGAAAGAGTCTCTACCGAGCAGCTATATCCTGATTGAAACTCGAGAAGGAGTTTTTTTGAGTAGGGAGGGACTGATATAGGAGACCATGACAGGATCAGGCCAAAATAAAGCCAAACTCAACAATCTGTTGATTGCTAATATACGCATGTCAACATGGTGTGGTCGACAGCTGAAACACGCATGTAGACAAGAGTTACCTGAGAGTAAAAGTCATGACAGTATATGTACATGGCCTCTCACCTGTCGACAGAGCCGTGACTGTCGACAACAATCTTGCACATGTCGACATTTCTGCTGCGTATCAAGATATCCGAATCTGAGTTGGTTTTAGTATTTTAGTCTGATTTGATTTTTGAATTTTTGAATTTTCTTTTATTTGGTTTCCAAAGGAAAGTAGTACTCTTCTTTATATGCCTATATATGGTCATTGTATCTTAGGTTTTTGTACTATTTAATTATCGAACTTTTGATAATCAATAAAAATTGAGTCTTTTCTCTTTCAATTGCTCGTGAATTCGAATTGTTTATCGTTGTTCGTGGATTCGAGTGCTTTTCTTACCTGAAATTATCTTTCAGGATTCGTTGGCACCAGAACGAGATCTAGCCGGCGTTTTTTGCTTCCTTGTTTGCGTCATAATTTAATTAAGAAATTAATAAATAAAATCTAATTTGAAAAATTAAGTAAGAGGCTTAGATCTTTTCTTATTTAATCAAGGGTTGAGATTTTCTCTGGATAGAAACACAAGGTACTTTTATAGTGGAAGGGATTACTGCAGCCATGATTTGAGCTATACTTGTTTCTCAAGAAACAGCTATAGATGAGTGGTTGCTTAATTGTGGCCTAGGATTCCTCTAGTGCGTCGTATTTTGGTAACTTACACAATGTGGGGGTAAAAGTAAATAATAATTATATCAATTATGTTTTTTTTTTGTTGAAGAAAGGGGTTTATATATTGCATGGATGAGATTTATGTTGAACTGCACGTTTAGTGATTGGTACTTTTTAACTTTGAAGGACGTTTATGCTACACTAGATTTATTTTTATTCATAGTCGTATTATATTATATAAGTGAAACTTACCTATTACCATTAACACACACTCCATGTTAACTTTTAACTAAGTTATTTTTAAAAAAAAAGGGAGTGATCCTCATTTGAAAAATCAGTGATGGAAGTAATGGGCAATTGGTGGTGTTTTTTTCTCCTTAAATTGTACCAAAGAACAAAAAAAATAATATCAAGCACAATGTTAGAATTTTAAATCTTTCTATTCTTCAAATAAAAAGAATGTGTTTTGGTAATTTTATTCTAAGTATGGAATTTGGGTTTGTTGTGGGTAATGGAACACTTCCCTTGAAAAAATATGGAATTTGGGTTGTGAAAATATTTAAATTGTCAAAATAAGACCTTTGTGATTTATGGTGTCAAAGTATGAGAAATGTTAAAATGGAATTTGGGTTTAGCCTCAATAAATTAGTCAAAGAAGACATGAAATTCCAGTTCAACAAATACTAATAAAGTTAGAGATTAGGGACTGGGGAAGAAATTAAAGTAGTTAATCTTTTCGTATAATTTTTTTTTCTAAATTCACAAATTTGTGTAAAAAGTAATTGTATATATGAGATCATGCTCTTTATATTTGTTTCATCCTTTTTTTCTCTTCTTGAAAGATTGCAGATGATGATGTGGGTTAAATCTAATATTTGTTCAAATAAGATCTCATATATGAAATAGTCTCTTTATCAAGATCAAAGGAAGGAGAGTTTTACGCATATCTGATTACATCACGAAAAGGATGTTGAAGGTTGAATGATGTAGAGGGCGTCGTAGTTGAGGGAGAAGATTCTTCTCTCCCGCCACTAAGCTTTTTTGTTTATTCTTAAAGGAGATGAGAGACCTCTAAGAGAGATCAGGTCATTGTGGTGGAGAGAAAACCCTACCCACGATATATATAGCATCAAGGAATCCTAGTTCACATCATCAAAGATCTAGCCCTTGATTGATAACACGAGTTCCACACGTGTAGATGAGTCCCTTATTTTAATTTAAATACACTCATGGTTAAGTGTAATTGAAATCCTTGTCTAGACCCAAACTATTTAGGCTTGATCAATCTTTATTGGCTAAACAACCTAGGTTAAGTGGGCGGGTGCAAATATTCAATTGACTTAATTAGGCCCAAAATAAATTAGGCTTTAAAACATAATAAGTCTAACAAACTCTCACTTGGGCCAAGCAAGTCGTACTAAATAGATATTATGTATAACTTTATGACATCAAAATATAACCAGCAACAAATTACGTTGCAAAATAATCTGGTCCTTTAAGTGTACTGCCACCGAACATGATGGTCATTACCTTCTGTATAATCAAGGTAAGACTTTTTACATCACAAGTTTTAAACTCTTAACGATATAGATCAAATGTGGATGTGTGGCATGAAAATGCCCTCTGATCAAATAAGGTACAATTCTAACTGGTTTCACTTTATGACTCCAACGAATCTAACTTTATGACTCCAACGAGTTCAACTTTATGACTTTAATGAGTCTAACTGCTAACAAACTCAAATGCGCAAATTAAATTTAAAAGAAATTTAAAGAAAGCATTTATCACTTTATTATCTGAATCAACAAATAGATATAAAGTGCACTTACAAATAATGTTTGTTACATGAAATTATCCACTCCCACTAAATCAGGGTATCATCATGGCTAGCCATCCCCATATGAGCAATATATTCCAAGAAGACTTTTGGTGGAAGTCCTTTAATGAGTGGATCTATAATTTTAATATTACTACTAACACTATCAACAGACACAATATGATTCTAAACTTTATCATTGATGACAAGAAATTTGATGTCGATATGCTTCGACTTTGCTGAACTCTTGTCACTATTGCAGTATAGCTCTATAGCTCTTATTGTTACAGTGTAGTTATAATGGCCTCTTGACTAAGTCCACCATCTTCCTACAATCAGGAAAATATAACCTGAAGTGAACTTTCTATTGTCGATATATCCAGCATAATCTGAATTTGTGTATCCGATCAGCTGCAACTGATCAGATTTCATGTTGTCTTCTGTAGATATCGCATGACAGTCTTTCAGTAATCAATCCTAGGGTTGATCAAGTATCTGCCAAGTTTCTCAATGGTATATGTCATGTCTAAACGGGTATAAACTTGAGTATACACCAGACTTCCAACCGTCGATGCATATGGAATGCCTTTCATTTTCTCTTTCTTTAGATCGTTCTTGGACATTAGAGTAGACTTAACTTATCTCCCCTAAAGCACTTTTTCATGCCACATCTATCTAGCACCTTATTGATATAGGCCTTTTGTGAAAAATCTAATATTCCACGTATCCTATCATATTGAATCTGAATGCCTTTCACAAAAGAAGCTTCTCCAAGATCTTTCATCTCAAAGTTCTTTGAAAGAAAACTCTTGATTTCAAGTAAAAAGCATATCCTTACTTACTAATAGAATGTCATCTACATATAGCACAAGAAATATAAGTCTACTCTCTTCAAATTTATGGTAAATGTAATGATCATCTACAATCTCCTTAAAACCAAAATCGGATATTACTTGATCAAATTTCAAATACCGTTGACGAGATGCTTTCTTTAGACCATAAATGGATTTCTTTTTTTGCAAACTAAATATTACGAAACTTTCACTTTAAAACTTTCTAGTTGCACCATACATATTTCTTCCTCAATGTTACCATTAAGGAAGGCAATCTTAACATTCATTTGGTTTAACTCCGGGTCAAAGTGAGCCACAAGTGCCATGATAATCCTAAAAAAATCCTTCATGAAAACCGTGGAGAAAGTCTCCTAATAGTCAATGCCCTCTCTTTGAGTGAATCCCTTTGCAACAAGACGTGCCTTGTACCTTTTGACATTGCCTTTCAAATTTCGCTTGATTTTGAACACCCATTTACAACCAACCGGTTTCTTACCTTTAAGCAACTCTGCTAAATCCCAAACATCATTTTTCTTCATGGATTTAACTCATCATTCATGACATTTGATCATTTAGTAGAGTGAATACTGAGTTTGGCCTCATTTAAGGATGTGGGGTCATCCTCTAACCCTATGTCAAACTCATGCTCTTGGAGATAAACTATATAGTCATTTATAATGGCTGATCTCCTCTTCCTAGTTGATCTCCTAGCAATTGTGGTTGAGGATTTTCAGGTTCTATCTCATCAGTAGGATCTACTTAAAGATGAACTATATATGTACCTTGTAAGGGTACAACTGCATTTTTATGTTGGGGTAGCATAAGTACTTCATCATTTGAACAGTTGTCATGGGTATAACAATTTGTTCTTCCTTAAATGTTAAATATAAATTTCTTATGTAGTTGACTCTCACTATTCTGAATTTTCTCAATAAATTTAGCATTTTTCGATTCTATTATGTTCTTAGTTGAAGGACAGTAAAATCTAAAGCCTTTAGACCTCTCAAAATACCTTACAGAGAAACAGCTAACTGTCCTTGAGTCCAACTTATTTTCATGTGGTACATATGGCTGAGCTTCCACTGGACAACTACAAACATGAAGATGCCGAATGCTGGGAGATTTTCCAGTCCATAACTCATATGAGATTTTAGTTATTATTTTGCTAGGTATTCTATTAAGGAGGTAGATTGCCGTCTTTAAGGCTTCACTCTATAATGACTCTGATAGAGTAGTGTGAGCTATCATACTCCTAACCATATCCTTTAGTGTGCGGTTTCGTCTCTCAGTAACACCCTTTTGACGAGATATCCCTGACATGGTGTACTGAGTTACAATACCACACTCTTTCAGAAAATTGACAAAAGGTCCTGGACATCTACCTGATACGTCGTATCGCTATAGTACTCACCACCACGATTAGATCTAACGGCTTTATTTTTTTCTATTCTGTTGATTTTTAACTTCAGCTTTGTAGATTTTAAACATGCCCAGTGATTGGGATTTCTCATGTAACAAGTATAGATACCCATAGCGAGAGTAATCGTCTATAAAAGTGATGAAATATTCGTGACCATTCTAAGAAGCTGTAGGAAATGGACCACAAATGTCTATATACACCAAATCTAAGACATCTGAACTCCGTCTAGCACCAAACTTTCTAATATTTTTTAATTAATGTTCGCTTAGTGCCTAGGCTTTTCACATATAAAGCTTCAGGATATGAAGCATGAATTTTCAATTTATATATAATCATCAATCAGAATTATAATACCAACAACTTTAGATTTGAAAAGTAGACTAAGTATTTAGTTACCAAGATAATAAAAAACAGATTTGTCTAATAATGAAATAGAAATACGATCCGCCTAAATGGACGGTACATATAAAGTCTCATCCAAATCTAAAATAAAAAACCAGAATATAATCTAAGCCTACAAACTCCAACAGTTTCAACTGCAACTTTATTTTCAATACCCATGTATACGTATTGTTCAGCTGGGCTGGGCCTCCTTTGGGTTTGAAAGTTCCACATTTAATCGCTTATGTGAATTATCTATCCACCTTGTATGAAGTGGCACTAAACCTAAATTAATTTTAGAACAAATATGGATATGTGATATACCCGCTAAATAGTCATTTCTGGTACTTTATGCAATCCTGCTTGATACTTTCTGGCAGGAAAAGCATGTAATGACCTTAGGCTTCTTGTCCTGCACTTTTACCACTTAGGGTCAGCAACTGTAGTAGTATTTATATTTCTCCTTTTAGTTACACTTATTTTTGATTAGAAGTGTTACCCTAAATATTAAGGGAGTCTTTTCTTATTTTAATCTCTCTTCTTTTTGGATACAGTAACTGATGAGCTCAATGAGACTCCACTTTTCCCTTTGAGCATTATAAATAATCTTGAAAAAATAAGGTTATTTTTTATAAGAAAAGAGATTAGAATGAAGTGCATTAGAATCTCTTCAGCGAGTTTCAATTTCAGTGCCTTTAGTTTAGAAACAAGATTGGACATTTTTGTAATGTTCTCTCTGTTGGCCCAAAGGCCTACCACCCTAGTTTTGATGATGATTAACTCATGTAGTTATGTTTACTAATTATCTTGTGTTGTTTAAGTTTCAGATCATTAACCAAGATATTAGTTGGTGATTAGCTTCAACAAGGTGTTTAGAAGCTTTTCATAGTGATTCCAGGGCCAAAGCTTCAAGATCATACATTGCCTAGCCCATGGATGGAGTTTTGGAGCAAGTCAACTTGAAGATGAAGATCATCAAGAAGACTTAGGTATCCATAGTTTAGATAGTGTGTTTTAGATCCATTTGTAAAGTTTAGTATAGTTGATATGCTCAAGTGCACAACACACAAAAGATTTATGTTTTGGATTTGGTTTTCATGAAAAGTAGATCAAAATAAGTTTACTTTATTTCTATGTATATTAGATATGTTCTAGATATACATACATGCTTTAAACTTGCTAGACAAACTTATTTTGACTATCCTATTCATGTTTTGGAAAAATCAAGTTTGATAAAAATACAAGTTTTCTCAAAAATGAATTGATATGATTGATATATGTCTTGAAATTTTTATCACATATTTGTGTTTCAATATAAAAGTTAAAACAAGTTTATGGGATTTTTAGAAAAGATAAAAGATTTTTATAAAATATTTTTCCCAGTTTTTCAGACCCAGATTTCTGTTCCAGGCTTCAATCAGTCGACTAAGTCAACTGACCTAGTCGACTTGGCTGAAGTCGGTCGACCGGGCTGGTCGACCGACGTGCACAAATCTGTGCACGTTTGGAGATACTTGGATGGTTGACCGTCCGGGTCGACCGGTCTGAGAGCAGTGCTCTCTGTTTGTTTGGGTCGACCGGGCCGGTCGACCGTGGTTGCCCAACGGTCACATTCTTGACCGTTGGCGGTCGACCGGGCCGGTCGACCGTCAGCCTGTCAGGCTGCCACATCAGCCTAACGGCTAGTTTTCTGATGGGGCTATAAATACCCCATTTGTTTGAGGTTTTCACCAAGATTTTTAGAGCTAATTTTCTCCCATTCTCTGGTTTTAAAAAGAAGTTTTTAAAAGAGTTTCAAGAGCAAAAGATTCATCTTTGTATTGTTTTGGTTTTTTGAAAAATCAAAGAAAACTAGGTTTTGGGATTTTGATTTGATCTTTCATTTTCTATCTTTTACAAGAGACTTCCCAATTAGTTTTTCTTGTTGCTTGTTTCCAAAAACACCTTATTTTCACACTTGAGCTATCTTCTATCCTAATCTATTAGGATCTTTGTTTTGTGGAAAAGAGAGAAAAAGAGAAGTGTTTGAGGTTAAGCCTCTAAGTTGTAAACCCTCCTTGCTTTTGTTGTATCCCTCTTTGGTAGAGGTTGATCGGAGTGGTATTGTGTTTGGATCCCTCTTTGGTAGAGGTGATTGTGTTGTATTGGCTACGGGCCTTATCCCTCTTCGGTAGAGGTGGATTGTGGTTGTATAGCCTCGGTGGCTTTGTAAGGATTGAGAGAGGAGTTCGGTACTCCTATAGTGGATTGGAAATCCTACACGGTGGTGTAGGCGGGGATGTAGAGCTAGGGGCTCGAACCTCGAAACATATCCGTGTGTTTGCGTTTGATCCAATATCTCTCAACTCTCTCTCTCTCATTTATTTGTGCAAAGCATCATACCTCATTCATATCATATATTGCTTGTGTTGAGCATAATTCATATTGCCATATCATATCTATTTGCTTGTATTGCCTTGCATATATTCATATTGCTATTCATCCTTATTTGCTTGGCTTGCTTGTGTGTGTGCCTAACTTATACTTAACCAACAAGAGCTTCACATAGCACCTCAACCCATTCAAGGGGAATCAAGAGGAGTTAGTCCAGAGCCCTTCACGGGGAATTCGGCTACACTTGTTGATTGTATTAAGTTTGTACAAAATTTGCATTAGCTTCCGCATTTAGCGCACTTAGTTTTGCATTTAGTTCTAGATTAGCACTTACACCTATTCACTCCCCCTCTAGGTGTTTTTCAATTGGTATCAGAGCGGTGTTCCTGATATTTAGGCTTAACATCCTAGGAGTGAGATCCATTTGGTTGCTAATCTATTGTTTGCATTTGCTTGTTTGCACACATATAGTTTGGACCCATGGCCTTCATGACCCCTCCTATGTTTGACATTTCTAGACTTGAGATTTGGAAGGTTATGATGAGTAGCTATTTGAAGACCCTAGGTTTGCATGTCTTTCTTGCGGCCACCAAGAAATGCTATCTTGGAGATCGCAAGCATATAGGGGCCATGCATTAGCCCTTGAGGCTATTAGAAGCACATTATCTAAAGATTATCTTTTACGTGTTTCTAACATTGATTCCGCCTTTGCAGTGTGGAATTTGTTGACAACCACCACCACCTCTAAGCTTCAAGAATAAATTCAACCGGAGGAGTCTAGTGGAGATGAATCCGAGCCGCAACAATGCTATACGGTCCAAGGGAATGACTCCCTTGAGGTACACTCGGAAACCCACTTAGATGATAATGAGTATGCTAGTTCTTCATGTGATGATTATGATGCTCATGCCTTAAATGAAGAACTATCGATTGTTTGTGAAAAATTGATTGAAAAATATAAGATTTTGAAAAAGAAAAGTCTAGAAATTGAAAAGATAATAAGAGTTTGCATTCTAGACTTTATTGTGTTTTGCAAGAGAAGGTTGAGGTCTATAATGAAAGGGATTCATTAAAATCTCAACTTGAACTTGCACTTAAAGAAATGAATTTTTAAAATCTAAAAATGATTGCCATGCTATTTTGAAGAAAAATGAAAATTTATCTTCTAAAGTTGATTTTGTTGTAAAAGAAAAAGTTCTTTGAAATAAAAATTGATTCTATTTCAAAGGATTTAGAAATTTGTTTAAAGAAAAATGTTGTTTTACAAAATAAGATTGATGCACATGTTTGTCATGCTAGGGTAGTATCACACACTTCACCTATTGCATGCTACTCTTCTTCTAAGATTAATGATGATATTTGTTTGCTTAAGAAGAAGGTTGATTGTTTGGGCTCCACTATGAGCCAATGTGCCATGAACCACACACGCTTGGAATCCTTGGTTCGAAAGAAACAAGTTCCAACTTTTATGCATGCACACCCTCCACGGCATACACATGCTTCTCACGGACGCACCCATCACCATATGTATGCTCATGTGTACACTTGTACACATTGTGGACGTAAGGGCTACCTTGCTAGATTTTGCTTTGATAGATTACATAATGTAAATTTAGCAAAGAATTTTGTTTGGTTAGAGAAGGTACTAACCCCCATGGACCCAAAAGAGTATGGGTACCAAAGACCACCTCTCCTATTATTTGTGATGTAGGTGTGGGCTCTCACATGACGTGAGAGTAGTGACACCTTGGAGTGGATGCGTTCCGAGTTTAAAGGAAATCAATTGGATGTATCACTTTCAAGGGAAGTGTTTTGGTGGAGAGGACCACCATGTTTTGGAGACAAGAAAAGTTGCCATCTAGGCTTTGGTAACAAATTCCTAAACTCCCATTTATTACATGCTTTTCATTCTTATCATTATTAGCATGTTTTGATGTTTTATAACATGTTTCATTGTCTATGGATTAGTATGTAAATACCATGATTATTAGATTCTTGACATACATGTATAGTATTTGAGACACACATGTTTATATGAACCCATACTTAGTGGTCTCACGTTTGTTTAAGCTATAATGTATATCATGAATCTAATACATGTGAATTCACATAGTAATCATATCTAGTTTTATCATGATGATTTTTATATTGTGTTTTTGATGCTTCATGTGTTGATTACATGTTTAGATGTTAGTTTTCATTAAAACTAGGTATATACTTGTACATATAGTGGGCCACAAATAAATCTATATATGTTTGGGCTTGATTGCTTATTTGAACCCATTAGATGTGCTAGTATAGTCTAGTTTTGATGATTCATACATTTCAAACTTGTATTCCATTTTTGGATTTGTTTCATGATTTTTCACTTCATGTATATATTTGTATTGCCAAACTCTAAGATATACATGTATACCCCTTTGAGTCATTTGCCTTTCATGCAAATCTATATATGGACTTAATTGTGTTTAGGGATATGTATGTATACTTATTGTGTTGACAATTCATACATATACCATGAAATGAAATTTGTTTTGGAGGAAGATTTAGTTTTTCTTGATTTTGTGTTTAATTGTTTAACTTCATGTATATGTCTATCTTGTCCAAACTATTAGATATACATGTTTATCCTTTTTGAGCCACGTGCCTTCATGCATATACATTTGTGGACTCTTTATGTTTTGGATATGTATGTATACTTTAGTTTGTATTAGACATACATATGCCATGAAGATTAAATAAGTTTTGATGATTTTCGTGTTTTCAATGTTTAAGGAATAATTGAGCTTAATAAAAAATTTTCATGATTATGATATTCACACTTTATATGTACACTCACTTTTATTACTTGCTCATGTTTTGTTTTCATGAGTCAAAATTGTGCTTAATTGGATTAGAGTGTTGATTTTCATGTGGATTTCTTATTTCATGAAAAACTATTTTGTTGTATTCCTTGCTTGAAGGATTTCGTACTAGTTTAAAAGATTTTCCATTTAACTAGTTACGGTATTCTTCATTTTGATAGAGTTTTTCAAACAAAGCTTATTTTTCAAATCTATTTTTGAAAACCCTACCATCCATGGGAGGTTGGATGGGAGATCATGGTCATGTATGCTTTAAAATGAAAATCATTTAAAACTTGAACCATGATTGGTGGTAGATTATAGGAGATATACACTTGATTATTATTGTTGATTCAATGGTATCATTGAACTCTTTCAATTGGTATCAATTTTGACATTTTTGGTATACTCATATATTTGTTTATGTATGTATGCTTCAATTTCAATGGTATCAATTTCTATTGGTATCTAATTTTCATACATATATGTTTTATTTGTGTTCAAAAATATCACAAATTCTAGTTTTTGTTTACTCAAGCTCTAGCATAACCCAACACCTTGAACTTCACTTCATTTCAATTGATTTAGTTTTCAATTGGTATCTTATTTCAAGCCTACGTATTATTTTTGTTGGTATTTCATAAAGGGGGAGAAAATTCGTTTTTCATATTTCAATTGGTATTTAGTTTTTCACTCCCTTACTTTACGATAGAAAATAGTCATTTCAATTGTTTATATGGCTTAAAAAGAAAAATACTATCTTTTGATATCAAGATGTTTTGTGTTTTAAATTGGTATCTAAAAATTTTGTTTAAAGAAAAATACAAAAGTTTTGATTTGTATTGATTATATGAAAGGAGAGCTTAACATCTCTTCTACATATAAATTCATGATGAGTGTATCTTATATTGAAGAGCTTAACATCTCTTCTTTATGTGGTACACGTGTGTAGGGGGAGCTTCACATCTCCTCTTATGCATTACATAATGTGTGTTATGTGAATTAGGGCTTAACATCCCTCTTTCATGTAATGCATATGTATAGGGAAGCTAACTTAGCGTCTTCCTCTTCATGAATGTATATAGCATATAATATTTATTGATCTTTGTTTACTTTTCTATTGGTATCAAGATGCTTCATTGACATATGTTTCTATTGATATCATGTTGATTATAGTCACCCCTTATTGACTTTGTTTTTTGTTTTAGACAAAAAGGGGGAGAACATTGTTTTATTGTTTTGATTGACAAAAGGGGAAGAAAGATTTTTACCCCTCATTATTATTTATTGTTTTGATTGTTTACCCCTTTGTTGATGATTGACAAAAAGGGGGAGAAAGATTTTGAGTTTTGAGTTTTATATATGCATACTTATGTTTTTGCATATATTAAGTTTTATTGGTATCTAGAGCATCTAATGTTTTGTTAATTGTTAATGTTTTATTAATTTAATTGGTATCTAGAGCTTCTAGAATATGTTTTATGCATGTTGATGCTTGTGTTTAGTTTTCTCATGCTTAACAAATAAACAATAGATATGCATATATGTTTTGTTTTGCAAATAGGAGAAAAAGAATTTGAAGAATTTGATATGTTTTATCTCCATACATTTGCATACATATTTATGAGCTTCATTGTCATATATTTTTATTTGTTTATGCATGAGTTAAGGGGGAGCTTCTTTGAAGCTTAACTTTAATCCATGCATATATAACTCCATGAGTTTTGTCATCATCAAAAAGGGGGAGATTGTTGGCCCAAAGGCCTTCCACCCTAGTTTTGATGATGATTAACTTATGTAGTTATGTTTACTAATTATCTTGTTTTGTTTAAGTTTCAGATCATTAACCAAGATATTAGTTGGTGATTAGCTTCAACAAGGTGTTTAGAAGCTTTTCATAGTGATTCCAGGGCCGAAGCTTCAAGATCATACATTGCCTAGCCCATGGATGGAGTTTTGGAGCAAGTCAACTTGAAGATGAAGATCATCAAGAAGACTTAGGTATCCATAGTTTAGGTAGTGTGTTTTAGATCCATTTGTAAAGTTTAGTATAGTTGATATGCTCAAGTGCACAACACACAAAAGATTTATGTTTTGGATTTGGTTTTCATGAATAGTAGATCAAAACAAGTTTACTTTATTTCTATGTATATTAGATATGTTCTAGATATACATACATGCTTTAAACTTGCTAGACAAACTTATTTTGACTATCCTATTCATGTTTTGGAAAAATCAAGTTTGATAAAAATACAAGTTTTGTTTTTGATAAAATTTGCAAGACTCAAAAATGAATTGATATGATTGATATATGTCTTGAAATTTTTATCACTTGTTGTGTTTCAATATAAAAAATAAAACAAGTTTTATGGGATTTTAAAAAAGATAAAAGATTTTTATAAAATATTTTTCCCAGTTTTTCAGACCCAGATTTCTGTTCCAGGCTTCAATCAGTCGACTTAGTCAACTGACCTAGTCGACTTGGCTGAAGTCGGTCGACCGGGCCGTCGACCGACGTGCACAAATCTGTGCACGTTTGGAGACACTTGGACGGTTGACCGTCCGGGTCGACCGGTCTGAGAGCAGTGCTCTCTGTTTGTTTGGGTCGACCGGGCCGGTCGACCGTGATTGCCCAACGGTCACATTTCTGATCGTTGGCGGTCGACCGGGCCGGTCGACCGTCAGCCTGTCAGGCTGCCACATCAGCCTAACGACTAGTTTTCTGATGGGGCTATAAATACCCCATTTGTTTGAGGTTTTCACCAAGATTTTTAGAGCTGATTTTCTCCCATTCTCTGGTTTTAAAAAGAAGTTTTTAAAAGAGTTTCAAGAGCAAAAAGATTCATCTTTGTATTGTTTTGGTTTTTTTGGAAAATCAAAGAAAACTAGGTTTTGGGATTTTGATTTGATCTTTCATTTTTTATCTTTTACAAGAGACTTCCCAATTAGTTTTTCTTTGTTGCTTGTTTCAAAATCACCTTGTTTCCACACTTGAGCTATCTTCTATCCTAATCTATTAGGATCTTTGTTTTGTGGAAAAGAGAGAAAAAGAGAAGTGTTTGAGGTTAAGCCTTTAAGTTGTAAACCCTCCTTGCTTTTGTTGTATCCCTCTTTGGTAGAGGTTGATCGGAGTGGTATTGTGTTTGGATCCCTCTTCGGTAGAGGTGATTGTGTTGTATTGGCTACGGGCCTTATCCCTCTTCGGTAGAGGTGGATTGTGGTTGTATAGCCTCGGTGGCTTTGTAAGGATTGAGAGAGGAGTTCGGTACTCCTATAGTGGATTGGAAATCCTACACGGTGGTGTAGGCGGGGATGTAGAGGTAGGGGCTCGAACCTCGAAACATATCCGTGTGTTTGCGTTTGATCCAATATCTCTCAACTCTCTCTCTCATTTATTTGTGCAAAGCATCATACCTCATTCATATCATATATTGCTTGTGTTGAGCATAATTCATATTGCCATATCATATCTATTTGCTTGTATTGCCTTGCATATATTCATATTGCTATTCATCCTTATTTGCTTGGCTTGCTTGTGTGTGTGCCTAACTTATACTTAACCAACAAGAGCTTCACATAGCACCTCAACCCATTCAAGGGGAATCAAGAGGAGTTAGTCCAGAGCCCTTCACGGGAAATTCGACTACACTTGTTGATTGTATTAAGTTTGTGCAAAATTTGCATTAGCTTCCGTATTTAGCGCACTTAGTTTTGCATTTAGTTCTAGATTAGCACTTACATCTATTCACCCCCCTTCTAGGTGTTTTTCACTCTCTTATGTTTTCTTTGCCATTGTAGCGCATATTTATCAGCTTGCTAAGATGCGTGCTGACCTTAACTTTATCCGATTTAATAAACCGGTCGGCTATTTCAGCTGAGAAACTCTTAGCACTGACTTAGTTAGGCTTAGAACCCCTAATAGTTATAAAAATAGTGTGCTTTATGGCTATTAGACACATCCTGCAAGACCTCTTGCACTTATCATAATTGATCTTTTCTTTACTGCACTTTTGTTAGTGATAGTAGGGTCGGTATAGTCTAGGTCTACGAATCTAAGAACGATCTTTTACGTGATCTTACCACTTCTTAAAGTTTGTATCATTCAATTTAGGCTACATATGTGTACAATTTCTCATTAATTTAACATAAACATTGTATTTAACAAAATTCTACTGTAATAGCCATAAAAATGACTTCTAGAAAATGCAACCAGTTTAACCGATAGAGCTGCCAACCAAACTTTCAGAACAAGTTATGCCTCTATATGTCAACACTGTACTGGCCCAATATGGATACCTTAGAGCCTAGGTCCTATGTAAGAGAACAACCTTTCTTTGGGCCGACTGTCCTTTTATAGGATTGGTCCCAAAGTTTAAGTTATCTATATCGACCATATAATATATGTAATGACCCGCCATAATGACAACCTTCCTTTGGACCGATTGCCACAAGAATGGGTCATATAAATCTACGTATCTGGATTCTTGTTCCGCCGTCGGATTAGTTGATGAGGGTAATACTTTATGGGCTTATAGTGTGAAAACCTTCTTTTGGGCCGATTATCACACACCAAAATTCTCCCACTTGCATTACCCATATCAAGTATCTGACGCCGTGCATAATTCAACCAAATAATAGTCTTTCTTTGGGCGCTATTTTCTGCATGAACTATTTACGCAATTAAATAAACTCTTTTATAAATTTTTTAATTTAAACATGTATATATGTTTATCTGTGTGTTATCAACTGTAGTAAATATCAATATTTATCATGCGAGAACAATATAAGCAATATAATATTGATGAAGCCAAAGCATGTAAGGATACATATAACTATAGTAAATATATTAGATCTTATTTTATTTCATGCAAGATCTCATACATGCGTAGCCTCTTTATCATGATCAAAGGGAAGAAGGATTTTAGGCATACCTGATTCCATTACGAAAGGAATGCCGAAAGTTGCACGATCTCGATGATACTGGAGTTGAGGGAGAGGATTCTTCTCTCCAACCACCAAGTTCTCTTCTTTATCCTTAAAGGAGATGAGAGGCCTCCAAGAGAGAGATTAGGTCATTGTAATGGAGAGGGAAGCCTATCCATGATATATATAGCATCAAAGAATCCTAGTTCAACTCATTAAAGATCTAGGCCTTTGATTGATAACACGAGTTCTCCACGTGTAGATGAGTCCTACATTTTAATTTAAATACACTCATGGCTAAGTGTAATTGAAAATGTGTCTAGACCCAAACCATTTAGGCTTGATCAATTCTTTATTGGGTCAAACAACATAGGTTAAAGTGGGTGAGTGCAAATATCCAATTGACTTGATTAGGCCCAAATTAAATTATACTTTAAAATATAATAAGTCTAACAATCTTCCGCTTGAGCCAAGCAAGTCGTACTGAATAGATATTATGCATAACTTTATGACGTCAAAACTTGCGCCACAAAGCATGTTTCAAAATAATCTGATCCATTAAGTGTCATTCAACCGAACATGGTGGTCGTTACCTTCTGTATAATCGAGATAGGACCTTCCACATCACAAGTTTCAGAACTCTTAACGACATAGATCAAATGTGAACGTGTGACATGAAAATGTCTTCTGATCAAATAAGGTACAATTCTAACTAG
Organism: Agave tequilana; assembly: GCA_038442645.1. Taxonomy (NCBI): domain Eukaryota; kingdom Viridiplantae; phylum Streptophyta; class Magnoliopsida; order Asparagales; family Asparagaceae; genus Agave; species Agave tequilana. Next base: position 166,140 of record JAVJIF010006238.1, on the reverse strand, counting down.
TTTATGACTCTAACCAGTCCAACTTTATGACTCCAACGAGTCTAACTGCTAACAAACTCAAATGCACAAATTAAATTCAAAAGAAATTTAAAGAAAGCAGTTATCTCTTTATTATTGGAATCAAACAAATATACATAAAGTGCACTTAGAAATAATGTTTGTTACATGAAATTATCCGCTCCCACTAAATCAGGATATCATCATGACTAGCCATCCCCATATGAGCAATATGCTCTAAGAAGAATTTAGGTAGAAGTCCTTTAATGAGTGGATATGTAATGTTAAGAATAGTATTAACACTATCAACAGACACAATATGATTCCGAACTTTATCATTGATGACAAGAAAATTGAAGTCGATATGCTTCAACTTTGTTGAACTCTTGTCACTATTGCAGTAGAGCTCTATAGCTCTTATTGTCACGTATGGTTATGGACTCTTGACTAAGTCCACCATCTTCCTATAATCAAAAAAATGTAACTTTAAGTGGACTTCCTATTGTCAATATATCCAGCATAATCTGAATCTGTGTATTCGATCAGCTGCAACGATTAGATTTCATGTAGTCTTCTGTAGATATCGCATACCTTCTTGGCAGTCTTCCAGTGATCAATCCCAAAATTGATTAAGTATCTACCAGTTTATCAATGGTATATGCTATGTCTGGACGGGTACAAACTTAAGCATTCATCAGACTTTTAACCGTCGATGCATATGGAATGTCTTTCATTTACTCTTTCTGTAGGTCGTTCTTGGGACACTGGAGTAGACTCAATTTATCTCCCCTAGAGCAATTCTTCATGTCACATATATCTAGCACCTTATCGATATAGGCGTTTTATGATAAACCTAATATATCATGTATCCTGTCACGTTGAATCTGGATGCTTATCACAAAAGAAGCTTCTCTAAAATCTTTCATCTCAAAGTTCTTTGAGAGAAAACTTTTGGCCTCAAGTAAAAGAATCATATCATTACTTGTTAGTAGAATGTCATCCACATATAGTACAAGAAATATAAGTCTACTCTTTTTAAATCTATGGTAAATATATTGATCATCTGCGATCTCCTTAAAACAAAATCGAATATTACTTAATCAAATTTTAAATACCGTTGACGGGATGCTTACTTTAGATCATAAATGGATTTCTTTATTTGCAAACCAAAATATTACGAATCTTTCATTTTAAAACTTTCTGGTTACACCATATAGATTTCTTCCTCAATTATATCATTAAGGAAGGCAATCTTAACATCCATTTGGTGTACCTCCAGGTCGAAATGAGTCACTAGTGTCATGATAATTCTAAAAGAATCTTTATGAAATTGGAAAGAAAGTCTCCTTACAGTCAGTGCCATCTATTTGAGTGAATCCCTTTGTGACAAGATGTGCCTTTTACCTTTTGACTTTGCTTTTGGAATCCCGCTTGGTTTTAAATACTCATTTACAACCAATCGGTTTATTTCCTTTAGGTAACGCTACTAAACCCTAAATATTATTATCTTTCATGGATTTTTACTCATTTTTTGTGGCATTTGACCATTTAGTGGAGTGAATGCTGAGTTTGGCCTCATTAAAGGATGTGGGGTCATCCCTTAGCCCTATGTCAAACTCATGCTCTTGGAGTTAAACTATATAGTCATTTGCAATGGCTAATCTCCTCTCCCTAATTAATCTCTTAGGTACTTGTGGTTGAGAATTTTCAAGGTTTACCTCATTAGCAGGATCTACTTCAGGACGAACTATGTTTGTACCTTGTAAGCGTACAACTGTATTTTCATTTGAAGTGGAAAACTACTTCATCATAACAATATATTTTTCCTCAAATGTGAAATGCTTATATAGTTGACTCCCATTGTTATGTATATCCTCAAAAAAATTTAGCATTATTCGTCTTTATGTTCTTAGTGGAGGGACAGTAAAACTTAAATCATTTATACCTCTCAGAATACCCTACAAATAAACAGCCAACTGTCCTTGAGTTCAGCTTCTTCTAATATGGTATGTATGGTCGAGCTTTCGCTGGACAACCCCAAACATGTAGATGCCTAATACTGGGAGATTTCTCGATCCATAACTCATATGAAGTTTTAATTACTGTTTTACTAGGTACTCTATTAAGAAGGTGACAATTGTCTTTATGGCTTCACTCCATAATGACTCTGATAGAGTAGTGTGAGCTATCATACTCCTAACCATATCCTTTAGTGTGCGGTTTGATCTCTCAGCAACACCATTTTGATGAGATGTTCCTGGCATGGTGTACTGAGTCACAATATCACACTTTTTCAGAAAATTGGTAAAATGTATTGGAATCTGCCTGATCCATCGTATTTGCTGTAGTACTCAACACCACGATCAGATCTAACGGCTTTAATTTTTCTATTCAGTTAATTTTCAACTTCAGCTTTATAAATTTTAAACATGTTCAGTGATTGAGATTTCTCATGTAACAAGTATATGTACGCATAACGTGAGTAATTGTCTATAAAAGTGATGAAATATTCGTGACAATTCCAAGAAACTGTAGGAAATGGACCATAAATGTCTATATACACCAAATCTAAGACATCCTGAGCTCCGCTTAGTACCAAACTTCCTAATATTTCTTTAATTAATGTTCACTTAGTGCTTAAATTATTCACATATAAAGATTCAGGAAATGAAGCATAAAGTTTCAATTTATATAGCCATCAATCAGAATTCTAGTACCAAAAACTTTAGATTTTGAAAGTAGACGTGACAGTAAAATCAGATCTGTCTAACAGTTAAATAGAAATACGATTCTGCCTAAAAGACGGTACATATAAAGTTTCATCCAAATCTAAAACAAAAAAAATCAGAATCTGATCTAAGGCTACAAACTCCAATAGTTTCAACTGCAACTTTATTTCTATCACCCATGTATATGTAACGCTCAGCTGGGCTGGGGCTCCTTTGGGTTTGAAAGTTTCGCATTGAATCGTGTGAATTATCTATCCACCTTGTATGAACTGGCACAAAACTAAATTAATTCCAGAAAAATATAAATATGAGATATACCAGCTAATAGCCATTTCTGGTACTTTATGCAATCCTGCTTGAGGTGGCTTACTTTCTTGTAGAAGAAACGTACAATGACCTTAGACTTCTTATCTTGCACTTTTATCACTTAGGATCAACAACTGTAGTAGTGTTTATGTTCCTCCCTTTAATTACACTTTTCTTTTTTTTTTTTAATTAGAAGTGTTACCCTGAATGCTAAGTGAGCACTTTCAGTCTTTTCTTTTTTCAATCTCTCTTCTTCCGGATACAGTGACTAATGAGCTCAGAGAGACTCGACTTTTTCCTTTAAGCATTATAAATAATCTTGAAAGGGGTTATACTTTATAAAAAAAAGGGATCAGAATAAAATGCACTAGAATCTCTTCAGAGAGTTCCAATTTTAGTGTCTTTAATCTAGAAACAAGATTCAACATTCCATAATAAACTTCCTTATGTTTCCTTTTCCGTTGTAGCGCATATTTATCAGCTTGCTAAGATACGTGTTGGCCTTAACTTTATCCGATTTAATAAACCGGTCAGCTACTTCAGCTGGAAAACTCTTAACGCTACCTTTATGAGGCATAAAATGCCTAATAGTTATAAGAATAGAATATTTTATGACCACTAGACACATTCTACTGGACCTCTCTCACTTATCATAATTGGCCTTTTTTTTAACTGAATTTTTGTTAGTGATAGTAGGAGTCCATCAGTCCTTAAGGTATAGTCTAGATCCATTAATCCAAGAACGACCTTTTACGTGATCTTCCCACTTCTTAAAGTTTGTACCATTTAATTCAGATTTCATAAGCGTAAAATTTCTCATCAATTTAACGTAAACATTGTATTTAACAAAATTCTACTGTAAGAGTCAGAAAAGATTTGAATTTCAGAAAATGCAACCAGTTTAACCGATAGAGCTGCTGACCAAACTTTCAAATAAGTTGTCTTTCTATATGCCAACATTGATCGACTATATGATATATGTAATGACCCGGCCATAATGGCAACCTTCCTTTGGACCGATTATCACATGCATGGGTCACACAAATCTACGCATCTGGATTCTTGTTCCGCCGTCGGACTAGTTGATGAGGTAATGCAATATGGGCTTATAGTATGGCAACCTTTCTTTGGGCCGATTACCATACGCCAAGGTTCTCCCACTTGCATTACCCATATCAAGTATCTGACGCGGTACATAATTCGGTCAAACAATAGTCTTCCTTTGGGCCGGCTATTGTCCGCATGAACTATATACGCTATTAAATAAGCTCTTTAATAAATTCTTTAATTTGAACATGTATATATTTTTATCTGTGTGTTATCTACTATGATAAACATCAATATTTATCATGTTAGAAGTACAAGCAATGTAATAAATATTGATGAAGTGGAAGCATGTAAGGGTACACATAATCATGGTAAACATACACTTCAATACCTTCTTTATGCAACTAACTACTCTTTTGTCATGTATAGTTCTTGTAATACTATAGAGCTCATCAAGAATTTCGAAACGGCTGTTTACACGCTCAAAACAAGATCGGATGAGTCCGCAATGGCTAATTGAAGTTTCTATTGGCAAAACGGGCCTGCAGTGCTTATCGGGTCTGAATCAGACCCGACCCGCAATGGTTAACTTATATGTTTTCTTTTTAATGGGCCGGGTTTAATAAACTGAATAAAATTCGTTAGCTCAATGTGAGATTGATTGGAATTAAATCTCTTTATTCGAATAGAATTCTACTTTAAAATATCCTTAATAGATTAGAATTCTATCTCAATCCTAAACTCAAATCAATCTCAACAATCCCAATTAAAATTTAATAGGAGATTAACTAGAAGTATGTTTCCTTAATAGAATAAAATTTTATCTCTAAATTTGCTAATCTTAACTAATCTCACAATCTTAATTAATTAGGAAAACCAAAAAATTTATTAACCTCTGTTTTTCTTTCCTTCTTTAGTTGCCTTGGCTGTGAGCATGCCACCATGCATGAAAATCAAGGCCAGCATGCATATAAAGGCCTGCATGCAAAAAATCAAGCTTGCATGCCTAAAAAATTCAAGGCCATACAGGGATGGGTTCATGTGTGTGAGTCACACACACATACAATAAGAGGGCCAATCATGTATTGACACGTGTATTAATCTTTTTATGATATATTATGTGTGTGGACCTCACACACATATTATAAGAGATTATAAGAGGTTCAATTCACGTGTCAACGCGTGATTGGCCCTCTTATTGTATGTTTGTGTGGCTCACACACATGAACTGAACCCGGCCATACATGCGGCCCTGCATGCATGCAAGCAGCATGCATTTATCATTTTTTTGTTGCACAACCGCATGCAGGCATGCTCCTGCATGCGCAAAGAGCATGCATGCGCTCTGCAGATTACATGTCTCCCCTTTTTTTTAATTTCTTTAAATTAAATAACACACAGAAAAAAGAAAAAAATCTATAATTATGTAAAATTCAATAAAATCATCCCTTTTAAACTTTTAATTCAATATATTAGACACAAATATTTATTGAATAAAGGGATGAATTATTCATAATACTTATAAATCAAGATCGAAAGATTTCTGTAGATCCCGATGATCCGATAAAGAGGAGGCTCTGATACCAATTGTTAGATCTTACTTTATTCCATAAAGATCTCATACATGTATAGCCTCTTTATCATGATCAAATAGAAGTAGATTTTTAGACATACCTAATTACATCATGAAAGGGGTGTGGAAGGTTGCACGAGCTCGAGGAGTTGAGGGAGATAATTCTTCTCTCCAGCCACCAAGTTCTAGAGAATTATTCTCTCCAGCCACCAAGTTCTCTTCTTTATTCTTAGAGTAGATGAGAGGCCTCCAAAAGAGAGATTAGATCATTGTGGAGAGGACCCTACCATGATATATATAGTATCAAGTAATCCTATTTCAACTCATCATAGATCTAGGCCCTTGATTGATAACACGAGTTACACACATATAGATGAGTCTCACATTTTAATTTAAATACATTTATGGCTAAGTATAATTGAAAATGTGTCCAGACCCAAACATTTAGGCTTGATCAATTCTTTATTGGGTCAAACAACATAGGTTAAAGTAGGCAGTTGCAAATATACAATTGACCTGATTAGGCCCAAATTAAATAAGACTTTAAAAATAAATAAGTCTAACAAAATATGCACTTCAATGTCTTACATATGTCAACTACTACTGTTTTATCATGTATACCTGTAATACTGTAATGCTCATCAAGAACTTCAAAACGGCTATTTATACGTTCAAAACAGAGGTTGGATGAGCCTGCAACAGCTAATTGAAGTTTCTATTAATAAAACAGGTCTGCAGTGCTTATCGGATTGGATCAGATACGACCCGCAATGGTTAATTTATGGGGTTTTCTTTTTAGTGGGCCTGGTTTAATAAACTGAATAAAAGATGATTAGCTTAATGTAAGATTGATTGGGATATGACTATTTATTTAATTAGAATTCTACCTCAAAATATCCTTAATATAGTAGAATTCTATCTCAATCTTAAAACTCAAATCAATCTCAACAATCCTAATTAAAATTTAATATGAGATTAATTAGGAATAGGTTTCCTTGCTAGGGTAAAATTCTACCTCTAAATTTCTTAATCTTAATTAATCTCATAATCTCACTAAATTAAGAAAAACCCAAAAAAATAACCATTATTATTATTATTTTTTGTCGTGGTTGTGCGCTGGAGCATGCACCGTGCGCTGGAGCATGCACCATGCGTGCGAAAAATCAAGACCAGCATGCAAATTCAAGGCTTGCATGCAAAATCAAGGTCAAGCAAAAACAATTCATGGCCGCATGCATGCCAGGCGCATGCATGCGTATCCTTCCTTTTTTTCCTTTTTCTTTCTTCAGAAATGCTATTTGGCTCCCTTGTTAGCTACCGCTCTGGCTTCCGCGCTGATGTGACATGCCACATGGCATGACACATAAGCTTCAATCTCAACCCAAAAATTTAAATTTCCCCCCAATTCCAAAATTTGAATTTCCCCCTCAGCCCAAAAAATTAAATTCCCTCCCAGCCCCAATTAACAAAACGAAGATAGATCCCTCTCTCTCTCTCAAAGTCTAAATCTCTCTCTCTAGTGTAGATCTGAGCGCCGCCCCTCGCCGTTCATTGTCTCGTCGCCGCCCTTCGCCGCGCGTCGCCATCTGCCCTCTCTTTCTCTATTGATGTCTGCCCCTGCTCTCTCTCTCGTCTCTCCCTCTCTCTCGGCCACCCGTCATGCGTCGCCCATCGTCGAATGCGCCTGCGCGCTCTCTCTCTCTCGGCCGCCCATCGAATGTCGCCTATCTCTCGGCCTCCCGTTGACCGTGGTAGGTCTGTAATTGGTTTCGTTCTATTGTCGAGTTCTCCAAGACTCAGAAGGTTGAGAGCTGCGCGTCAAAACAAATTTTTTATGCATTGTCTAATGTATCATGTATTATTTAATGTATACACCATAGATATTATTTCTGTACAGGAGTTTTCAGATCAATGATTATAAAGTTTTCATACATTTATGTTTATTTGCTTATGTATTCATGTATATCAGTTACAATCAGAAGCTTGTAATTATACATTTTTTTTCATTATTCTTCCATGAATAATTGTTTTGAGTTCTTGAAGATTGCTAGGGAAACGTGTGTGTGCTGTCTGACCTTTAGCAGGGGAAACATCAAACATATCGTATATCAAAAGTTGAACTCATTTCTTTAAACTGCAGTAGTACTCATCAACTGAAAAAAAGTTGCTAATAAAGTGGATGAAGCCAAACATCAATAGAATAAGAATCAATAAAGCTGACCCTTCAACAGAAAATGAATACAAGTAGTTGAATAGTTGCAAGCATGAATACAAAAATAGAACATGAATACAAGTAGAATCATCACAAAATATTGTTTGCATCCATCCATAATTACATGAATACATGACTCTCAAATGAGTCAAAGTTCTATAATATTGAAACATAAGAAAATAATCATTCAACTATGCATGTGAGATGCTAAAATCATATATATTTTCAGTGTAATTAGGACTGCGACCATGGTAGCAGTCCTCAAAAAAAGACTGCGACCTTGGTAGCAGTCTTCAGAAAAAGACTGCGACGTTGGTCGAGTCCTTAGAAAAGACTGCGACCATCGTAGCAGTTCTCATAAAAATACTGCGACTTAATCACAGTCCTCATAAAAAACTGCGACCATGGTAGCAGTCCTCAAAAAAGACTGCGACCTTCGTAGCAGTCTTCAGAAAAAGACTGCGACCGTGGTAGCAGTTCTCATAAAAATACTGTGACTTAATCACAGTCCTCATAAAAAATTGCGACCATGGTAGCAGTCCTCAGAAAAAGACTGCGAGTGTGATAGCAGTTCTCATAAAAATACTGTGACTTAATCACAGTCCTCATAAAAAACTACGGCCATAGTAGCAGTCCTCAGAAAAAGACTGCGACCGTGGTAGCAGTTCTCATAAAAACACTGCGAATCTCAGCTGGCGGCTGAGTCTCCGAATTGCTCCAATTGGGATTTTTGAGAAGTAACAAATTCTTGACTCTCAAATGAATCAAAGTTCTATAATATTGAAACATAAGAAAATACTGCGACCATGGTAGCAGTCTTTAGAAAAGATTGCGAGCTTAATCGCAGTCCTTAGAAAAGACAATCACATATTGGTCGGGCCTAAACATGAAACATGTTATTTTGAAAAACCATTACAGGAATTACAAAGAAATCAAAATAGTGCTCAAAATATTCAGCATACTTTCAGGAACTACAAACTCCCAGTTCCCAGCCATTTGATTACACATCAAAATAGTACTAAGTATTCAACATACTTCTAGAAATTACAAACTCCCAGTTCCCAGTCATTTGATTACACATCAAATGGTCGATACACTCCCCATGGTTGTACCATATTTGGCTATAGTATGTAAAGATTTGAAATCATGCTTTCTTGTGGGGAAGTTCCAACACCTACTTGAGACTGTGTTAATTGTTGTGTTGGTGGATACACTCCCCATGATTGTAGCATGTAGGATTTGATACATTGCCATCATGATCAGATTTCTTTTTGCTCTGCGTACTTGCAGGCTTAATTCTGTTTTTCCTAGGTCGCCCTTTACGACTCTTAGATAGTAGATCCAATATGTTTTCCATGCCATCCTCTTCATCTTTCCTTTCTTCTTCCACAATCTCATGAGTCATTGGAATATCTTTTTGCTTCTGACATGTTTCACTTATTTGTAATTTTTTGAGCTTGTTGTCTGTCCAATTTTTAACATCATCATATTCATGATTGACTGGGGCAGCCAAATCTGCAACCTCGCTAAAGGCAAGGCACAACTCGTGATAGCGCAATTGCTTGGTTGTATTTTCCCAACTATTAAATTTAACTTTCATCTTCGAGTGGGCTCACCTCACATCCTTTCTCCACCTTCTTAGAATGTACTTGTCTGGAAGTGAGCCAACTTCATGACGGATACAAATAATAAGAGCATGCCTGCAAAGTATACCTTTAAACTCAAATGACTGACAGGTACATTGAACTTCACATTTTTCTGCATGAAAGGAAACATTAAAGAATTTGGAATCATTCGGCCATCTTCCAACCAAAAGGACTCTCGAATGCTATACTCATTCACCCCTGCCTCCTCCCGATAGTTTACTATTTCACAATATATCTTCCCAGTTAATTCAGCTTGAAATTCCTTAAATTTCGATAAAGTGTAGACTTTCTGTTCCATCATATAATTAGTTGCAGTAGGTATTTGTTTTGAAAATGAGTCAGCATCGGCTCGTGTTTCCTTTTCCACCTTGTTTCTTAATGCATTTTCATACTGCTCAACAAACTGCTTTAAACTTGTTTTTGAGTGGACATATCCATCAAAAAATGCATTCATACTTTCACTCCGCTGATTAGTCGACATTCCAGCCCAAAAACTATTTTTGACATAGCATGGTACCCATCGCTTTCTCTCCTTGTACAATTCACTCAGCCATTCACAATCCTCCAATGCATATGTGTCTATCATTTCATTCCAATGATTTTCAAACTCATCTGTACTCTGTGTATCATACACCGCTCTTTTCATGGTAGAACTGATGTGTTCATATTGAGTGTACCTTCCTAACTTTTCTGATAGCTTTTTCATTATATACCACAAACACCATCTGTGCCTAGTGTTTTGGAATACAATTTGAATTGCATTTTTCATAGCTCTATCTTGGTCAGTTATTATCCCATGCGGAGCACATCCATCCATGCATTTAAGCCACTTACTGAATAGCCAAACAAAAGTCTTTGTGTCGTCTTTTGAAATCAGCCCATATCCAAGTAATATTGAATGCCCATGATGATTAATGCCAACAAATGAAGCAAACGGCATATCATATTTGTTTGTTAAGTAGGTAATATCGAAAGTGACAACCTCACCAAACTCCTTATATGCTTCTCTACTCCTACCATCTGCCCAAAATATATTTTTCAAATGATCCTCATCATCCAACTGAATGTCAAAAAAGAAACCTGAGTTTTCTGCAACCATCATCGAAAAATATCTCATAATCGCTGAAGCATCTCCTTCCCCAAGTCGCAGACGCCTTGATTCCTCAACTAAATTTTTGCAATTTTTTTATCACATGATATATTCTCATATCCGTCATATTCATGTACTAGTGAGCCAAAATTTTTATTCATCCGAATTCCTGCTTGGTCATTAGATTGATTTGATGTCTTACATGTGTATTTATTCTTTGATTGCAATGAAAGAAACGGCTTTTGGTCGGGCTCATTTATGATTATGATCAGGAACAACCACAGATATTTGTCATTTTTCATATAGATTTAAACGTGCTGTTAAGTAAGCAGTACATCTAATTCTGTAGCTCGTTTGAGGTCTTAATGGATTTTGAGATGTATTTCCATGTTTGCGACCTCGAGAACATGCCATAGTTACACTACTAACAATTCCCTTAACATTCTTCTTTGCGGATTTTTTTCTAATTAGAAATCTACATGTCTTTGCATATTTTCTGTAAAACTCATACAACTCTTCTATTCCAGCAAATTTCATCCTAACTTTGGGCTCAATCTGCTGATCAAATTCATCATTCTTATCAATAGACCAAATGGTCAGGTCTTTAACTTCTTCTAAATTCTCCAAATCTTCAATATCTGCCATACTGTATTTACAAATAACATAACTGAGTATTAATCTTTGTAGAGTTAAACCAAATAAACATACACTGTAAAAAGGATACAACAACAAATGCAATAATTCATATTCAACTCATGCGGACGTATGTAATAGGTTGTTATTCATATATGAAAGAGCCTAAAATAATAAAATGATATGTTCACAAAAATGTAATTCATGGTGTTCACATTACTGAGTTTAATAAGCCTTTGCATATTTAGAAAATTTCATTTTGTGGTTGCTCTAAATATTTCGCTCTCATTAACAAACTGCATAAATGAAATCCTAGTCCTAATCTTGAATATTAAATAATGTCTTATAATAAATGACATAAAACAATGTCAAGTGATAGAATCCTCCCACTAATCAAACCAGGTCAATAGTTGCAAATTTTTTTGATTATATACCTATACAGTGGTTAGTTAGTTTATAACCACTTATGATAATATCATTTTGCCAAATCCCAAAGCAAAAAAAAATCAAACGCTAAAAGGATATACCTCTGTATTTATGGTTGCGATGATGAGCTTTAAGGTATGACTTGGTCGAGATCCAGCGGGGGGGAGAATGTTTGTTGATGGCGGAGGATGGCGATGGAGTTTGTGGTTGCGCTCCGATCTTTTAGGGCAATGAAGAGATGTTAGGGGCTTAGAGAGATCGGGTGGCGCAACGACAGCTATGTCGAGATCGACGAAGGATCGGGTGACGCGGTTACCTGTAGAGGATCGACGATAGCAATTGGGGAGAGAGGCTGAGATTGGGGGTTTAGATTAGGGAGGTTAAGGGTCGGTCGCCGGCGAGGGCATGAGATGGGGCGAATTTGGGGGGAGAGGAGAATTTGGGGGAGAGAGCTGGGGCACATGCGAGAGAGAGAATGATGGGATTTTCGATCTGAGCCCAAAATAAGGGTACCTCGGGTCTCACCCTTCCAACCGATTAATCTGAGCCACTTTATTTGGCTTGCCTTGAGGCCTGACGTGGCACAGCACGTCAGGTTGGGAGCCCATGCGGGAGCCAAGAAGGGAGCCAAATAGCATTTTTGTTCTTTCTTTACCATGGGCCGCCCGTTTGCCTGCATGCATGCAGGCTATTTGATTTTTTTTAAGTTTAAAAAATAGAATTAAAAAAATAATAACACACAGAAAAAATTCTGAAAAAATATATACATAATTCGATTTAATCAGCTCAATTTAATTCAATTATTTGAGACACAAAAAATTAATTCTTTATTGAATTAAATAAAGAGATCTACTGTAATTTTAAAAAATCGAGATCAAAAATTTCTGTAGATCCTGATGATCCGATAAAGAGGAGATTCTGATACCAATTGTTGATTCTGATAATTATTTCAAATAAGATCTCATACATGCATGCCTCTTTATCATGATCAAAGAAAAGCAGGGTTTTAGGCATACCTGATTCTATCAAGAAAGGGATGCCGAAGGTTGCATGATCTCGAAAACGCCGTAGTTGAGGGAGAGGATTCTTCTCTCCAGTCACCAAGTTCTCTTCTTTATCTTCCTTAGAGGAGATGAGACGTCTCCAAGAGAGAGACTAGGTTATTGTGGCGGAGAGGGAACCTACTTATGATATATATAGCATCAAGGAATTCTAGTTCAACTCATTATATATCTAGGTCCTTGATTGATAACACGAGTTCCACACATGTAGATGAGTCACACATTTTAATTTAATTACACTCATGGTTAAGTATAATTGAAAACTTATCAAGACCCAAAACATTTAGGCTTGATCAATTCTTTATTGGGTCAAACAACATAGGTCAAGTGGGCGGGTGTAAATATCCAATTGACTTGATTAGGCCCAAAATAAATTAGACTTTAAAACATAATAAGTCTAACAATGTGATCTAAGCATAGTTGAACAAGTTGTAGAATATTGAATTACCAACTTTATTATTGAGAATATTTTAGTGATCAAATAAATATGATCTTTTAAAAAATTAAAGCACAAAATGATCTAATGAATTTAGTTGCATGTGTATGTAGTAGAAATTTAGGTTTGTAGATACAAAACAAAATGAAGCAAATGGATATATTTAAAAAATTATGTAGCTAAATGTTTTGATATTTAATTCCAATCCCCCCCCCCCCCCCCCCCCACACACACACACACAATATATATATATATATATATATATATATATATATATATATATATATATATATATATATATATATATATATATATATATATATATATGAATTGGTTATATAACTTGATTTTTGTTTATTTATTTATCACGAATGAATACTATAGCTTGGCGAGATTGGGGGCTTCTCATAATTCAACCTAATTCTTTTAGTATTATGCATTTGATTATTATTTTAAAGGTATGGGAATGGAGCATGTGTTTACACAAAAGAATATATATGTGAAATAACATTCTAAATGGTTGCATTTTGGTAGGTTTCTAAATATTTAGTGTATGTATTTAATATAAGTATTTCTTTTGAATCGTCCAAAAAGAAAGTATTTAATTTACAAATATTAATTGGTACATATTGTACATGCTATTGAATAATTCTTATAAAGGAGTGAATTTAAATATAAATTTATAAATTAAAGGTGCACATATTCAGATTTGGATCTAAAAATCATATGATATTAAATATGAATAAAATATTTATTAATTTGCAAATAATGTATTTAGAAAGTGACATCTTGTCAACGTGTGCGTGTGTGTGTGTGTGTGAGAGAGAGAGAGAGAGAGAGAGAGAGAGAGAGAGAGAGAGTTGAGAGGAAACTTGTTCTGTAAAGGGCCCCACAAATAGCCTCCTTTCATCAAATTTCTCGACTGCCAAAGGGGAGAGAGATATCACTGGCAAGGCTGGGACCTACCATTTTCTTAGCACTGGGCTCAAGTTTTTAGATGGGTTACAGAGTTTTACATGTATTTGGGGTTGATGTTCATGTTCGATTTCTACATTTTTCTCTTTTTTTTTCTTCTCATTTTCACTTGCACTCTTTTTCATTTTTTCCTTCTCATTTTTCACTTACACTCTTTTCTCTCGCTTACAGCAAATCAAATAGGCCCTTAATGAATGTGATGACTTTGTTGTGAGTCCCACATGTGTGAAATCGGGAAAAAAAAAAGAGTGGTCGCTACGGCCAACTACAACACGGATCTCTAGTTATAATAGTAGCTAGAGATTTACTTTATCGCAATCTTTAAGCAATTATTCTCAAGTCTTATACTAATATATGTTTCCTTCTCTTTTCCAATTCATTCAACAAGAAAATTTTGCCATTTGAAACGGAGCAATGTTCTTTATTGCTCAAATGGGTGAAAACAATGTGGAAATATAGCCTAATTGGACATGGGCTAGGTATCATTAATGCAGTCAAGACATATGAACTTTTTATATTAAATCTGAAGACAAGACTCTTGGAATCACTCATTAAGAGTTGGTAACTCTTTGAGCTTCTCTAGTGATTGATAATTATTTTGCGACGCTAAGCATTGAAGTTTGATCCGTCAAAATTCTCCAACTTCAGGCAATCTACTCCAATAGTCTTATCAGGATCCAAAGATAAGTTTTTAGATTTCAAGTTTGATCATGATAGTGAAGTTACGCCTCAGGTCAAGGATCTTGAAAAACTTATAATGAAACTAAAGGATGAGAAGATCACCCTTTGCATCACCTTCATCGCCGGTCCCATCGTCAACAAGCTTCCTCCCTCATGTATGTCATTCTCCACTGACATTCGTACCTGAAGATGTTCATTCGGATTAAGGACGAGATCAGCGCTCGAGCAAAGAACGATTTACTTGCCAAGCAGAAGGCGTCTACTAATATGGCGACTTTCAAGTCCGACAAAGATTTTTCCAAGAAGAAGAACCAGAATCTGAAGAACCTAAAAGTACAGAAGAAAGAGTTCAAGAAAACTAGCAGGTGCTCCAACTATGGCAAACAAGGCCTCTTTGCTCAGGCCTGTAAAGCACCAAAGAAGAAAGAAAAGGAGGAGGCTCACAATGTCAAACAAGTTGACAACTTTGTTGCTATGCTCTTTTAGGTGACATCTCCCTCCAACAACTCCGATTGGTGGCTAGATACAGATGCTACATGTCATGTCTGCTCCAACAAAGATATATTCTCCACTTATGTTGCTGCAAAGGAGAACGTGCCAATGGCTGATTATTCCACTATTGTTGTGCTTGGAACCAGGACTGTGGTGTTGACCCTTACTTCAGAGAAGACTCTCACATTGAAGAGTGTGAAACATGTCCCATAAATTTTCAAGAATCTAGTCTCTGGGACCCTGTTGTGTGATGCTGGAATGAGGTTTGTTTTTCAAAGTGAAAAGGTTGTATTATCTTACAAGAAGATGTACTTTGGCAATGCTTACCGCATTGATGACTGAACAAGATAAGTACCACTGTACCCACTATAATTATCGATGAAATCTCTACTTCCGAGTACTCCTCTACTCTATGGCACAACAGGTCAGATCATGTAAACTACAGGAAAATGTTAAATATGAAGAAGTTAGACTACTTCAAAACTGTGGGGGTAATAAGCCTGAAAAATGTGAAGTCTGCATATTATCCAAGATCACTAGGAAGCCTTTTTCAACTGTTACAAAGAGTACAAATTAGTTGGACCTGATTCATTCGGACACCTGCGACTTCAAGACCTTCATGACTAGAGGTGACATGAAATACTTCATCACCTTCATCGATGACCATTCTCGCTTCTACCATGTGTACTTGTTGAAGTCAAAAGATGAAGCCTTTAGCAAGTTCATCGAGTTCTGGACTCAAGTGGAGAAGCAACTTGAGCGTCCAGTATAGAAGCTTAGAAGCGATAGAGGTGGCGAGCATCGGTCGAAAGTTGAAGAATATCTCAAGAAGCATGACATTATTACAGAGACGACTGCTTCTTACTCCCCCACAATCCAATGGAATTGCAGAAAGGAAGAATCATACACTCACTAAGATGGTGAACTCGATGTTGATTACATCCAGTTACCTACCTGCTATTGGGGAGAGACATTGCTAATGGCTAACTGGATCCTGAATTAGGTACATTATTCTAAATTCGATATTACTCCACATTAGCAATGGTTGGGATATCAAACATCCCTAGACAACCTCAAAGTGTGGGGTGACTTGCCTATATTCGGATACCAGATATCAAGAGGCCAAAGTTTGGTCCTAAGGACAACAGGTGTGTGTTTCTTGATTTTGCTAAAGATAGTGATATTTGTAGATTTCTGATTCTTGGCACCAACTCCATCATCACAGCTCGAGACGCGGAGTTCTTTGAGGATAAGTTCATCAAAGACAAAGGCTTATCACTCAAAAATATATCTGAAAATACTGAAAAATCTATTGCACAGCCGAGTCAATCTTTCCAGAAACAGAAGGTATTGATGCTGAAGAAGAAACTCCAGAAGTTATAGAGCCACCTTCTAAACGCATCAGAAAGCAGAAGGATTTTGGAAATGACTTTATCACCTACAATGTAGAAGAAGATCCACTAACTTTCAAAGAAGCAACATAGTCCAAATATGCTATTCTATGGAAGGAAGTCATAAATGACGAAATGGACTCTTTGATCTAGAATCACACCTGAGAATTGGTGGATGTGCCAGATGGCTCAAAGCCTATCAGCTGCGAGTGGATCTTCAAAAGAAAGATGCGACCTGATGGTGCTATAGAAAAGTACAAGGCAAGACTGGTAGCAAAAAGTTTCTCTCAGAAAGAAGGTATTGACTTCTTCGATATTTATGCACTAGTTTACAGAATTTCTACCATCAGAGTGTTGATTGCATAGGCGGCCATTAAGAAGCTCATCATTCACCAGATGGATGTGAAGACAACTATTCTAAATGGAGATTTCACTTAAAAAATTTATATGGAAAGCCAGAAGGATTTGATGATCCTATAGACAACGTATGCAAGCTAACAAAATCTTTATATAGTCTTAAGCAAGCTTCAAAACTCTAGCATGAGAAATTTGACAGGATTGTTCGTAGTAATGGGTGTCGAGTCAGTGAATCTGACAAGTGCCTACACATCAAGGTTGCTAAAAGAAAGGTAGTAGTAATCTGCCCTTAAGTAGATGACATGCTCATCATCAAGACCGACTTGGAGATGTGAAATCTACCATGAAATTTCTATCGGCCTAGTTCAGCATGAAGGACCTTGGGACTGCGGACGTGATTCTCGGAATCAAAATCCTATACACAAAAGATGGAATTGGATTATCTCAATCCCATTACATAGAGAACATGCTGAAGAAGTATGGCTACTTCGACTTGCTAGAGTTGTCTGTGCCATATGATTACAATAAGAAGTTTTGACCCAATACTGGAAGACCAGTAAGACAGCTAGAGTACTCAAAAATTATTATAGTCTCATGTATGCAATGAGCTGCACATGGCCAGACATAGCGTTCTCTGTTGGAATGCTTAGCAGATTTACAAGCAATCCTAGAAAGTCTCATTGGGATGCTGTTCAGAGAGTAATGAGGTACTTGAAGGGAACTTTGAATCTAAGTCAGCTCTATACGGATATCCAGTTGTGATCAAAGGCTTCTCAGATGCAAGCTGGTGCTGAAAATCAGATGAGTGCAGATCCACTGGAGGCTTTGTCTTCACCATGGGTGGAGCTGCTATTTCATGAAAGTCTAAGAAGCAAACTTTAATTGTATAATCATTAATGGAGTCTGAGTTCTTTGCATTAACTGTTGCAGGAGATGAGGCTGAGTGACTCAGTTGCTTTCTCTGAGACTTTTTGTTGAAAGAATTGAGGTACAATTACTATCTATTGTGATAATCAAGCAACAAGTGCTGTGGCAATAAACTCGTTATTCAATGGAAAGAAATGAACCATTCGTTCGAAATTGGATGAGCTTATCTATCACGAAGTCATCTCAGTAATTGATGTCTGATCTTCAGAGAATGTTGCGGATCCTCTAACTAAAGGCTTTAAAAAGAAATTAGTTGAAAGGACTTCTGCTGGAATGGGTCTCAAGTCATTGTAAGTCTTATATACATTTACCATTTATATCAAGTTTGTTGTGCGCAGGACAACAACCTCTCTGAGGAATCCACCAACCAGGCGGGAGATAGATGTAGCCGGAGATGTAATCAACATGACAAGAACAGAGAAACAATAGATAAAAGCAATCAACACAGTATTTAACGAGGTTCGACAACATGCCTACGTCCTCGGGGTAAGGGAGAGAGATTTTATTGATTCAACAATCAATACAAACTAATAAAAGAGGGATACTTGAGGGAACTTTCAGGGATACAATACATGAGGGCTCTAGCCCTTATTTATAACCACAGAGTCCCTGGATTTAAGGAAACCCAGATTGGATTCGATCCCATCTAGAAAAGGAATCTGATCCCAAAAGGAAAGCAAAAACGCGTCTGTCGGTCAGCCGGCCGATCGACCGACCCATGCCACGGTCGACCGCGCCGGTCGACCAGACCCAACCGAGAGCTAAGGCCTGTCAGTCGGTCGACCGGGCCGGTCGATCGCTCTCTTCCACAGTCGATCGGGCGGTCGACCATGATGATCCTGTGCACGTTTGTACACACCGGTCGACCGGGCGGTCGACCGGTTTCTTCCACCGGTCGACCGGGCGGTCAACCGGTTTCTTCCATGGTTGACCGGGCGGCCGACCGGGAGCACAATCTGGCCTGCTCAATGCTCCGTTTCTCGCTCCTTTGATTTTCGATCTCAGTGCTAACTTCCTCCATCTCCTCTATCTCCTCTCTCCCTACAAAGTTATTAGTTTAAGGTTCATGCTACTAATAATAAGATATCTAGTTCAAAAATTAAGTAAAACTTGCATGCATGTATCCTACCATGTGAAAGGATGGTTTTTAAGCCTTAATGAGTCCAAAGCATTTTAGATATGGTGTTGGGTAGGAAACACACCTAAAGGACTCACCTATGCTTGACTAGAGATTTGGTCGTCTCTTATGGGAACTTTATAAAAGGTAACTTAGAGCTCTTGCAGAAATCAGGACATGCACATGGCCATAAATATGCAAGCACTCAGACAAGCTTGTGGTTCAAAGTGATGACTACGACAGTTAGGTTTTTAATCTTGTGTGATCGCTTGATTGTAAGAAAAGTGCTGCTTCAAGACTAAGTTCACCATTTACCTATGTTCTATTCAGTTGGTTTAAAGGGAATTCAAGTCCTAATGGCATCTACCTTACATACAAAATTATAACTTTCTTGATAGTTTGTAAACTTGTGGGGGATTATTAGATATTTTGTGCAAAATTGGTTTTCCAGAACATAAAATAGTTTCAAACTATATGTATTTCATTTACAGATATTGGTAACATTAATTTATATCATACTAAAATAATTTAGCTAATAATTCTCCCCTATAAATACAAACTAATTGGACATCGGTTAGGCATGGTTAATGCAGCCATGACCTTTAGAATTCTTACATTGAATCTGAACACAAGACTCTTGGAATCCCTCATTATGAGTTGGAAACCCTTTGGGATTCTCTCAGTTAATGATTGATAACCCTTGGGCTTTCCTTATTAAAGGGACTAATGACCCTTGAGCTACATTCATTTAATCAAACATAACCTTTTGGGTTTCTCTCATTATGAGATGGTGACTCTTGGGCTAGATTCATTGGATCTAGACAAGACCCTTAAGCTACCTTCATTAAGGGATGGTGATTCTTGAATCATTGGTGTAGTTCTATAAATAAGCTCTCTTGTAGTTCATTTGGAGATGAAAAAACAAGAAGAAAATCACCTGAAAAGTAAGAGTGTGTTCAGTTGTAAGTAGAGCAATGTCCTGCGTTAGACTGAGGATGTCACCTGCTTGTTCAAATCAAGGAGATCACCAAAGAATCTGGTTGGTGCACAACAAAGTTCTTCAACTGTTATTCCTGGAAGTAATTTGGCTTTAGGATTTTTGCACCAGAGTAAGCCAAATATTGCTTCAAACACAACGTTCAAGGACGCACAACAGTTCTACTACTCGGGAATACTCTAATCTCGAAGTCGCCTTCTCGGAATCACTCCGCAATTTGAGAACACTCCGATCTCGTGTTACAATTTATAAAGGCTAAAGGAAGGTCCACTTCTCTCTAGTCTATATTTGCATATTGTTAACAATCTTGAAGCAACATTTGGCTTAAAAATTAAGTAAAACTTGCATGCATATATCCTACCATGTGAAAGGATGGTTTTTAAGCCTTAATGAGTCCAAAACATTTCGGATGCAGGGTGTTGGATAGAAAACACATCTAAAGGACTCACCTATGCTTGAGTGGAGATTTGGCCGTCTTCTATGAAAACTTATAAAAGGTACCTAGAGTTCTCGCAGAAATCAGGACATGCACATGGTCATAAATGTGCAAGCACTCAGGCGAGCTTGTGGTTCAAAGTGATGGCTACCACAGTTACGTTTTAATCTTGTGTGATTGCTGGATTATAAAAAAGTACTGGTTCAAGACTAAGTGCACCATGTACCTATATTATATTCAGTTGATCTAAAGGGGATTCAAGTCCTAGTGGCATCTACCTTACGCACAATGATTATAATTTTCTTGATAGTCTGTAAACTTGTGGGGGATTGTTAGATTTTTTTTACCTCAGACCTTAGCCAAATATTTTTAAGTCTGATTTTAACATTTGTTTCCTATTTTTTTTTTCCAATTCGTTCATCAATACTTTGTTGTCATCTTCAACATAGTAATGCTTTTTTTATTTGCCTAGGTAGGCAAAACCTGCAGGTCTAAGTTTCATTTGAATAGAGTTTGCAGGTCTAATGGGGAATGATGAAAGTACAGACAAAATCTTACACAATTGTGATTTTTCGAGGAAAACACGAAGGAGCACCAACCATAATCAAGTTTGTATGACGACGCCACGCCCTCTAGAGGCCTGTTTGGCTGGAAAAACTATTTAAGAAAACTGACAGTAGGGTTTACTCGATCAGTTTTTCTTGAAAAAAATTTGTTAATGGGCCCCACGCTGTTTGTTTTCCACCATTTTGCAGAGAAAGAGAAATGAGGATTCAGGTGACATCAGCGCCACTTTTTTTATTTTATGTTTTATTTAAAGCAAACAGTTTTTTTGTAAAAACTGGTAAAGGAGGGCCCATCAAAACACCACTTTCCAGCAATTTTCTTGTAAACAAACAAGCCCTAAGTAAAACTTATCTATTCTCTGCCATCATCCTCAAAATGCTGGAGTACTATTTTTTCGTTAATATGTCAAGTTTTGTTGTTGGATTTGGTTATGTTCGCACTGGGACGAGAAAATATTAACTGGCTCTTCAGAGTGAAGTTTTCGCTTATTGCTTAGATAGTCCCTTAGGTCTGAGTTAATTGGACCAACCGAACCAATACTGAAACCCGAAAAGATTGAAGAGCTACTTCTTGGGTTGAGAAGCTTTGATTTAGCCTTCATCGCGAGATTCCGCTTTGTAAAGGCTAAATGTTTAGCTTCTGGTGAAGCTAGTTTAGCTTCGCCAGATGAAGTTGTCTTAGCGCTGTTGAGCAACGCTTTATTCTTGTAATAGGCTTGCGAGTTAACCTCGCTGAATGCATTGGATGCGTTAGCTTCGCCAGAGGAATCTATTTTAGTGCCGCCAGACAGGAGTTTAGCCTTATAACAGGCTTGCAAGATATCCTCGCCAGACACATGAGGCGCCTTATTAGCACCACCAAACAGCGGCTTAACCTTCAAGAAGGCTTGCGAGATAGCCTCGCCAGACGCGCGAGCTTTAGCCTTAGCTCCTTTGTGAGCTACTCCAGTCAGCATAGCTTGTTGGCAAGGGCTGTTGAAATAGCTTCATCAGAGGCTAAGATAAGCTTGGAAGAAGTTTTTGTTAGCCTCAAAAGAGGCTGAGCTTTGCCAGAGGGTAAATTGACCAGGTTCACAGTCTTTTTAACTTTGCTGGAGATGGTTGAAGCTGTTGCACAGAGCCTGGTTAGCCTTGTCGGAGGCTGTAATAGGCTTACTCAGAGCTTTGTTAGCCTCATCAGAGGCGTATTTCTAAGAGTTAGCGAAAAGAGCTTTCGCTAGGGAGATTTTCCTGTGCTCGCGCATACAAAAAGGGCTAGTGTTGCCCATAAAGGGAAGTTGTTTGAAGTTCTCTTGGTCAAATTCAATGCCAGCGTTTTTTTACCAGTAGACTCGAGGGTCTATCGGCACATTGTGACGCTACTTTTTCATTAGTGGAGAGTCGTCATTTTATTTTCCATTTGAAAATTTAAATTTTTTGAGAATAATTACAAGTAAGAAAAAAATTAAAAGAACCTTCTAAATTGATTCTGGGGAAGAGTGCTGATAGGAGTCTGATCAGCGTGCGATCACTTTATCCCTTTGACGATGTGAACAATAAAACTTTGAATTTGCTGTTAGGAGTTCCTTCTCGTCTGGTTCGGGAAATTCCTTGAAAGTGAAGGATTAAGGTGTTGGAACCCTGAATTAATCATTGCGTATGAGAGAAATGTTTTCTTTATTCTCTTGAAAAGAAATAGTTGTCCGTCTTCGTCCTCAGTTCGTCCTCTAGATCTCTCGGTGTGTCTAGCATCTTAGGCTCTCTCTGTGTCTGTGTTCATCCTCTTTGCCTTAGCATATTGGTGCGCTATTTATAGGCTTCACAGGGGTAAGCATCCCCCTAAACATCAGCGAAAACTGTTAACATAGCTTGTAATGCCTGTTCGGCGAGGCTAGCCAGCAGCCATTGGCTTAGGAGAACTATTATTCCCTTAATTATCTCCTCTTAATGAGGGATGTTAATAGGTGTAACCACCCATTAAGAGAAATGGTCAATCTCACTAAGTTCGTGGGAGAGAATTAGCAAAAGTTATTAATTGACCGGCGAGGCTAAAATAGTCATCGACGAGGTTACACTAGCTTCTGGCGAAGCTAACCAACAACCGCTGGCTTCAGGGGAGTTACGATCCCATTGATTATCTCCTCGTAATGAGGGATATTAATGGGGCATAATCGCCTATTAAAAGAGGCAATTAACCCCACTAAGTTAGTGGGGTGTTGGCCTACAAGGATTTGAAAAGGTCAACAGACATGAAGCGTCGCCTGTCTGGCGACACTAAGCTTATGGCAAAGTTAAGCTTCTAGCTTCTGGCGAAGTTAGTCAGTTTGGCGACGTTAGCCCCTTGGGTTGAAGCTAAGTTTCTAGCTTGCGGCGAAGCTAGCTTGCAGCGAAGCTAAGCTTCTAGCTTCTGGCGAAGCTAGCCTATCCGACGAAGTTAGCCGGTTGGGCTGAAATAATGACATTTTAGGCTTGTTTAAGCCTATTTAAAGGTGTGTTTGACCCTCTTTACACTTAGTTGGATTCAGTAGGATCTGGATGACTGTTTTATCCATCGTAGATTGATACGAGCCTGACAAAGTGTGAACTGATTCTCAGATTGTCTGCGATTTGTCTTTTAAAAGTGTCGACAAGTTAGATGTTGCACAAATCAGCTAAAGAGCTATCCAGAATTTTATCTTTTAGAAGTGTCAACATTCGTAAAATGTCCTAATTTTCAATTAATAAAAGGATTGCGACCATAGTCGTAGTCTTCTAATAAAGAACTGTGATCATAGTCGCAGTTCTCACAATGGATTGCGACTATGAGTCACAGTTCTCATATCAACATCATCATCAGCAGAAGACCTCCGTTCACCGACATCAAATGGTACTCATGCTTTTCAGATAAAAAAATCACACCGATCACAAATAAAACTCATTGCGAGCACGAACAAACGAGATCTGCAAAAAGTTGATCTCAAAAAAAAATTGGTTCGAGGGCTCCGCCCCCTGAGACCCCCGGGATGGGGCTCGTCGCCCTATTTCCAACTGCCACGGTGACCGATCGCGTAGGTCGATCCGCGAATTACTCTGCGTTGGGGTCAGGGTTGAGGAGAGAGCAACGTCAGGGGCGATGGGGAAGAGTAAAAGACGAAATGAAAATATAAAAAAGTGATGGTTGAGAGGAATCAATTTATACCGACATGGTTAAGACTATAGCGAATAAAAATAAGAGAATGAGTTTTTTCCCTATTATGAAGGAAAGTAGGCGGCTGTAGCGAATTTTTCTTTTATATAAAAGTGGACATACTAAAATAAGATGGGACAAATTTATATCAAAGGTAGACATAATAACGGTGGACAATTTTATATGAATAGTAAATATATTAAACTAAAAAGTAGACAATTTTACAGATAAAGATAGATAATTTACATATAAACGTGGATTTTTAGAAATAAAAGATGTAAAATTAAAACTAAAAAAAGGAAAGCTAGCAGGAAAACGTAAACAATTTACAATAAAAATAAGACAGCTTATGCAAAAGATTGACAATTCCATTTAAAATATGAATACAAACTGATAATTAAATTATCTGAAATACTTTATAATGAACAATATATATTTTAGATACATCATGTATTTTTGTGTGTTATTAGAGGGACCAATTGTTAACTCATACCGGGGTTATTTTATTTCTTATTTGTTTTTTTTTTTTTAGGAGTAAGGGCCTATCAGACCCCTTTTATACAACTTCTCTAAACCCTCTCCCATACAAAATAGTCTTCAATTCCTCTGGCGTAAATTCCCTAGAATACTATATAACACTTAGGGGTGTCATCGGATCAGATACGAATCGGATATTGTTTTTACCGTATCCGTGTCCGCATCCAACATTCAGATATGGATGCAGATACGGATATTGGCGGATGTGAAAAAATGATATCCATATTCGCCAAAATCAGATATCGGATACGGATCAGATATTAGCAGATCGGATGCGGATACTAATGGATGTGCTAAAATGGATACATTTACAGATAAACTAAACGGATTTACTTATATTACTTTTTATCTCATCTACAACAATATAAAATGTGATACATGTTATGCTATTATTGTGTACATATTAATATTTCCATCGTATCCATTGTCATTCGGATTCTATAGTAATGGATTACACGACCCTCGGTGCTAAATGCCGATTCAGATGTCACAGTTGATGTCGAAATACTTAAAATGTATCGTGCTACTCTTGCAAGAATCAGATACTTTTCACTATTACTTTTTTACCAACTTAAAATATTAAAATCTATAACCTTGCTACATTGAAGAATAGTCTCTTTCATACGTATATCATTATCAAGCACCTAACCTCTGGATATCGGATCGGATACGGATCGAATATTGTCTTTACGATGTCCGTATCCGCACTAACCTTTGGATACGAATACAGATATTGACGGGTGTGAAAAAATAATATCTGTATTTGAGTTAGAAGCGGATTCAGAGATAAATTTCTACGAATAATCCGCATCCGATGAAATCCCAAATAACACTCCCTTTAGATTCAACCCCAGCCATATAATTAGCAGGTTCCCTTTCTAGGAAGATAAGTGGGCACAAGACATCCTCAATCATATCAGTCCAAACCACCCTGATATCACAGGTAGGACCATGAGAATACCCCTCATTGCCTTTCTTAGAATTGATCCACTGAAATACAATGTTAGTTTATTTCTTTGTTCCATATTATTTTCAAACAAACACTCTGAAAGCTAAAACTTTGTTTCCAGACTCAACATAAAAAAAAAACTCGTTCATTTTCTTGCGTGTTTGGTTTGGGACGAAAGTGAAAAAAAAAAAGTGAGAAAACTCATTTTTCACTTCTAGTGTTTATTTGAAATCGGAAAAGGAAAATGAAAAAACCTCATTTTCCTTTCTTTTTCCTTGTACACTACAATTTTTCCATTTGTGAAATGTTACAATTAATTTGTGATCATATAATCTCACTTGTAATAAGTTGTAGTTCAAACAGTTAATTTATGATCATGTAAATCCCACTTGTAGTCTAATTACAGTCTCAAAAATATTTCATAATTAATATTTATTTTAATATTATTTTACTGTCAACTTTGTGATCGATTTTTTCACTTTCACGTCTACGTTACTGATCAAATATCAAAAATATAATATACTTTTCCACTTATACGGGTCTGTTTGGTTAAGGGTGAAAGTGAGGAAGTGAAGAAGTGGTAATAGTTCCCTTTGGAACTTGGGAATTGGTTAGTAAGTTTTTCGGTGTTTGGATGTTGTTGGGAAGTGTGGTTTGAAAAATGTTATGTCTTTTCCGGTATTTGGATGATAATGTGAAAGTGGAAATGGAAAAGTTGACCGCAAAATAATATTAAAATAAAAATTAATTAAGAAAAATAAAAATTGGACTGTAATTAGAATGCAAGTGAGATTTATATGAGTAAAAAATTAACTGTTTTGTGCTACAACTTATTACAAATGAGATTTACATGACCACAAAATTAACTGTAGCACTCTGGAAGTGAATAAAAGTCGTGTAAAAGAGAAAAGAGAAAGGAAAAGACATTTTTCCATTTTCCTTTTCCGGTGTTTGGATGAACAGCGAAAATGGGAAAAAACACTTCCCACTTCCTCACTTCCACCCAATTCCTTGAATCCAAACAGCCCTAAACTGAAAAATTTACTTACATGAATTTCCATTTTTTAACTTTTCCACGTTCTTCTCTCTCTTTTCCCAATTACTCTTTTTCTCATTTGCACCAAAGCAAACGGGCCGGAGCTGTTTGGGGGCTGAAACTCAACCCAATTTCCATTGGATTTTATTTGGCTCTGAAACTCAACCCATCCCTGACCCGTACCCGTGGGCCCGAGCACTTGAGGCCCCAATAATGAAGTACGATTTCATTATTATCATTATTGACCTGTTTCCACGAACGAAGAGGGAAGGAATCAGCGAAGAGATTGGAGTCCTCTCCCCGCTCCTCCTTGGATTTCCCTTCAGATCAGTATTCAACAGATCAAAACTCGGTAATTTTCTATCACTTGATTCAATTCACAGATCATTTCTTAGCCGCTTATCCTTTTCATTGTTTGATCCGAGTTTGATTTACTGTTTTTCCCCCACAAATTTTTATTTTTTATGGAAAAAAATTAGGCGGGGATTTCGAAGATTCGGGATCCCTGATCTAGTGGAATTTAATCAAATTCGATGTTGTTTTGTTTTGTTTTGTTTTACCCTGATTTCATTATTTTTTGGTGAAAAGAAATTTAGGGCAGGATCTGAAATGTTGTAGATTTTGATCTGTTAATATATATATATATATATTTTTAAAAAAGTAACTTTACTCGAATTATGCAGTGTTTATATTCGTGATTTTTTTTCCTGTCTATTTCTCACCATGTTATATTTTTCCCCCCTTTCTTGTGAATTAGTTATCTTCGTCTCAACTTTGCAATTATTTAGATCTCTGTTAAATAGAGTAGGAAAGAAAAACCGTAACCTAACAGTAGGTTGGAGTTCTTTACTAGTTTCCTCAGTCCTTCGCTAATTTTGCTATAGTTTTCATTGATCCGAAAGTTCTGATTTTTTTTAATTTTTTTTATTTTTTTGGTTGGGTCTATTGTAATGTCTCAATTATAGATCTATATTATATCTAGGGTACCAGAAAGGAACCCTAACTCATAGTGCATTCTTGAAAATTCCTTTTCTCGGACTTTTCAGATTCCAATTACCTTTGGCTTCCTTGCTTAATTAACAATGTCCGGCCAAGGCCAGCGCCTGACTGTGGTGCCCACTGTCACAATGCTTGGCGTCATGAAGGCCCGGCTTGTCGGCGCCACCCGTGGCCACGCCCTCCTCAAGAAGAAATCTGACGCCCTCACTGTCCAATTCCGTCAAATACTCAAACAGATCGTCACCACAAAGGAATCCATGGGTGAGATCATGCGCGCCTCCTCCTTCGCCCTCACCGAGGCTAAGTATGCCGCTGGAGACAACATCAAGCACGTCATCCTTGAAAATGTCCGCTCTGCCTCCCTTCGTGTCCGCTCCCGCCAGGAAAATGTTGCAGGTGTCAAGCTCCCCAAGTTTGAACACTACGTGGACTCGTCCCAAGCCGATTCCAAGTCTTCTAATGACCTCACAGGGCTTGCCCGTGGCGGGCAACAGATACAGGCTTGTCGTGCAGCCCACCTTAAGGCAATTGAGGTGTTGGTTGAGCTTGCTTCACTTCAGACTTCATTCTTGACATTGGATGATGCTATCAAGACGACGAACCGGAGGGTCAATGCTCTAGACAGCGTGGTGAAGCCAAGGCTGGAGAATACGATTAGTTATATTAAGGGGAGCTGGATGAGTTGGAGAGGGAGGATTTCTTTAGGTTGAAGAAGATACAAGGGTTTAAGAAGAGGGAGGTTGAGAAGCAGATGCAGTTTGCAAGGGAATATGCAGAGGAGCAGGCTGCAGAGAAGATATCCCTGCAGAAGGGGATCTCGATTGGAGCTGCACACAACATGCTTGTTCCTGGGGGCGAGAAGGACGATGATATTATCTTCTGATGTTTGTCAAGTCATGGTTAGTATTATTTCTTTTTTACAGAGTCCATTTCCCTTGAACTGTTTGTGAGCTTTATGAGATTTTGAATAAAAAACTATAATCTGGTGCTACTTAGTTGTTAGCAAATTTCGTGTAATATTTTCTGCGTAAGAACTTGTGTTAGTAGAACTTTGTATCAATGTTTACATCATGGATGCTTTGACAGTGATTTTTTAGTTATATTTGTGAAATGTCAGGCTATTATAGCACTGAAATCCTTCGTTTCATCTTCTGACTTTAGAATTGTTTTATGTTGTTGGTGAGATTCTTGGGCTTTTGGGGAAAAAATTGTTGCTTTTCAATCATGAACTAGTTAGCGATATTGCTTGTGCAACCTTATGCATAGAAATTTTTGGAATAAGTTCCTTTAAATGATGGTTTTAGCTAAGACATTTATTTTTTGATTATGCACTACAGATTTCAGTTGGGGGAATATGTTTGTGTATCCTTGTTCGATTGTTTTCCTGGATGATTGGCTTTAATTTCTAAGTATATTTGCTAGTACATGGTAGAATGTATTATGTTAGCTTGCATGCTCGAACTAAATGCACAGTGTAATTCAATTTTTCTTGTTGAAATTTGGAGACTCTTAAACATATTAAAATCAAAATCAAAATCAAATTAGTATCTGAGACTCTTATTGTGGTCTGTTGAGTAATTCTGGCTACCCTAATGGGTTTGTGAGGTCATGTCTAGCCTTTCAAAATCCTTAAATGCTTGCTACATCATTCTCACCAGTATATTCAGTCAAGGCCTCATACAGATGCACTAAAGCTTGACACTCTGCTATAAACAAAACAAAGCCCAGTTGATTTTATTTTGTCATTTTTTGTGCGTTTATGAATCCACTCACTTTGTTTCTTACTCAGTTCATGACCATACAGTGCTTGGCTTCTACACAGTCACTTGCACTGAGCTATACCAATTAATTGATTATTATTGGTGTAATTTGCATAAGTAAATGCTACGTAAGAAGTATTATGAAAAGCCATGGAGTGTAAGCTACAAATCTTAGGAACAGGAAAATAAGGACGTGGAATTTGATACCAATGACAAAGTAGTAACAAAATGAAAAATGTATCCCAATCAAAACTCATGGGCAGAAATTATCACAACATTATCACTTCCATTTTCCTCGATCATCATGCAAAAGAATGAAGAAGAGATGATCAGCAAAAGTCTGCTAGTTATAGTTTGATATTAATGACACATGCATTGTTGATATTGAAATAGATTTTTTTAATATATGATTCGTAATATTTATATGTTTTAAACCAGCAACAATAATCAATCAGGTGGGCGTCAAATGATTATGGAAGTGATCAAGAGCTGATTGAGGTGCTAGTTATGCTGGGACATGACAATAAGTTGAGGGGGTTTCATAATAAGTGCTTAAAACTGTTACAAGGAGTTGGTAAAAGAGAGGAAATACCTAACATGTTGCAGATGTAAAGGATTTGAAGAATCTTGTAGAAACATTGAATGTAGTATTAAATAAATATGGTTGGTTGAGAAGTTTTGATAACCTTTGGCTTTACCAGTGATAAACTTTGATGGTATGGTCATTTATGCCATTGTTTTTTGAGCCACAATTACTGAAATTAAGATTCATGTCCTTTAATCTTGCTTCAATTGCTGGGTCCATGAGCAGAAATCTATGGTGTACATATTATGATTATAATATTGTCAATAGTAACCGCTAACACCTGAAACCAAGCCCTTATACTCCTATTTAGTTTCTTGAAATCATGTATTCATTTTGTTATTCATTTGTATCAAAGTTTTCCAACTTGCCGTAGTTATTAGAAAACTCCATATAGCCTTGATAAGTTTGTCCCTTATTTGAAATCAAATAAAAAATGACTACTATGTCATTTGCATATTTGGAATCCAAACTTGGTGGACCTCTTTCCTATTTTGTCATTCCTAAGATTTCAGATAGGATTTTTTGGATGGTTAGTGGAGTTCAATTTGAAACTACTTTTTGCTAAATATCTTGATGAACTTTTTAAATGCTGAATCAAACTGCTTGAGTGATACATGCATAAATACATATATACACATGCATATACATAGACACACATTTATATACGTGTGTATGCATGTATTATGTATACATGTCTAGAACTGATCCGGACTATTGTAGTGGTCAAAATTTGACCACCGTCAGGATCACGACACATGTCCCTCTCCGAAAAAACACGAGAAGGCGCTCAGAAAAGCCCTTCAGGAACCACCTCCATCCTAGGGACAATTGCATCAAGTCGTGCTTGTGTCCTCTCCGAAGCCATGCTACCCTCCGGAGACATCTCAACTCTAAATCCAGAGTCCTATCACAAGAAGCTTCTCCATCTCAGCAGCAAATCGAGATGAATCCCCTCCAATCACGAAGGCGACTAGAAGCCCTGATCTCCCTACTCGTTTAGAACTCTGTAACAACCTACAACCCAATGAGCGGTTGGATGAACCTCTAGTGTGTCGACCCCAACAACCTAAATTCAACTCAGGCGGTTACAAGGACATGCAAGTTCAAATCCAGTAGTTGCGAATATATGCGGTGTCCTTATCTGCTCCAATCCCTCAAGGTTGCCGCCTTTATCAGGTGTAAATGCCCCTCCTCCACCAGGGGAGGGGGTCTCTTAATTCTCAGAGCACATACCACACCATGACGGCAGTTTCCCTATGCTGGTTCACTTATTTTCTTCACTACACTGACAGTTTCCCTCTGCCGGTTCTCCCCCTCATTACTAAGATAGATTCTCATGCCCAAGGGTCTTAGGCCGGCACCGCACCGGTAGTTCTAACCCGAAAAGTGTTTTCTTTCTTTGTGTGCTTTGACATGTTTGATCGGGAGAGCGTCCAGGCCCTTGTAACGGTGTTTTATCCACCACAAACTGGTGCTTTCATTGAGATCTTGAGTCAACACTTGAGATCTTCTTACCATCCAACCCAAACCCCTATCCATCCTCAAAAACCTCTTCCCACACATTGATGGTCCGGAAGAAACAGACGATCTACGACAACGACGCCCTGTCAAAAGGCAGAACCAACACCACCGCTGGGGCATGGTCCCCCCCAAAACTCATTGATTGCGAGCGTGGCGCAGACGTCACGGGCTCCTCACCACAGGGGACAACCAATGCACCCGCTCGCTGACGCTGTACGAGGGTCAGATCCTTCAGATGCTCACTGATATGAAGGAGCAGATGAAGGAACAACAAGCTCAGTTCGATCGCGAGGAGGCAGCTCTCGATTGCAAAAGCGTCGCCGACGAGCAGGAGGCCCTGAAACAACTCAACGACTAACTTCAGGCGCAGATTGCCGCCCTTCAAAGAGCCCAGAAGCAGAAGCAGTCGGATGGCGAGCTGGAAGTGGGGAGACTCAAGTCGACAGGCCCATCACGGACCCGAGGCAGCCCAGACCGAATTCCCTCTTGCACGATGATCGCTCTGACGACAAAACTGATTCGCTTGTTTCTGAACGGGAGTTCAGCAAGGCCAGACTCGGAGAAGGATCAAGGAATTTTCCTACATCCGAATCCTCGACGAGTTAGTTCAAAAGCGTATTGAGGAAGCAAAGCTGCAGCTTCGAAGTGGTTCGAAACAGGCTACTCTCGAAATTTCTGACTTTCTTCTCTTCGAAGCGATTTCCGCATGCGAATTCCCGAAGATCACGATTCCAGCTTTCGATTACTACTACGGAATGAGCAACCCAATCCAACACATCGGCATTTTGAGACAAGATGGTGGTTTACTCTCGCAACGATTCTCTCATGTGCTTGACCTTCGCGTCTAGCCTAAAAGGTGTGGCTTCAGACCAGTTTTACTCTCTGTCCTATGTCTTCGCCATAACTTTGGATAAATATCTGAGGCGTTCGTCACCCAATAACCCTCCTGTCGAGAGGCTAAGAAGAATAACCACTACCTCCTCACAGTCAAAATGAGACAGTGATAGTCTCAAGGTATATATCAGCTACTCCCAAAACCAGCTCGCCAAAGTTTCTTACTGCGGTGGGGATGTCTCTGCACTTGCATTCATTAGCGGGCTACATGTCACTTATATTCCCTGTACAAACACCTGCTGAAGTACAACATCACTCAGATGAGTGAGGTCCTGTCCTGATCCAACCTTACATCCAGCTAGAGGAAGCGATGAAGAGCCCCTCCAACCAATTACTTAAACGCGGGAACGACGAAAAAAAGTTAAGTCACAACACGAGACCCCGACCAATGCCGGCTACCGACTCGGAGGCAACCTGCTTATAAAAGGCAAACGTTCCCGGTTCTCTCTCCGAGTCCGCCCCAAGCCTTCAGGATGGAAGAGCATTTCACTCCCCTGAAGCTCCCCATCAATGAGGTCTTTAACGCCATCAAATATCAGTCGTGGGTCAAGCGCCCGAGGCAGATCCGATACGACCCTGCACTTCCTGGAGTAAAAGTGTTGTTCTTTCCACGACGGTAAGGGACATCTGACTATCCACTACAGAAGCCTCTAGAAGAGTCTGGAAGTGCTTGTCTGGCAAGGCTTCCTCAGAGAGTGCGTCCTTACTCCCGGAGCATCCTCCGATGTAGGACAGCCGAGTGCTCCGCTTCCTACCCAATCGCAACACATGATCACCCAGTATAAGGCGATTGAGTGATCCAACCCTGCCAACAGAGACAGGGAAATGCCACATGTAATAACACCTTATATTTTGATTTGATTTCATGTATTTTATTTTCAATCATCAAATAAAACTACATTCTTGCTTCTAACCACTTCAGCTTACTCCGCTTCTAGGTCTCACCCCCACTCGGGGTCCATTGTTTGCACATTCCACTGATAGGTTTCACTCTCACTCGGAGATGGTAACACAAACGCCAGCCTACGAGCCCCCTTTCGTCTAGTCTACGGGCAGTCGAAACCCTCCGCTGCTGGGTCTCACCCCGACTCGGAGTCCGCTGATGGGTCTCACCTCCACCCAGAATCCTCTGCTGCTGGGTCTCATCCCCACTTAGAGTCCATTGTTTGCACATCTCGCTGCTGGGTCTCACCCCCACTCAGAGATGGTAACGCAAAAGTCAGCCTACGAGCCCCTTGTCTAGCTTACATGCAGTCGAAACTCTCCGCTGCTAGGTCTCACCCCCACTCGAAGTTCGCTGATGGGTCTCACCCCCACTCGAAATATTTCGCTGCTCGGTTTCACCCCCACTCAGAGTCCATTGTTTGCACATCCCGCTGATGGTCTCACTCCCGCTCAGAGTCCATTGTTTGCACATCCCGCTGAAGAGATGGTAACGCAAACGCCAGCCTGCGGGCCCCCTCTCGTCTAGCCTACGGGTAGTCGAAACCCTCCGCTGATGGATCTCACCCCCACTCGAAATTCTCCGCTGCTGGTCTCACCCTACTCAGAGTCTATTGTTTGCACATCTCGCTGATGGGTCCACCCTCACTCGGAGATGGCAATGCAAACACCAGCCTACAAGCCCCCTCTCATCTAGTCTAGGGCAGTCGAAACCTACACTGCTGGGTCTCACCTCCACTCGGAGTCCATTGTTTGCACATCTTGCTGAGGGGTTTTACCCCCACTTTGAGATGGTAACGCAAATACGGGCCCCTCTTATCTAGCCTACGGGCAGTCGAAACTCTCTGGTGCTGGGTCTCACCCCCACTTTGAGTCTGTTGATGGGTCTCACCTCTACTCGGAATCCTCTGATACTGGGTCTCACCCTCACTTGGAGTTCATTGTTTGGACATCCCGCTGATGGGCCTCACTCCCACTCGGAGATGGTAATGCAAGCGCCAACCTCTGAACCCTCTCTCATCTAACCTATGGGCAGTTGAGCCCAACTCTGCTGCTGAGATCTCCCCCACTCGGAGTCTAAAGTTTGCAGGGACCGCTGATGGGATCACTCCCACTCAGAGACAACACAAACTCATACACTCTGTTCTCTGTCAACCATACCAAAGAGAGCAACATTCCGAAGAGGCATGATCATGTCACTCCCAAAATTGTTACGGTAAACACAAACCAGGAAAGATCCAAACAACCATTTTCCATTTCCAAAGAATATTCCATTATATATATTTTGTATTACGTCTGACAAGCATGATACAAGATTTCCATTACAATTCGTGTTTTAAATCTTTGAAAGAGAAAACACAGACTTCTAAGCACGGATGCATCATCCCTTCGAACAAACGGAGCTTTCAGAGAGAGAAGGTGCACTATCCGTCTCGCCAACTACGGAGACTCCACAGTGGAACATCTATCGGAAAAAGCCATACCTCTTCATCCCCACTCAGAGTTCGCTGATGGTAAACACAAACCAGGAAAGATCCAAACAACCATTTTCCATTTCCAAAGAAAATTCCATTATATATATTTTGTATTACGTCTGACAAGCATGATACAAGATTTCCATTACAATTCATGTTTTAAATCTTTGAAAGAGAAAACACAGAATTCCAAGCACGGATACATCATCCCTTCGAACAAACGGAATTTTCAGAGAGAGAAGGTGCCCTATCCGTTATGCCAACTCCGGAGACTCCACGGTGGAACATCTATCAGAAAAAGTCATACCTCTTCATCCCCACTCGGAGTTCGCTGCTAGGTTGAGTTCGTTGATGGGTCTCATCCCCACTCGAAATATTCCGCTGCTGGGTCTCAGCCCCACTCAGGTCCATTGTTTGCACATCCCGCTAATGGGTCTCGCCCCCACTTAGAGTCCATTGTTTGCACATCCCGCTGAAGAGATGGTAACGCAAACGCCAGCCTGCGGGCCCCCTCTCGTCTAGCTTACGGGCAGTCGAAACCCTCCGCTGATAGATCTCACCCCCACTCGAAATCCTCTGCTGCTGGCCTCACCCCCACTCAGAGTCTATTGTTTGCACACCCACTGATGGGTTTCACCTCCACTCGGAGATGACAACGCAAACACCAGCCTACAAGCCCCTTCTTGTCTAGTCTAGGGCAGTCGAAACCTACACTGCTGGGTCTCACCTCCACTCGGAGTCCATTGTTTGCACATCTTGCTGATGGGTTTCACCCCCACTTTGAGATGGTAACGCAAATACGTGCCCCTCTTATCTAGCCTACGGGCAGTCGAAACTCTCTGGTGCTGGGTCTCACCCCCACTTTGAGTCTGCTGATAGGTCTCACCCCTACTCGGAATCCTCTACTGCTGGGTCTCACCCCCACTTGGAGTTCATTGTTTGCACATCCCGCTGATGGGCCTGACTCCCACTCGGAGATGGTAATGCAAGCGCCAATCTCTGAACCCTCTTTCATCTAACCTACGGGCAGTTGAGCCCAACTCCGTTGTTGCGATCTCCCCCACTCGGAGTTTAAAGTTTGCAGGGATCGCTGATGGGATCACTCCCACTCGGAGATAACACAAACTCATACACTCTGTTCTCAGTCAACCATACCAAAGAGATTAACATTCCGAAGAGGCACGATCATGTCACTCCCAAAATTGTTACGGTAAACACAAACCAGGAAAGATCCAAATAACCATTTTCCATTTCCAAAGAATATTCCATTATATATATTTTGTATTACGTCTGACAAGCATGATACAAGATTTCCATTACAATTCGTGTTCTAAATTTTTGAAAGAGAAAACACAGAATTCGAAGCACGGATGCATCATCCCTTCGAACAAACAGAACTTTCAGAGAGAGAAGGTGCCCTATCCGTCTCACCAACTCCGGAGACTCCACAGTGGAACATCTATCGGAAAAAGCCATACCTCTTCATCCGCAGTGTCACCGAGGCAGCAAAACAAATATCCTTGGCCGGAGCCTGACTAGGAGAAGTACCAATACCGACGAGGAGAGGCTTCACACAACAAAGAAGGGTCAGAGAGGGCCTTCCAACTTAGAAGAGATTATACACCTCTTCATCCACACCACGCCTCCAAGGCAGCCAAACCGACACCACCATTCGCCTTGCGTTTGCAAGAAGAATGAGATGGACTTTCCGAAAGCCCTCAAAGAGTGAGGCAACGGTGTTCAATCAGACTGAGGCCTGTAAGACTCGCAATAGAGTGATGGTATCATGTCCCCACCAAGGTGCTATGTGGGAGGACTCTGAATCCCCGGGAGGGGAGTGTTTCATCGGCGGGTCTCTCTGCGGAGCTCGTCCCCCCTTCCTCGTGCACGCCATAAGAGAAGAGGACCCAAGCCTCAAGGTCTAAGGTTGCTCGCCCTGGAACATGCGAACTGGAAGCTAGATTGCCCGATCCAGTTGAAGCAAGAGTCCCACCTGCCCCTCCTGGCGACGGTATCCTGTCACGACTCCTAATGTGACGTAACACGATCATCACTACTGCTAATGCGGCACAACAACCAAACTCCCAGAGAACAAGAGCGTGACCACCGTTCTCCTTTCTCCGCCTCTCCTTTTCTTTCCTCCATCTGATAAAAAGAGAGAACATTGCCAATGCGCCAAAAGGTGATGAAAATGGAATTTTGGACAAGACGAAGAAGATGATTCCTTATCCTCCAAGTCTTCCTTAATTTATAGGTGGATGGGTATCAAGCCTCTACCATCGATTTAGATCATGGAGGCATGTATCCTTGAAGCAACGACCCACATCCCAAGAAAATCACCCCACTAAAAGGACAACATGTCAACCGTCACCACATAGCATTATGACACCGGAATTCGAATCGGCAGTCATAATTACACCAGGATTCGAATCGGTGCCAGATGTGACTAGACGACAGCTGGCCTCCTGGGTCGTGACCTCCATTTAATGCCAAAGAACTGTCATGATGTATGGAGATCCACCGGACGATCTCCTGACCTCAAGTACCAATATAAAGACAAAAGAAGCTACTCGACACACTTCGCTCCTTGACTTTCCCTCCGCCAGCTCCAACAAGCACAGAAGCGGAGGATGCATCTGTAGTGGTCAAAATTTGACCACTGTCTGGATCACAACATGTGTCCCTCTCCAAAGGAACACGAGAAGGCACTTGGACCCTTCCAGAACCGTCTCCATCCTAGCGACAATTGCACCAAGTCGCGTCCTCTCCGAAGCTATGCTACCCTCAGAGACATCTCAACTCTAAATCCAAAGTACTGTCACTAAGAAGGCCTCTCCATCTTAGCAGCATATCAAGATGAATCCCCTCCAATCACGAAGGCGACTAGAAGCCTTGATCTCCCCACTCGTTAAGAACTCTGTAACAGCCCTACAACTCAGGAGCGGTTGGATGAATCTCCAGCGTGTCGACCCAAACAACCTAAATTCAACTCAGGCACTTACAAGGACCTGCATGTTCAAATCCAACAATTGTGAATATACACGATGTCCTTATCCGCTCCAATCCTTTCAGGCCGCCACCTCTATTAGGTATAAACACCCGTCCCCCTCTTAGGAAGGGGGTCACTTTCTTAATCCTCAGAGCACATACCACATCACGCCGATAGTTTTCCTCTGCTGGTTCACCTATTTCCTCTACTATACCAGCAATTTTCCTCAACCCGATCTTCTCCCCTCACCACTATGACTGATTCTCACGCCTAGGGTTTTAGGCTGGCACCGCACCAGTGCTCCTAACCTGGAAGCTGTTTTCTTTCTCTTTGTGCTCTGACAAGTTTGATCGGGGGAGCGTTCAGTCGCTCGTGGCTGAGTTTTATCCACCACAATTATACACTTCACCAATCACTTCCAAGTTCCATTAGTTGGAATGATTGTCGTTTGGCGGATAAGGTGCGTAGAATAGTCCAATTGCATATGGGCTAGACTAAAGTAGGAGTTAACATATTTTTTATCCACCACAGACTCTGCTATGGCCCAATAATTTCATTTCTTACTCATCCTACTCCCTTTGAAGTTCTAAGGACCGATACGACCTGTAAGTTTAGGAAAATATTTTTAGATGATTGCGTATTCAGTTAACATAACCGTGGTTAGTATTCTGTTTTGTAGTCTTTTTTATTATTTTTCTCTCATTCGTTATTTAAGAGAAAATCATGTATGGTTCTATTATGCGAGTGTGAGTGTAGGATTATATTAATCTGCTACCTTCCTTTCATTTTTTTATTCCTTAAAGGCAATTTTTTAGATAGCAAAGCTTTTGCCAAGGTGGCCTCCCATTTTCCTTTTCTACAAATATGTCTCTCTTGCTTCTTGTTCTATGAACTTCTTGTGGCTTTATCCTGAGCTATAGTCCTTGACTACTTCAGCCGTCTATTAGGATATTGTGTTTAATTCCCAATAATTGATTCAGATCCATTAACCAAAATTTTATCACCGAACAACCAAATGACAAAAATAGACTAACTCACCAATTCCTTGTACCATAAGGATGACATTGCTTATGGGGCATGCTACATGGAGGGAGTCAACAAGACGTAACAGTAAGACTTCAACCTTACATCAAGTGTACTTATTGGGGCCATGGGGATGGTTTTGGGGGATAAAGTTGCAAAAGTGAAATGAAAGACTGGAAATCGATAAAAATAACATACAATAGAAGTAACAATCTGCTAAAGCAATAAATAAGAAAATCAGTTTATTCTTCATGGAGCGGATAACACGGTCTGTTCAGATGTTATTTTCAATTTTGTATCACATTGACAAACTAAATGTTACCTCTACAGTCGATTCCCACTTTTGTTGAAAAGTTTTATTTAAGATAGCGAGACAGTAATCATACTGTATAACAGTTACTAGTAATAAGCTAAGCATGTTATACCTAACATTGATTAGACATCACTGGTGGTTTGAAAGAATACCTTGAATGTAAATGGAGCAAACAATTAAGAGCAATTCATACATATCAATAATCCTAAGCATTTAATATCTGAATTCAACTTATTAAACTTTATGAAGCTTAGCACCACAAATTGAACACATATCTATGTAAATCCTATACTCCAAATGAATCATAGAACTCACCATGGTTTGTCACCACAAGCTTTCAATCCGTCTTTATACTTTTACACTTGTTTTTGTTTTTGTTTTGTTTTGTTTTGTTTTTTTTTAAATTCTACACTTTTGCACTTGGCATTTCTTTTGTTAATCCATCTTTAATTTATTTCTTTGAAGTTTTGTCTGTATGCATTGTCAGTGCAAGCTTTGTGAAATCACCCACTGAAGGTAGCACAAATCATTGATATTCATCCCATCATTTGTGGCCTTCGTGTCCCCACTACTACCTTCAATTTTATGCTTGTGCATGGCACTATGATATTCATGGAGTGTCCATTTTGTGTTGCTGTTTTACCATGTGAATTTTGTGCAGTGCATATGATGTGAGCACATCAGAGGACATGTGCATTAAACCATATAGAGGAGACTTGTTTTTTGAATTGCCTTTTTTTGGTCTGTTGGTGAATGGTTGTCATGTGATGTCTGCTGTATGTACAATGACAGTTTTGGTGGGTCTCACTCTTAGCTCCCTTTTGTTGGCTTGCTTTAGGACTTTGTATCTGTCATTCCTAATTGCACCATATATACCCGGGTAACAATCTCACCTTCACATGTCACTGTTACCTATCCACGTTATTTCCATTGGTCAATCTTTCATCCTATATGACATTTTTTTTTCCCTTTGGTGAGTTCTTTTGCCCTTCAAGCCTTATTGCTTTACTAGTATATCACGATCATGTATCACTCTATATGCATTACTTCACTTCTTTGTTCGTTTCTTCATCAAATAGATTGCCTAATGTATCAAATATGGCAAAATCAGATGTCTTAATCTGTATGTCATTAGTCTGTATGTCATAGAAAATACCCTTCTTTAAGTTTGCCCATCACTAGTCCTTAAGATATTTGGTCCAGATGTCTTTGGGCCATATGCATATTTGTAGGTCATTACAATTTACTAAGATTATCATCTGAATTCAAGAGATCAATTCTGTTGGCAAGATTTTGATATCCATAACAAGTATGTTTAGGTCATTTCAACTTTAGATCCTTTTATAGTAGCAAGATACATCTATGCTGGACTTTGCATCTATATTGTACATATGATTCATTTTCTTCAAAGTTCTTATTACTTAGAATGAGAGGATGCTTGAGCTGGTTAATAATTTTTAGATTTACATTTTGGTTATATGAAATATACTTCAGATGAGAAACTAAAATCCTCTTATGGAAGATACCTTGTCTAAATGATTTTGGGATTGAACACTATAATTTGAGTTTTATAAATGGATAAGTAAAGTAATCTGATGTGAAGAACAATGTTTAAAATAACGATAACGTAATGATAACGTTTTTCCGTTGTTATGTTAATATAGGTTATAACGTAACACATAACGTAGGTTACGCGATTTAATATTTATTTAATAAAAATAAATATATATATACTATATTTAAGAATCTATATAAATAAGAAAATAATTTAAAAAATTTAAAATAATATCAAAATAATATATAACACATTTAGCAAGTCTCACAATAATTTTTAGCAAGTATCACAATAATTTTTCACATTCACAAGTTATAATAAGTTCGGAAATATAACAAATTTCATAATAAGTTCGCAAACATAAGAAACTATAACAAGCATGATAATTGAATTATAACAAGTATGATAACAAGCATGATAATATTTAGCAATTATCTTTTGATAATATTATCTCAGCTAATATTTTTAGCAATTATCTCTCTCTGCCCTCTCCGCCTAGATATTTCACTCTCTCTGCTCTCTCCCTCCGATCTCTTTCTGCTCTCTCCTCTTCTCGATCTCTCTCTGCTCTTTCTACATCTCTCTCTCTCTCCTGGGAGAGCAGAGAGAGATCGGGAGGGGGGAGAGATTGGCGGGAGAGAGGGAGAGAGAGAGCAGAGACAGAAGAGAGAGAGCTTACATGTGCTTCGAGACGACGCCGACGAGAACCGCGATGGAGAACCACCGCTTGGAGACGACGTCGGCGAGAACCACGACGGCGAACCACCGCTTGGAGACGACGCCGGCGAGAACCACCAGAGGTTGGTCTTATTCTTCTTTCTTCTTCTTGGCGCCGCCGACGAGGTTGCAGAGACGGCGGCGACCTTGCAGAGAGGATTTTTTTGGCCCTAGACCAAGCAAATTTGGGGGGGGGGGTTTATATAAAGTCGACTTGCACTGTAACGTAAGTTACGGTGCGTTACGTTAATAACGTAACATAATGAACGTTACGGCAAAATAACCATAGTTATGAAATATTGTGTTTTTTAGCTCTGTTACGTAACGATTGGTCGTCGTTAGGTTATATAACGAGTTATAACGAGTTATATAACGGGTTTTTTAGAACACTGGTGAAGAATATTTGGAAGCTGACTGAGTATCAGCAAAATGGTGGCTGGGAGATTTACTAGTAAAAAAATAATGCCATCTACTGTATTTATTATAGAATACACAAGGCTAGGTTATTTAATGCTTTAAAAGACCAGCTGTCCATTATCTAAAACTGCCATAGTGATATGTAATCAAGTTAGACCTCAACCTTCTTGGTCAAACAAAAGGAGCCTGGACAAGGAAGATAACATTACTTGTAGGAGGGTGTGTCTTCCATCTCCAAGGCACAGACGCACCGTACTTTCAGGTGAAGTAACAGAGCAATTTTCTTGATTTTGCATAGGCATAGATTTCCTCCTCTTACCACCCTTTGGTGAGAAAAGTTCTATACTGGAGTCTTTGGCACCATGATCTTTTCAATATGTTCATCAGGGTGCTTGTGTAATAGTTTTCTTCCATGTATCTCTTGGTTCTGGGAGTCACAATTCCTTTCAGTTTGTGTTCTTACTAATTAAACAATATTTGTTATTCACGTTTAAGA
The DNA here is from genome assembly GCA_038442645.1 of Agave tequilana. Classification (NCBI taxonomy): domain Eukaryota; kingdom Viridiplantae; phylum Streptophyta; class Magnoliopsida; order Asparagales; family Asparagaceae; genus Agave; species Agave tequilana. The sequence goes on along the minus strand of JAVJIF010006238.1, from coordinate 123,691 downwards.
AAATGTTACTGAGCAAGTCTACTATCGGTGTAGCACTGACATTTTCCTTGGGCTCTTACAAATTTATGTTGCACAAAGGGGCAAATGTATAAGCTCTTACTAATTTATGTTGTGCAGATAAGCCAAATAAGGCATCTTTGAGAGGAAAAAAAACTTCTTATCTTCTACGCAAAAGTGAGAGTTAATACTACGGTTAGATTTAGGAAGTTGGAAGCCTCCCAAAATCCTTAATTCTGTCATTCTAAAGAAGTAGGTATTGCTGTAATATGGTGTAGAACCTCTAGTTTGTGCACTATCCCCTTTCTTGCTGTCACTTATTAGTTATTGCTCTGGCCATTTTTAATATAAAGAGCAAGCTCGTGCCCCCATGTCTCTTGAGTCTAGGGATGACAATTTTGTGAGTGAACTGATATGCAAAATTTGGATATGGTTAGTCATTATCCATATGCTCTCCCTGTACCAACCAAGTAAAGAGAACTTATCAACATAAGCTTCATGATTGTTTTGGTTATTCTCTTGGATATACTGATGCATACATACATACATAAGAGAGACTAGGCTCCTCCTGCCATGATTTGGAAAAGAGTGCGTGTGATATATTTGATTGATACCATAACACAATGCATAATGTGCATGCAGTATTAACTTCTCTTCCTGTACCTCTAGCTCAAAATTGATTGTGTTGTGTGCGTGCTTGTGTGCGTGTCTGATATATTTGATTGATACCATAACACAATGCACAATGCATAATGCACATGCAATATTAACTTCTCTTCCTGTACCCCTATCTCAAAGTTGAGAGGAGAGAGGACCTTTGTCATCACCCTCAGCAATCAAGAGAGAAGTGAAAGTTAGAGAGCTAATTCTGCTACAATATCCAACAGTTACAAGTTACAATCAATCCCCCATTTTAACAAAATAGACATATGCTCTGGATTAGCTCCTACTTTCCAGTTGCAAGTTTTCAAGAGGATTGAGATGTCCTCGTATAGATTCCTAAATACCAGAATCTTGTGAAGAGATTTGTATTGGAAAACCCTTCTGTTCCTCTCTAGCCAAATATGCCAAACTGCAGCAGTGAGAACCAATCTAGAGAGCTGGTACACTTTGGTTTTCTGCTTGAATTTATTCTTGATCAGCAATGCTTCTTGGCACAGTTTCAGTTGATTGTCAGCAGGCATCGTGAGCTTTAATCTGCACAAAAACCAAACATAACTAGAGAAAGGGCATGAGAAAAATATATGGTCTATATCCTCAATTCCAGCATCACACAGAACACAATCAGAATTCTGGACAAACTGAAACCTTAGCAGCCTCTTCTTGGTGAGTAATCTGTCATTAAGTGCTCTGAGAATACAGCTTGACATCTTTGGGCTGTTACCAGCAAACCAGACCACATTAATGCTGTCTTCTTACCTCCCAATCAGAAGCAAAAGTAAAAGAACCTGTGAAAATGGTAAAATCAAGAGACCAGATAGGAGCGAGAGATGGGATATTTAAAACCCAATGATTTCCATGTATCAGTTTGCTGACATTCCAAGTCTGGCATCCTGAGAGCACAGGGGTATCAAATCCTAATGGCTGAATAATACTACCATCAGTTAGCCAAGGATCATACCATACATTAGTATCCGTTCCATTGCCAATTGATTTTCTAATGTATACTGTGGTGGATAAAATTTTGCCACAAGCAACTGGACACCCGCGATCTGACCTGTCAAATTACACAAAAAAAGGAAAACATCTTTCGAGTTAGGAACATCGGTGCGGTGCCGGCCTAATGACCCTCAGGTGTGAGAATCAGTAGTTGGATTGGCAAATAGAAAGGAATGGAAATGGTGGACTGGCAGAGGACAATTGCCGGCGTGATGGTAGGGTGTTTGTGTGGTATGTGCTCTGAGGATTAAAGGAACGACCTACTTCCCCGTGGAGGAGGGGTATTTATACCTGATAGAGGTGGTGGCTTGGATGGTTGGAGCGGATAAGGACGTCGCGAATCTTCACAGCTGCTCGATTTGGACTTGCAGATCCTTGTAACCGCTTTGTTTGAATGTTGATTGTTAGGATTGGCACGCTAGAGGCTTACTGTTGTTATCTCTAATTGTTCACTAAGCTGTAAGGTGGTTGCAGAGTTCTAATCAGTAGGGAGATAAGGGTGCACAACCATCTTTGCGATTGGCGGATATTCATCTCGATTTGTTGCTCAGATGAAGGGAGAAGTTCTCTTGTGGCGGGACTCTTGATTCGGAGTTGAGGCATCTCCGGAAGGTGGTATGATTTCAAAGCTATAGATGAGGGACGCCTTCGGATTGAATGTGGCTGAGTATTCAGAATGGGCTCTCGAGAGTTTCTTCATGTTCATGTCACTTAGCAGTGTCGTGATCCTGACATGGGGTCAAATTTTGACAACTGCAAATGCCCCTTCAGCTTTCGCACTTGTAGAAGCTCGCAGAGGGAAAGTGAGAGAGCAGAGTCTGCTGGGTGGTTTCTTTTCTCTATCTTGGTACTTGAGGTCATGAGATCGTTCGGTGTATCACCTTGCATCATGGCGGCTCTTTGGTATTAAATGGAGGTCACGCTTCTGGAGGCTAGTTGTCGTCTAGTCACGTTTGGAGTCGATTCGAATCCTGGTGGCATTATGACCGCCGATTCGAATTCTAGCGTCATAATGGTTTAGTGGTGATGGTTGACATTCTGTCTTTTCAATGGAGCGCTCTTCGGGGATGTGGGCCGTTACTTTAGGGACGCGTGCTTCTCCACGATCTGAATCAAGACTATAGCTTGAGACCTATCTGCTTATAAATTGAGGAAGATCAGGGGCGAGGAACCATCTTCTTCAACTTCTCCAAAAATTCAACTTCATCAACCTCTTTTGATGTATTGACAATGCTTTCTTTCATTTTCTTTATCAGATGGAGGAAAGAAAAGGAGAGGAGGAAGGAGGAGAACGATGGCCAGGCTCTTGTTCTCTGGGAGTCTGGCTGGTGCGTCGTATTAGCAGCCGTGACAGGACGCCATCGTCGGAGGGGATGTGCATGACTTTTGGGTTAAGGTTGGATTATCGACTCATCCTTCAGCGGCAAACTTCACCTCTGGGGGTCTTGTGCCTTCGTTCTGATGGCGTGCACGGTGAGGCTAGAGTGGGTTCTGTGGGAGGAAGAACGTGTTGATGGGGCCAGCCCCCTTTTGCGGTGCCTGGCTTTCCCTTGTGGGCCCCGGTAGAGTCTTGACATCGTCATTGTCTTGCCGAAGTCTTTCTGGTGTCGTGGTCGTTGCCGTGTGACGTGTCCGGGGTGAAAAGGAGGTGTTCCAGGTTGAAAGATCCTCTTCGACCCTTACCCTGTCTGAGCTTCTCCCGGTCGGTATTGGTACTTCTCCTGGTTGGGTTCCGGCAGGGGCTCGTTTGTTTTGCCGCCTTGGTGACACAACGTGGATGAAGAGAGGTATGATCCCTTCTGGGAGATGTCCCTTGATGGACGCATCTTTGTTGTTCGGAGCGGGGATTTGCCAAAGGTGGAAGGATCGAAGGTCTAGATTTGGATCTTCTGTAATTTTTTTTCAAAAAAATATAAACAGAGATGTAACAAAATTCTGTGTCACGCTTGTTAGATGTAACACAATAAAACATAATGGAGTATTTTCGGAATGGAAAATGATTATGTATATATTTTTTGGATATTGCCTGGTTTGTGTTTGCCACAAGGCTTTTGGAATTGATATGATCATACCTCTTCGGAATATTGATCTTCATCTTTGGTACGGAGCAGCTCAGTGGGTTTGTGTTGTTTCCAAATAGGAGAAATCCTATCAGCGGAACCTGTAAATTTTGGACTATGAGTGAGGAAAATCCTAACAGCAAAGTCGGATATTCATCTGTTCGTAGACTAGACGAAGGGGACCCTAGGCTAGTGGTTGTGTTGTCTCCAAATGGGGGAAATCCCATCATCGAAATGTGCAAACATTGGAGGGCTCCGAGTGGGGGAGATCCCAGCCGCAGAATTGGATTCACAGTCGTCTCCGAGTGGGGAAAATCCCATCAACGGAGCGACGAACATGATAGAGCTCTGAGAGGGGGTAATCCCATCAGCAGAGTGGGTTCACAGTCATCTCTGAGTGGGAGAAATCCCATCAGTGGAGTGGTGAACATGACGACTCTGAGTGGGGGATAATCCCACAACAGAGGGTTTCGACTGTCTGTAGGCTAGACGAGAGGGAGCCCGTAGGCTGGTGTTGGTGTCTCTGAATGGGAGAAATCCTATCAGCGGGACCTGCAAACTTTAGGCTCTGAGTGAGGAAGCTCCCAGCAGCAGAGGGCTCTAAGCGGGGGATAATCCCACAACAGAGAGTTTCGACTTCTCGTAGGCTAGACGAGAGGGAGCCCGTAGGTTGGTGTTTTGCGTTGGCGTCTCTGAGTGGGAGAAATCTCATCAGCGGGGTGTGCAAACATTGGCGGACTCCAAGTGGAGAAAATCCCAGCAGCGGAGTTGGGGAACTTAGTAGGCAATGAGATGTAACTTTATTCACTGATATAAATAAGCTACATGGAACATAATTGAGATATAAGGGGTGTTGTTGATAGGGTTACTCATGTTATTGGCGGGATTGGATCACTTTCAATCGTCTTATATTGGGTGATCATGAGTTGCAGTTTAGTTGGAGGCAGAACACTCGGTTGTCCTGCTTCGGAGACAGCTCCGGGGGTGAGACATATTTCTTAAGTCTTGATGAATAAGATCTTCTAGGTACTTTCAGAGGCTTCTGTACTGGACAGTTTGGTGTCCCTTGCTATCGTGGAAGGAACAATTTTCGGCTCCGGGAAGGGTAGGATCGTATCGGATTGGCTTCGGGTGTTTTACCTACGGCTGATTCTTGATGGCATGAAAGACCTCGTTGATTGGGAGCTTCAGAGGGTGAAGTGCTCTTTCGTCCTGAAGGCTCAGAGTGGACTCAATGAGAGGATTGGGGATGCTTGCTTCTTGTAAGCGCCTTGCCCCCGGCTCTGGTTACTGGAGTTGGCTGCGCTTCCTACCGCAACTTTGACTTTTCTCCTTTGACGCCACGTTTAGGAGATGGGTCAGAGGAGATCTTCATCGCCGCCTCTAGTTGGATATATAGTTGGGCGCGTGACAAAACTTCACTTATCTGGGTGCGTTATGCTTTAGTGGGTGCTTGTACAACGGGTGAGTGATCTGAAACCCGTTGATAAACGCGAGGGCAGAGACATTCTCACCACATTTGGGCACTCTGGCGAGCTGGTTCTGAAAGTAGGCAATGTACGCCTTGAGATTATCACCCTGTCTCATTTTGACGGTGAGGTGGTGGTTATTATTTTTTTGGCTTTCCGGCAGGAGGTGTATTGGCTGAGGAACGACCCAGACGACTCTTCGAAGTTGTGGAGTGGGGTGGCAGAGAGTAGAACTAATCCGAGGCTACACCCTTCAGATTGGACGGGAAGGTCAGGCACAAGAGAGAATCATTGCGGGAGTAGACAACTATATTGTCTTGGAAGTGCCTGATGTGTTGGATCGGATCCTCACTCCGAAGTAGTAGTCAAAAGGTTGGAGTCGTGAATTTTTTGAAAAGTCACTCCAGGATTTGTTCGGAGAGGGGGGAGTCAGAGATTTTGGTGACAAAGGTTTTTGGTCCGTTAAAGAGTTACAATTTTGCCTCTTCCATTCACCTTCAGACCAGCTCATCGATGTTTTGGATGCAAGGGACGTCTTCGAATCTTCTCCGAGTCAGGTCGCACTGATCCTCGGTTCGGTGGTGAGGTGAATCAGCTTCATGGATGCAGTAGCCTTCGAGAGGACTGGTTGAGAGGGGTCGTCTCTGGCCCAAGACGGGCCCGTTGACTCGAGCCTTTCCGACTCCAGGTACAACCGCTAGCCAGTAGCCGCCTTCGATCCTGGGCTCTTGGAGGGCTGCAATCTGTGCGTGGAGTTGGTCATTGAGACGCTTCAAAGCCTCTCACGCACGAGCGACATTTTGGCGTTCGAGAGCCGCATGCTCCCAATCTCGATCAAACTGGCCCACTGTTCCTCCAATTGCCCTTTCATGTCGGCGACTACCCTGTTTTAAATATCGGCCGAGTCGGCCGAGATATCGTCCGATATTTCTTTTTTTGCCTGCTACCGATACGATATGGGAAAATCGTTCGTCATATCGTTTGCAGCAAAAAATGGCCGATATTTGAAATATCAGCCGTTAAATCGCCTGATATATCGCCCGATATGAAATAATTTATTTATTGCACGACTGCGTGCAAATGTACAAACGGCCGATATTTGAAATATCGCCCGGTATGAAATAACTTATTTATTGTACGACTGCGTGCAAATGTACATTATTTCCTTTTTTGCCTGCTGCCGATACGATATGAGAAAATTGTTCGTCATATCGTTTGCAGCAAAAAATGGCCCATATTTGAAATATCAGCCGTTAAATCGCCCGATATATCGCCCGATATGAAATAACTTATTTATTGCACGACTGCGTGCAAATGTACATTATTTTTTACTATCTTTGCATGCATATTACATCATTTTTATTAGGTAGGTGATATCTACGACATTAAATTAACTTTTAGTTATCAATATTTCATAATATAGAGTGTTGATATGAATGCGCACGTATCCCCGATATCTCCCCCGATATTCGGTATCCGATATGAAAAAACCCATCCGATACGATCCTGATATCCGATATTTAGAACCTTGGGCGACTATTTAAAAGAGTTGGCCTTCGTATAGAGGTGGTGGGCGCACATTGTCCGCTGCCCCCTGTGATGAGGATGCGGTAAATTCGCGATCGACAGTGTTTGGGGGAATCGTGCCTCTAGCGGTGATGATGGACTTGCTCTTGGAGGTGACCCCAGTGTGGGTGATTGGTTGCTTCTTTGGGGCCATTGATGCTAAGGAAGAGGCTTTTTGGAGGATAATTAGAGGTTTGGATGGGAGGAAGATCTCGAGTGTAGACTCGATCTCAATGAAGGCACTAGTTTGTGGTGGATAAAATTCTGCCACAAGCAGTATTTTAAATATCGGATATCGACGATATACCGATCGGCAAAATTACATACCGGATACCAGATACCGGGTGAGATATCACGATATGGTACTAAAAATCGGTTAATATATTAATACATCATTGAAATACCACAATGAATATAAAATAAAATAAAACGATCTATCAAGCAAAAAAATAATAATTATCCAAATAAGTAACTATATCGTCTGATATATCGGATATTTCGTCTCGGATATCGGCCAATATATCGGCCACGTGGTGATATATCGGCCCATATCGGTCCAAAACGATATCCGGTAAATTTTTGCACTTATCGTATCGTTTTGAATAAAATACCGGTATCTCGGCTGATATACCGGTATATGCCGATATTTAAAATAATGGCCACAAGCAACTGAACGCCCCCGATCTGATATGTCAAATCACATAAAAAAGGTAAACACCTTTCGGGTTAGGAGCACCGGTGCGGTGCTAGTCTAATGACCCTTGGGTGTGAGAATCAGTAGTTAGATTGGCAGGTAGGAAGGAATGAAAATCGCGGGCTGGCTAAGAGAAACTGCCAGCGTGGTTGTAAGGTGTTTGTGTGGTATGTGCTCTGAGGATTAAAAGAGTGACATCCTTCCCCGTGGAGGAGGGGTATTTATCCCTGACAGAGGCGGTCGCCTAGATGGTTCAAGCAGATAAGGAAGCCACAAATCTTCGCAATTGCTCGATTTGAACTTGCAGATCCTTATAACCGCTTGGTCTGAATCTTGGTTGTTAGGATTGGCACGCTGGAGGCTCATCTGTTATCTCCAACTGCTTGCTGAGCTGTAAGGTTGATACAAAGTTCTGATCGACTAGGGAGATAAGGGTGCGCAACCATCTTCGCGATTGGCGGTGATTCGTCTCGATCTGCTGCTGAGATGAAGGGAGAAGTTCTCTTATGGTGGGACTCTTGATTTAGAGTTGGGCGTCTCCGGAAGGTGGTATGATTTCAGAGCTGTAGATGAGGGACGCTTTCGGATTGGATGTGGCTGAGTCTTCGGAATGGGCTCCCGAGAGTTTTTTCATGTTCTTATCATTTTACACGTGTCGTGATCCTGACAATGGTTAAATTTTGACCACTATATATACCAATGCTTCAGGTTGCTTATTGATTATGAACTTCTAGGTTCCTGAATCAAGTGCACCAGTAGTAGCATCCCAGAAATTAGCTTCCTCGATATAGTCTACCCTCATCCAAATTTGCCCACAGAGAGGTAGAAGTGCATACCCTCCATCCAAGCTTAAGTGCAACTGCTCAGACAATGTTTTCAACTCATCACCTTATATTCTCTTTCCAACTTATATTTTTCCAACTCCAAGCATGATAATTGTTTTTCCATAAAAAGTTAGATTCTCTCAGTTTTCTTTATAATTAATAAAGAAAAGGCTAAATTCTCTGAGAAACTACCATCAACTATCAAAGTTTTGCTCAAACCCCCTTAACTTTTTTTTACCCATAATTATCATGAACTTTATCTTTGATTAAAACTTCCTAATGTCATTAACGGCGCAAGTAAAAAGTTCTAAATTCACTTCTTTTAAAAATAGTTTATTTTTTAAAAATAAAAAAATGCAAAAACAATCAATGTCATAAAATAACTATAGTTTTTTTAAATACAAATGCTTCATCTTCTTCCGCAAAATTCCTTCCTCCAATAACTCTCTCCCTCTTCTCCCCATCCTTCGTAGACCGCCACCTGACACTGTCTTGCTGCCTCTTCGACGCCCTACTTTGCTGGCTGATGCCCTCTCCACGGCGGGTGGTGGGGAGTTGCGCTCCCTCCTCTCCTTTGAGTTGGAGAGGAGGCAACATTGTCCCCTCTCTTGGGGGTGAGGTTGGTGTTTGGGTGCTGGAGGCTTAAAGATGGAGGGGGGGGGGAGGAGTCGGGGGTTGGGGTCGACGTTTGGGTTACGACAGGAAGGGAAGAGATTATAGGTAATTATGGTTAGGATTAGGGTATAAGATTGAGGAAAAAGAGGAAGAAATATTATATATTTTTATATTTATTCTTAATATGGGATGGAGTTCTAAGGGTTAAGGTTAAAATTTGGGTTAAAGTTAAGATTAAGACAATCTAGAGGAGGAAGAAGAAATTTTTTTTATAAATTTTTGTAGTATTTTCTAAAATTTCTTTGAATTATTGAAATAAATAAATTTATTTTTATATTGTTAAAATAGATTAATAATAAACAAAAATAGTTATTTTGATAGTCTTATATTTTAAATTTTGTTAGAATTTAAATTAGGATAAATAATAAATATTTTTAGTTTTGTAATAGTTATTTATTACTAGTTAGTTAGATAATAAATAATCGAGATAGACTAGTATCCTTCGGGGCAAATCCTTTTCACTCAAATACAAACCCACAACATTCAAATATAAGATCCACTCTGTGGAAGTTGATCTAAATTATTTAAAGTAGCTATAAATCAAAAATCAAGTGTTCTAAATATTTTTTGCCCATGCATCAAGTAGGGGTAAAATGGACAGGTGAAATAGTGAGCTGGTTAGTTTAACGTGTAGAATATTTAAAATCTAACAAAAAATAGTGTGTGAGTGTTTTTAAGTGTTTACATTATAATGAAATGGTCAGATCGAGAATTTGTATGTCTAAAGACGTAGATCTAAGCAATATGTATCTTCGGCCATCCATTTTACCTATTTGATGGCTGGGTAAAAAGTATTCAAAATACATGATTTTTTGATTTTTAGTTACTTGAAATAATGTAGATCAACTTCAACGGAGTGAATCTTGTATTCGAATGTCGTACGACTGTATTTGATGGATTCGGCTTCGAATCCTTTCGGAATGACCCAAGTCTATCTCATAAATAATCTACTAAATAATTCTTAGCACTTTTATAATAATAGATCTTTTGACTAAAATTGCTAAAATAATAAATAATTATCATTTTATTAGTGATATCTGAATTTTTTTCCAAATACTTTTTTGTAATTAAGAATATTTTTTATATTTTTTAAATATTTTATTAACTCAAAACATATATATTATAATTAATAATTCATGCAAGGGCATTTTTGTCATAAAAATGTCACTGCTAGGCACATGACATGATTTTAGACGAAGTGGTTATAGAAGGTTGTTTTGTGCAAAAACACGAGAAACTTCGTGGTAGTTACGAGGCAAAGAGAAGAGAGCTAAGAGTGGGTTTGAGCAAAACACAGATAGTTCAGGTAGTTTCGGAGAATTTAGCTGAAGGAAATTTGATGTCTGCAACCAATAGGTCATGATATTAAGCAATATTGACTTGATATTAAGCAATACTGACTTGATAAGTTCTATTCTTCCTGCCAAGGAAAGAGAACTAGCCATCCATCCTTCAGTTTTGCCTCTTAACTTTTCAATAAGGGGCCTATAATTCCTTGTTCTTAAGTAGTCGGTAGAGAGAGGTAAGCCTACATATTTTGATGGAAGAGAGCCAATATTGATTCCAAGCATGGAGCTTAATTTAAGCTCGTCTTTACAACCTTCACTGAAGTAAATATTACTTTCATCTCTATTTATGGAGACCTGTTGAGAGCAAGATCATCCAGCAGCTTATTTCAGTTTGAAGGCCAACCAATACAATATGATGAAATTTTTAGGTTGTATTGGTTTGTGCTCATATTGGCGGATATCACTCGATATTGACTGAATATCGGTCCAGTTGATACCATACAATGAAATTTATCTGTTGTATTTGTTTGTGTTCATATCGGCAGATTTTACCTGATATTGGCTTATATATATATGTATATGTATGTATGTATGTATTTATATGTGTGTGTGTATTACACACAGTAGATATGATAGTGGTTCGATATATGATGGTTCGACAGATATTTGGATCACTTTTGTTATTTGTTTTTTTTTTTTTAACAGGATGGGTTTGAGACCAAATGTGAAGTCCAAAATTAGCTCCCATATTTCCCAAATTTGGGAATTCAACCTAATTTGGTTGGAACTTCAATCTTCAATAAATAGAGTTTGGGACTGGTCTCTCTATTTTTGCTATCCCTTGGTTGTAAGTTTGCTACTAGTTATTATTTATGGTGTCATGTAACTTTCTTAAGACTTGGTTTGGCACTTTCTGTTAGAAACATGGAACAATTTGTGATGTTTTCTGACGTGTTGTTATATTATGCTATTAATAACCTAGGAACTTGAGACTTGAGAGAGTTTATTAAATATTTATAGTGTATGATGATTAATTTTTATTGTTTATGTATGCTGTTTATCTATTCTGGTAAGGCAAGTTGGGGATTAGAATATAATGCCCTTTATAGTTTGTTATGTTTATATATTAAGTTATATGTGTTTTTTGTAATTTTTATGCATATTGTTTGCTTTTTGCAAGTCTTATACTCAAATATTTAAATTTAGAGTGAGTGAGAATTTCTTTTTTCTTTGTTTCATTCATCCAATTCCAATAAGTAGTAAGCTTATCATGATCTTTGCTATATATAAATTATGAATTGATTGAATTATACTCAGAAATTTCTTTTGCAGTTTTGTGGCTTTATTTTATTACATTGTGCTTATATATTTTATACATGAATGCTTTTCATGTATGTCATGACATATTTTTAAATAGATGACATATAGAACTTTGTAATTATTTTTAAGTTATCAATAACTATATATATATATATATATATATATATATATATATATATATATATATATATAATGTCATATATATATATATATATTATATAATGTCAATTATAGATTCCTTATATATCCCCATGTCCCCTATATATCCTATATATTATTCAATATGAAAAAACCCAACCGATATGAACCCAATATTTGATATTTAGGACCTTGATATGTATAGTAATAGAGTTTGACTAAGATCCTATCAATAGGGTTTGAGTGATATATTATCACATGAAATACATACACACACATATATACTATTCAATGTGACGTAAATCATTTAAAATGCTCAAAAACAGAAAAGGGTTATTTCCTACATGTGCATCAAGTGGCCAAAAAATAGGCGGATGAAAATATTGAGTTTTGTTTTCTGTGGTTTGGAAAATACAAATTGAAATTCCAATCCTTGGATCATATTCTAAACTCTTGGAAAATAATTTTTGTTGATTTGAAATATTCTAGATCGTAGAACTTGATAACTCATTAGTCTCAGCCCTCATTGTGCGGCTACTTGATGGATGGGCGTGGCCACGAACATGATCCAAAATTTAGTTTTTAGGCACTTCAGACAATGTAGATCAACTTCAACAGAGGTGGATTTTAGAATGGATGGCCAACCGCCTAATTCCAATAGAGGATTTGGTTGCAAATCCTCTTGGGAGGAGCCTAGTCAACACATAAACAACATGCACGAATATATGCACACTATTTGATGATGCGCGTCTTTTGTTCTTCTCTTTTGTTCAGGTAGTGAGTGTGGGTGCGTGGGTGGCTGGGTGTGTGTGGGTGGGCGCACATATATGTAGGTATGTACATATCTATGTACGCTCGTAAACATATGCATATATATAATCAATGTTTGATGATGTGGGTGTTTTCTTCTTCTACTTTGTAGAATGTAGCTCTCCCCTCCTGGTCTTTCTTTTCTCTTTTTCCTTCATTTTTTTCTTTTTGGGTTGTTTGGTGGTAGTCGTTTTCTTTTTCCTATTTTGGGTGTGAGCACTGTTTAAAAATCGGCCGATATACTGGTATATCGACTGAGATACCAATATTTTATCTAAAATGATATGATATATCGCCACGTGGCCGATTTATCGGCCGATATTCGAGATGAAAATATCCGATATATCGCTACGTGACGCATTTGAGGAGCTTCTACAAACGCATTTGAGGAGCTTCTATAAATTGTAAGTATCTCCTATGAGTTTATGACCCTAAACTTGTTTCAAGTAGTTTCATATGATTTATGTAAGCAATCAAATGCATATTCTTCATCCGTATGACGTCTGATTTAATGTCGGTATTTAGTACCATATCGCGATATATCACCCTGTATCCGGTATCCGGTATACAATTCTGCCGACCGATATATCCACGATATCCGATACTTAAAACACATGTTGTGAGGGTGTGGGTGCAGGGGGGGGTGTGGTGGTTGGGGGGGGGGGGGGGGGGGGGGAGAGGTGGTCTTCCCTTGTAACTGAAAGAATCTCCCTCTCAATATATTGTTATAGTACTGTGGAAGTGCTCCTAAAGTTTCCACTATTGCTTTGCTGAAGGGAAAGGAAAATTATATCAAGTAGTTTGATATGGTGGAAGTGCTCCTAAGTTTCCACTATTGCTGTGCTGAAGGGAAAAGAAAATTATATCAAGTAGTTTGATATGTTAGCAGGTTAGATCTTCCTCGATATGGGTCAATCTATACGACAAGGGAAAAGAAAATTAGACAAGTGCCCCAGCAGTTAGGGAAAGCTTAGTTAGCAGGTTAGATTGGCCAGGGAGTTAAATCTTCCTCGATATGCGTCAATCTATCCCTGGCATAAGGCATAACTTGCTACATCGGGAAATGCATTAATGAATATTTGGCACTATGACAGCCTTGAATCCTTTTGGGTATCTGTAATTCCAGCTGCTGACCTTTCTGCACACAGTTGCTGTTGTGGGCTGAATAAGGTAGTTAGAAATTGCAGAGTTTGTTGCATTAAAGGTTATATGCAACTGTCTTAGACTCATGAATTGTCCTCTCATTACATACTGATTATTTCAGAATTTAATGGGGGTAATTTTCTTTTGAGTGACCAGTGGAATCTAGTGGGGGAAGTGCATGTATGGTTGTCTCCTGAGTAAAGGTTGAAGGAAAATATTTGATAATTTTTTTTAGTAGTGATATGACATGGCATTAGGGTGAATTTTAATGATTATCAGATGGTTTTGTTTAAATGCAATGTCATGTTTTCTTTCTTTTCAATATGATATCAAATCAACACACTCTCTTATCATATGAAGTAATATGCCTGACTAGGCTAACCACTATGTTTTCCAGCAAATATACCACAGGCACATTTACTTGACTTCTTTATTTCCTATATGATAACTTTTCTGTTAGGTTTATCTCGGAGACCATAGTGCTTAATTTGAGACAGCTTGATGTTTATACCTGTGTCACTAGGATTTGTAATTGTTAGATATGTTATAACATGTTTCAAATTTTTTTGGGCATCTGCTGAAGGATCAAAGATTTGTAGGATGTATGGTGCTGTAAGATTAAAATGCCATTTATGTTGCAGGAATCAAATCAGTTATTGCTTTCTCTTAAGTTGAGAGAAATACAAGAAGAAGTTCTAATTCTATAATATCTGCTTGGATCCTAATGAAGCTTATGTTAGAAGCATGCTTAGGGTTAAGCTCATTTGGGACATATGAGACTAAATCACGGTTGACACATCCATTGTGGATGTTGCTTTTGATTGCATAATGTAATAATTCTTTTCTCCATAGTCCAGCACTCTATCTATTGGAATAAAGGTTCTTTACAAAAGGTCGCTACCTTTTGTAAATCAACATAATTCACATTATAAAGTTGCATAGTATAATCTGAAGAATCCGATTCAGCACCATAGAATAGTTTATAGATTAGAGGGCATTTAAAGTTAACAGGTGGTAAAAATAGTTTAGGCTTCTTAGTGTGCAGTGTCTGTAGATTTTTGCTGGGAGTATGTGATGAAATTAAGTGCTGGATTCTATAAATTAAAGTTTGGGCAAGTCTTCAACTGATAGCCAGTCAATAACGAGGAAGTCTGGTTCTATAATCTGATATTATATGTAGATATATGCACAAGAAAGTGTCAAATGTTTAGTTGTTCATCGTTTAGTAGAACAAGAAAGTGTCAAATGTTTGCAATGATAACAGAAGTGGAAAAGAGACCATATCACTATCGGAAAAGTTCCTTTATTTGATAACCACCAATAACCAGAATGTCTGGTTCTATTATTTGATGTTATATGCAGATAGTAAATTGTTCATCACTAGTGGAATAAAAAGTGTCCAATGCTTGTAAATAACAGAAGTGGAAAAGAGACTGAATCACAATCCGGGTTTAAAGTTGTCAAATCAGATGTTAAATTATAACTGTCAAGAAATTGATGAAAGCACATTTAAACAGTTAGTGAAGAATGATATACGCACTCCAATTTGTGATAGAAAGCTCATATTGGCTTGTGTAGTCCAGAACATAACTTTGGCCGAAGCCACCTAGACCCCTGGTAACAGTAGTTGTTAACTATATGAAGTTAGTGTCAAGAAACAAAACAAAGATGTATAGATAATATATGGATCGAAGCTGCAAGATATGTTTGATAAATCTTGTTGTGACACCGGATGTGGCATATAGTTTATGACAAACTTTATATCATAGTTATGGTTTGTTTATGTTAGTTTAATTTTTCTAGTTCGCTGACCTCATTGTCTCAAGTGACTACCATGAAACTAAAGTTAGAAAACTTCCAAATACCAGCTGTATGGAACCCTGATAAGTTATGTTCCTTGTCCGTAAATGTATTCCAATTTAAGAAATTCTGTTTGAGTATGGAAGATGCTGATTTTGCTAATTTGCGTGTGACATTGTGAACTTTCTGAATTTGTTCTCTCTTTTGTTCCCCAGTGCAGAAGGTTGAGAAGGCGAGAAAAGACTGGTTTCTGATGCGAACTCAGGGAAGCGGTAGTTTCCTTTTTGCTTATTAATTATCCGATGCGGGGATGGATATAGACATCAGCATCAGGTTTCGTTGCAAGGGCTATTCATGGGCCGAGCGCAGTTTTCAGGAATCAAACATCGTTGTAATGTATCTAAGCAGGTTATTCTTTTATCAACTTCCTGATCACTGTAACCTGCGTGCGCTTTTTTACTTATGTGTGGAATAAATCAGTATCTGTAGCTTGTGGAACAGTATTTTGCTGTGTACAATAATACCTCTTCAGTTACTCCAATGTGCTAAATAAATTAGGAAAATGCCTGTTGTACCATAATATTGCTTTGTTGTTAGTAACTTACTAGAGACTGACATGTGGGGCCCTAAGATTCTCCAATATTGTGAATCTCTCTTTTGAAGATTGAAGTCATAGTTACAGATATGGTGAGTTCGATCTGTAGTTCAAGGGATCAAAGTTCCTATTTTACTGAGATTGGCATTATGGTGAAAGTTTGGGGAGGGGGTGATTAGTAAATATTTGTCCTGAAACGAAAAATACATGCAGTTGATTAATAGTTTACACACATTAATTAATTGTGTGGGCTGTTATTATTCCTATACAAAAAACGGAGGGCTAATCAATCGTATGCAAATTGGGGAGCCAAAAGCTTCCATTTTCGACTCCCGGGGGATTCCTACTCCTATACGAATTAGTCTTCGTACTTGAATGCATGGTGAAATGAAACGAGTAGCCTGTTATTTATGTGTACTATGCAGGTTGATCGCATAGACTTGAGTATTATTTGTGAGTAGCCATTTTTGTTAGCTGCTGGTTTAATTTTTACTGCTAGATGGACATCCTCTGCCCTCCCCATCTTCTCATGGTGAAGAATCGGGCGCCCTACCCCTCTGCAAATGCACCTCTGATGAGGACGAGGAGCTCGTTGATCTTCGTCTCTGCTCCGCTGAACCGTCAACGATGACTTCCAACATCGATGAGGAGCTCCATTTCTGCCCCGCACCTTCACAGAAGACTTCCGGCATCGATGAGGAGGCCAACCTCATATTAACCATGGACTTCTCCCTTGAGGACTGCACCAAAATCCTCTTCCCCTCGCTTGCTCGCACTACTGGTTACTGCGCCTTCCCCTATCCCCTCATTGAGAAGTCGTTCTGTGTCCGCTTTCACTTCGAGACCTCCTAGCTCTCGTTGTCGTTGGAAGACTGTCGTCGACTAGTTCGTGCCCGTGCGATGATCCCTCCTGCCTTCCCCATGAAACGTGGGCATCACAACTACCCTGAGATGGAGACACTATAACAGAAATGAGCTTCCTTGTCGCCAATTTCACGATGGTTTGACTCGCAACCAACGTGCATCAAAAAACGGAGGTGTTTTTTAAATTTGTTGAAAATACACAATTTTGGCTTCTGAATCTTTTACGACGGCTATTAAAATAACCGTCGTGAAATATATCTTTAACGTCAGTTCTTTGAAGAACCGCCGTAAAAACTCAAAAGGCGGTGGCTTTTTGAAATTTGTTGAAAAATACACAATTATGCCTTTAAACTTTTATGTGGTTATTAAGTAATCGACGTGAAATATATCTTTAACGGCGATTCTTTGAAGAACTATCGTAAAAGTTCAAAAGGTAGTGACATTTTTTGAAATTTGTCAATTTTGCCTTTTGATCTTTTATGACAGTTCTTCAAAGAACCGCTTCAAAGAACTGCCATGAAATATATCTTTAACATCGGTTCTTTAAAGAACCACCGTAAAAATTGACTAGCCACGTCAGCGAACGGCAGCTCAACACTATTTGACTCTCTGTGTTCTCTCCCCCCCTTCGTTCATCAAGGCGATCTCTCTCTCTCTCCCCCTCGTTCATCAAGGCGAGTTCGATCAGTGGGCGAGTTCATCAAAGCGATCTCTCTCTTCCCTTGATCACCAGGCGAGTTCGATCTCTCTTCCCCTCGTTCATCAGGGCGAGTTTGATCATCAGGCTAGTTCGATCACCGGGATCTGCAAGAGAGACTTCTTAAAGAAATTTTGGTCTAAGGGTGGAGCCCCCAAGCCTCCGGGAGGGGCTCCTTCCGCCTTTCAACCACCACGGGCTGTTAGGATTTTGTCTTGTTTTTAAGAGGAGATGATGGTCCAAGAAGATTCACTTGATTGTAGAAGATGATGGTTTGAAGCAGAAGAAGAGAAGCAAATCAAGGAAGGTTATTCGACTGTATAGTCGACTGACAAGATTACTAGTCGACCAATCAAGAGTATTAGTCGACAAGGATAGATACAGAGATAAATATAGAAAGGAGACAAAATACAGTAGTCAACTAATAAGTTTTATTAGTCGACTAATGATGGGATTAGTTGACTAAGCCAAAGTATTAATCGACTAATCAAGATAGTTCTGCATGCGCAGTTTCCTTTTCAGGCGCCCGAGAGTTTCCTCTTCTGGTGGAGTTCGAATAAG
Organism: Agave tequilana; assembly: GCA_038442645.1. Classification (NCBI taxonomy): domain Eukaryota; kingdom Viridiplantae; phylum Streptophyta; class Magnoliopsida; order Asparagales; family Asparagaceae; genus Agave; species Agave tequilana. The sequence continues at coordinate 105,530 of JAVJIF010006238.1, read as the reverse complement.
ATGCGGATTCTATTAAAAGAAGGTTAGTTTTTAAAGATTAAATGGTCTAGAATCCTTCTAAATCAAGGAGATTAACTCCTAATAGGATTGATTAAGATTCTTCAAGCATCCAATGACCAAGATCATCTCATAGTCCAAATAGGAGTTGTTTTGTAAAATCCTATAAATAAAGATTATAACCCAGAATGGATCTAATCTAATCTCAAGAAGAAAATGTTGAGAACACCAAGGAGATCAGAAGGAAGTCAAGAAAGAGAGAAACAAGGTGAAGGTGTATAGAAATAAGGTAATACTCTTGTATTCTAGGTCTAATTTAAGGAGGAAGGTAAATACTCTTGTTGCATCAAGAGGAAAGTTAGATCTCTTTGTATCAATTTATTAATAAAGCTCTCTCAAGTTCTCTTCCCGTGGATGTAGGCCAAGTTTGGGTCGAACTACGTTAATCTCTTGTTCTTTCTTATTGCTCTTTTGTCTAGGCATTGCTAGTTTGCTTTACAAACAGTTTTTTTTTGCAAGAATTCTCAATTGTCAAATTTCGCAAACGTCGATCTTGGGAGAAACAATTGGTATTAGAGCGCATTTTATCAGAGCTAAAGATTGACGATGGGCGATATGTCAAAGATAGGAATTTCTACGACAAAGTTTGAGCTCGAGAAGTTCAATGACAAAGAAACTTCAATTTATGACAAAAAAGGTGAAGGCATTGCTGGTGCAACAGGGTCTTCACAAGATCTTGCAGGGTAAGTCATCAAAACCTGCATGTATGTCAGATGAGGATTCGGAGGAGATGGATCTAAAGGTGGCAAGCACGATTCAATTATATTTCGCAGACGAGGTGATGTATAACTTGATAGATGAAGAAACGGTTATAGGATTGTGGTCAAGGTTAGAACGTTGTATATGACGAAAAGCCTCTCCAACAAGCTGTATCTTAAGAAATAACTATATGGGCTACGCATGACGAAGGAACTACGGTGTTGAAACATCTAAACTTCTTCAATAAGATCATCAGCGAGTTTCTAGTTGTTGATATCAAGATCAACGAGGAGGATAAGATATTGACACTTCTTAGTTCGCTTTCAGAGTCATATGATCACATCACCGCCACCATGCTCTATAATAAAAAAACTCTTATCTTGGAGGAGGTCACATCAACTCTTTTATCTAATGAGAATAGAAAAATGCCAAATCAAGAGGAGTAGACATGATCGGGTTTGGTGGTCACGGGAAGGAAAGGAATAGGAAAACGAAAGAAAGGTTCGGGTTCATCAAAGACGTGTCACTTTTGTCACAGGAAGGTTATAGAAAGAATGATTGTAAGTATCAGTAAGAGTGGTCAAATAAGATGAGATAAGCTGCGGAAGCAGACATAGCATTGAGCAGTGTAGAGGACACTGAAGTATTAATTGTTGGCCCAAGGTTACAATCACCCGATTTTTGAGTTTTGATGATTACAAAATATATATAGTTATTTGTACTAATCATATTTTAGTGTTTAAGCGTGTTTTAGGGTTTTAAGGATTCAAGACGTCTTCTTTCCTAAAGGAAGGTATTTTTGACTCAAGTTGACTCAATTCGGATTCAAGGATTCAAGCTATTCAACATTGCATATGGAGAAGCCCTAATTTGAAGATCTTGTAGTCACCTAAAACCTTTGTAAGAATTAGTTTGTTAAAGAATGAGGTTATGATAAGTTGGTTCAAGAAACACACACACACTTTCATTTTTTAAAATACGGTTTTTGTTTTGGTTAGTTGGATTAGTGCATGTCTTGATTGATATACATGTCTCAAAATATTTTATATTTTTACATCTAGTTTATATCATGTATCTCATCCCTTATAGCATGCTACTTATACATCAAGCCATTTAAAAATATTTTAAAAATTCTTCAAAGTTTAAAATTTTTCCCAAAATAAAACTGTTTCAGGCCTTACGGTCGACCGGGCGGTCGACCAGATCTATTTCAGGCCTGATCGGTCGACCGGACCAGTCGACCGGGCCTTGTGGCTTTGGCGTGCACGTTTGTGCACGTCTGCCGGTCGACCGGACCGGTTGACCGACCGACTGACCCTTGCTCTCGGGTTTTGTCGGTCGACCGGGCCAGTCGACCGATAGAACAAACATCTGTTTTTGTTTAGCCTGCGGTCGACCGAGTCCAACGGCTATTTTTCCAGATAGACTGCCGGTCGACCGGGCCGGTCGACCGACAGCCGCCAGCAGCCCCAACGGCTAGTTTCTTGAAAACTGTTTTCTGGATTTGATTTTGATGTTTCTTTCAGCTATCTCTAAATTTCTTGTGCCTATTTCCTGACGTATTAACCTAGTTTAAATGATGATTTGATCTTATCTAATCTCTATAAATAGATGGCATTGGTCACTTGTTGAATTCAAGAAAAATCCCTATTGTTTTAAGTTTCTAAAGAAAAGAAAAGTTTTCAAAGCTCTCATTTTCCAATGTGCTTTCTTGGTTAAAGTTTTTCAGTTGTTTTCAAGCTCTTTTCTTACTTCTTTACAACTGAATTTTCTCACTTCACTTCTTGAGCCAAAAATCATTCTCACTCTATAAGAAGTTGTAAGAGAGAAGTTTGTGGGCTTTTGATCACCTAGTTACTTATATTTCTTTGTGTTGAGATCCCTCTTGTGTAGAGGTTGGATTGGTGGGAGTTCGGTACTCCGATCTTGTGTAGGCCTATTGTAATCCCCTTGGGTATAAAGGTTCCGGTGTGAAAATTCTCTTTGCGGATTTAGTGAAAATCCTTCACGGTGGTGGAGGCGGAGACGTAGAGCAGTGGCTCGAACCTCGAAACAAATTCCTTGTGTTTGCGATTGGTTTACTTATTGTTTCTTTCATTGCTTTATATTTCTATCTTGTGATATCTCTTGCTTGCACTTCATTATTTCACCCATTTCATTTACTTGCATTTTTCGGTCTTTACTCACCTCAATAAGAAAGCAATTACGTGCCTCAACTCATAATCTAGAGGAATCAAAGAGGAGAAGCTCTAGAGCCCTTCACGGGGAATTTAGCTTCAATTTCTTATTTTGAGTGACCGGTTGCATCATACATACATACTTGTTTAAAAAGATCATTAGATTAGCATTAACACCTATTCACCCCCCTCTAGGTGTTTTTTAATTGGTATCAGAACTTTGGTCTCTAGGCTCTTGGCTTAACAACCTTAGAGAGATCCTATATTGCTAATCACTCTATTCATTTTTCATCCTCATATACTTAGTAAAAATAGTCGAAGGAATTAAGACCCTACCCAAGTTTGATGGCCTTAACTTTCCATATGGAAGGTTAAGATGACTGTATTTTTGCAATGCTTAGGGAGCCGGGTTGCAAAGGCGATGACCAAACCTTTTAGTGCACTCCTTGGTGATGAGGACACTTGGTCTGATATTGTCACGAAAGAGTTTGACGCTAATGCTAGGGCACACTATGCCTTACTTTAAGCTCTTAATGATGATGATATTTCTAGAGTCATTCATTGCAAATCCGCACATGAGATTTGGACTCACTTACTTGTCACTCATGAGGGAACTCACAAGTAAAGAGGGCAAAAATCGACCTTCTTTATTCCCAATATGAAAACTTTTCTATGCAAGAGAATGAAACCATAGATGATATGGTTACTAAGTTTACAAAGATTACTAATGGACTTTCTTCTTTAGGTGACGACACTGACAACGACCAAAAAGTGAGGAAGATCATCCGTGCACTCCCTCCATCTTGGGAAGTCAAAGCCACAACTTTGAAGGAGCTCAATGACAAGGAAGAAATGGAGCTTATCGGTCTCATTGGGAATCTCAAGACCCATGTGATAGAAAGAAAAGCAAGAGAAGAAATGGCTCCTCCCAAGAAGAAAGCTATTGCCTTCAAGAGCTCTTCCACCTTCTCCGACAAGGATGATGAAGAAGAGGATGATGTAGATCTTTCTCTTCTTGTAAAGAACGTTCGGAGAATGTACAACAAGGCAAAGTTTCAAAATAGAAGGAGATGGTAAGGTAAAGAAGAGAAGAAATCATTTGCTTCAATTGCCGGAAGCCGGGTCACATTGTTGCGGAATGTCCAGAAAACAAAGGCAAACCCTCCACCTCCAAGAAGCCATACAAAAAGAAAGCTTTAAAGGCTACTTGGGATTCAAAGAGTGAATCCGATGAGGAAGTCGACACCGCCAACATGTGCTTCATGACAAATGAAAGCACAAGCAAGGTAACTCCTGATACATCTATTGATTGTGAACTATCTATAGATGAACTAGGAGAAACTTTTGAAGAACTATCTCATAACTATGATTTTCTCAAAAAGAAATACTTGAAAATGAAAAAGGAAAATGAATCACTTAACCACAAAGTTTTCATTCTCACAAAAGAAAAAGATGAATTGTTTTCAACTCTCTCTTCTACTCAAAAGGATTTTGATGACTATAAGATTTCTTACAAAGGTAAATTTTCACAAATTGATGAAAATGAGATTTCCTTGCTAAGAAGAAAATTGATTCATTAGGAGTAGTTTTGAAGAAATGTGAATTTGATAAAACTAGACTAGAGGCTATGTTTCCTAAGAAACATGTCCCAAAGAAACATTCACATGCTATCCATACTCATGTTCATAAATCACAACCTTTACATCATGTCAAACACCCTAAACATGCCCACACTCCACGCACTCATCATGCATTCATGAATGGTAAAATTTTTTCATGCACATATTGTGGCCGTAAATGTCATTTGGTTAAATTTTACTATGATAGGATTAATGCATCGCATAATCATGTTTGGGTTCAGAATACTAACATTCAAGGACCCAAGAAAATTTGGGTACCAAAGTCAACAAATTTGTTAAATGATGTAGGTACATTCCAAAGCACAACGACGTAAGGAGTTGTGGTATCTTGATTGTGGTTGCTCAAGGCACATGACTTGGGATATCAACAACTTCGCAACCCTATCAAGATACCATGAAGGTGGCACCGTCACCTTCGGAGATGACGCCAAAAGAAAAATCATTGGCATTGGTAATGTTAAACTTGGTACATCTCCTTTAATAGAAAATGTTGTTTGGTTGATGGCCTCAAGCATAATCTCTAGAGTGTTCGTCAACTTTGTGATAAAGGTTTTAATGTTATTTTTGATGATCTAACATGTAGTGTTATTGATAGACAATCCAATACATGTATATTTTCCGAATTTCGTAAAAACAATGTATACATGATTGACATGTCTAACATGCTATGCAATGCTACTTGTTTGAAAGCCCTCGATGATCACTCTTGGTTGTGGCATAGGAGATTAGGCCACATTTCTTTTGACCATCTATCTAGATTAAACAACAAGGAAATGGTGAAATGTATTCCTTACTTGAAATTTGAAAAGGACCGCATTTGCGATGCGTGCCAACTTGGGAAACAAACCAAGTCCTCTTTCAAATCAATTAAGGATATCATGACATCACGACCTTTGGAGTTGATCCATATGGATTTGTTTGGTCCTACACAAACCAAAAGTCTAAGTGAGAATCGTTTTGCTTTCGTTTTAGTTGATGATTTCTCTCGTTTTACATGGGTTTTCTTTTTAGAACACAAAAATCAAGCCTTTTCATATTTTAAGCCTTTAAGAAAAGAGTTAAAAAGGAAAAAGATTCTTCTATTTTAAGAATAAGAAGTGATAGAGGTGGTGAATTCAATAACCAACCCTTTACCACTTTTTGTGAAGAACATGAAATTAAGCATGAACTATCTTGTCCTAGAACTCCACAATAAAATAGAGTCGTTGAGAGGAAAAATCGTATATTAGAAGAGCTGGCTAGGATAATGATAAATGAGTACGGTCTTCCTCATTATCTATGGGCCGAGGCCGTTAACACATCTTACTACATATCAAATAGGGTTTTCTTATGCAAAAACACTTCTAAAATATCTTTTGAGATTTATTATTCTAGAAAGCCAAATGTTTCATACTTTAAAGTTTTTGGTTGTAAATGTTTTGTTTTAAATACTAAAGATAATTTAGGTAAATTTGATGCAAAATCATATGAAGTAATTTTTGTTTGTTACTCTAACGCTAGTAAAGCTTATAGAGTTTTCAATAAATCATCCTTGACTATTGAAGAATCTATACATGTAAAGTTTGAGGAATCTAATGTGTTTGTTGAGAATGTTGTAGAAATAGATTCCCTAAATAAAGACATGGAGAAAATTACTTTGAAGGACTCACCTACTCTTGAAGACATGCCAAAGGGTGATGAAGAAAATGAAATCCAAGAAGTTGAAGTGGAGACTACTCAATTACTTTCAAAAGATTGGAGATTCAATCCACATCATCCCAAGGATCTTATTATAGGTGAAGTATCAAAAGGGTAACTATTCGTTCTAAACTTCATGATCTTTGTGGGCACTATGCATTTATTTCTCACTTTGAACCAAAGAACATCCTCAAAGCCGAGGGCGACTCATATTGGTTGCTTGTCATGCAAGAGGAGCTTAATCAATTCGAGCGCAACCAAGTTTGGCATCTTGTTCCTAGGCTCCACGATAGACCAACAATTGGTACTAAGTGGATCTTTAAGAACAAGTTGGATGAGTCAGAAAATGTTGTTAGGAATAAAGCTAGGTTAGTGGCCCAAGGTTACACTCAAGTCGAAGGTATCGATTTTGAGAAAACTTTTGCACCCGTAGCATGGCTTGAAGCCATTCGGATGACACTTGCATTTGCTTCATATAAAGATTTTAAACTTTTTCAAATGGATATAAAAGTGCTTTCTTAAATAGATTTATTGAAGAGGAGGTGTATGTTGAACAACCCCCGGGTTTGTTGATCCTACACATCCGGATTTTGTTTTCAAACTAGACAAATCTCTTTATGGCTTAAAATAAGCCCCTAGGGCTTGGTATGAAAGACTTTCCTCATTTCTTATTTCTAATGGTTTTAATAAAGGAAAAATAGATACTACTTTGTTTACCAAACATGTTGAAAATGATATACTTATAGTTCAAATATATGTTGATGATATCATATTTGGTTCTACTAATGAAAATCTTTGCAATGCTTTTGAATCATGCATGAAGGAGGAATTTGAGATGTCTATGATGGGCGAGCTTAACTACTTCCTTGGTCTCCAAATCAAGCAAAGGAAGGATGTGATTTTCATCAATCAAGCCAAGTACACGAAGGAACTTATCAAGAAATTTGGGCTTGAAGGGGCTAAGACAAGCAAAACTCCCATGGTTACCACCACAAAGCTTAACAAGGATGAACAAGGTACAAATGTAGACATTAAACTTTATCGTAGCATGATTGGTAGCTTGTTGTATTTAACGGCTAGTAGGCTGGACATTATGTTTTGTGTATGTCTTTGTGCTCGATTTCAATCGTGTCCTAAAGAGTCCCATTTGATTGCGGTAAAACGCATTATTAGATACCTTAAGGGCACAATTGAAATGAGTTTGTGGTATCCGAAGACCGGACAATTTTTCATGACGAGTTTTTCGGATGCCGACATGCGGGTTGTAGAGTGGATAGGAAGAGTACAAGTGGAACATGTTAATTTCTCGGTAATTGTCTTGTTTCATGGTCTTCTAAGAAACAAAATTCGGTAGCCCTCTCAACCGCTGAGGCGGAGTATGTTGCAGTAGGGGCTTGTTGTGCACAAGTTCTTTGGATGAAACATACTCTCCTTGACTATGATTTGCATTATGACCATATTAAAATATTTTGTGATAATACTAGTACTATTCATATGACTAAAAATGCAAATCAACAAAGTAAGACTAACATATTGACATTCGGTATCACTTTTTTCGAGATCATTATGAGAAAGGTGATATTGACATTGATTATGTTTCTACCGATTTTCAACTTGCCGATATTTTTACAAAACCACTAGACTATACTAGATTTTCTTTTATTTGTGGTGAATTGAATGTTTGTGTTATGGAATCATGAAATTTTTTTAAACAATGTTTACCGTTTTTGATGTATGACAAAAAGGGGAGAAAAAATTAGTTTATTATTTTGAGTTTTGAAGTTTGAGTTTTGAATTTTGTGTTTTGAGTTATGTGTTTTGAGTTATTGTTTGGTTACTTTTGAGCTACATGTTTTGGATTATTAGTTCTCTCTTATGCCAAGTTTTTGTTTTTACCTTTTGTAAAATTCATTCATGTATATAGCCATTCATATATATAGCATGATTTGAGGGGAGCCTCCAAGCTCCTTTCCCAATTTTTTGTTAAATAACTCATATGTTTTGTCTCATCAAAAAAGGGGAGATTGTTGACCCAAGGTTACAATCACCCGGTTTTGAGCTTTGATGATTACAAAATATATATAGTTATTTGTACTAATCATATTTTAGTGTTTAAGTGTGTTTCAGGGTTCTAAGGATTCAAGATGTCTTCTTTCCTAAAGGAAGGTATTTTTGACTCAAGTTGACTCAATTTGGGTTCAAGGATTCAAGCTATTCAACATTGCATATGGAGAAGCCCTAATTTGAAGATCTTGTAGTCACCTAGAACCTTTATAAGAATTAGTTTGTTAAAGAATTAGGTTTGATAAGTTGGCTCAATAAAACACACACACACACACACTTTCATTTTTCAAAATACGGTTTTTGTTTTGGTTAGTTGGATTAGGTGCATGTCTTGATTGATATACATGTCTCAAATATTTTATATTTTTACATCTAGTTTATATCATGTATCTCATCCCTTATAGCATGCTACTTATACATCAAGCCATTTAAAAATATTTTAAAAATTTTTCAAAGTTCAAAATTTTTCCCAAAATAAAACTGTTTTCAGGCCTTACGGTTGACCGGGCGGTCGACCGGATCTATTTCAGGCCTGATCGGTCGACCGGACCAGTCGACCGGGCCTTGTGGCTTTGGCGTGCACGTTTGTGCACGTCTGCCGGTCGACCGGACCGGTTGACCGACTGACTGACCCTTGCTCTCGGGTTTTGTCGGTCGACCGGGCCAGTCGACCGATAGAACAAACATCTGTTTTTTATTTAGCCTACGGTCGACCGACCGGTCGACCGAGTCCAATGGATATTTTTCCAGATAGACTGCCGGTCGACCGGGCCGGTCGACCGACAGCCGCCAGCAGCCCCCAACGGCTAGTTTCTTGAAAACTGTTTTCTGGATTTGATTTTGATGTTTCTTTCAGCTATCTTTGAATTTCTTGTGCCTATTTCCTGACGTATTAACCTAGTTTAAATGATGATTTGATCTTATCTAATCCCTATAAATAGATGGCATTGGTCCCTTGTTGAATTCAAGAAAAATCCCTATTGTTGTAAGTTTCTAAAGAAAAGAAAAGTTTTCAAAGCTCTCATTTTCAAAGTGCTTTCTTGGTTAAAGTTTTTCAGTTGTTTTCAAGCTCTTTTCTTACTTCTTTACAACTGAATTTTCTCATTTTACTTATTGAGTCAAAAATCATTCCCACTCTATAAGAAGTTGTAAGAGAGAAGTTTGTGGTCTTTTGATCACCTAGTTACTTGTATTTCTTTGTGTTGAGATCCCTCTTGTGTAGAGGTTGGATTGGTGAGAGTTCGGTACTCCGGTCTTGTGTAGACCTATTGTAATCCCCTTGGGTGTTAAGGTTCCGGTGTGGAAATTCTCTTTGCGGATTTAGTGAAAATCCTTCACGGTGGTGGAGGCGGGGACGTAGAGCAGTGGCTCGAACCTCGAAACAAATTCCTTGTGTTTGCGATTGGTTTACTTATTGTTTCTTTTATTGCATTATATTTCTATCTTGTGATATCTCTTGCTTGCACTTCATTATTGCACCCATTTCATTTACTTGCATTTTTCGGTCTTTACTTATCTCAACAAGAAAGCAATTACGCGCCTCAACTCATAATCTAGAGGAGGAATCAAAGAGGAGAAGTTCTAAAGCCCTTCACGGGAAATTCGGCTTCAATTTCTTGTTTTGAGTGACCGGTTGCATCATACATACATACTTGTTTAAAATGATCATTAGATTAGCATTAACACCTATTCACTCCCCCTCTAGGTGTTTTTCATTAATGGCTTCTTTTGTTGAAGACAACACTTCTCAATGTAAAAGTTGGATATTTGATTCGGGTAGTATAGCTCACGTATGTTCCCAAAAAGAATTGTCCAACTTCTTAGTTGTAAAGGAGGAAGGAATTGTCAATATGGTGGATGACTCGGCTTGCAAGGTCATTGGCACTGGGACAATCAAAGTTATAGAAAGAGATGGGACGGTGGGTGCTCTGGAGGCAGTCCGGTGGGTCCCAGAGGCACGCTATAATCTAATATCCATAGGGGTGCTCGACGAAAAAGAATGCCGGATCCAAGTGTAACAAAGCGTCGTCACAGATAGAGCCAAGAAGACAGGATAATTGTAAAAGGAAAGAAGTGTGAAGGGTTATACAAGCTGAAGGAAGAAAACTTAGTTCGAGGTGGAGTTTCAGGGATAAACTCGAAAGGAAGCTTATCGCAAGGTAGAGCTTCAAAGAAGATTGCAACTTGATGTGAACCAGGTCAAAATATTGCTGGAAAGAGAAAGGTGCATCTGGGCAAGGCTCGAGATGGCCCAAGTCATAGCGATAAATCAGTCAAACGCCCCGGGGAGAGAGGGTAAGAGTTAAAGGCTTCACGACACGGTTACAACCAAGAAAAGAATCAAGATAGTAATCCAAATCTCAAGGTGTTTTACTAAAGGCTTGAAAAGCAAGTCAATGTGGGGATTGTTAGGATTTTGCCTTATTTCAAGAGAGATGATGGTCCAAGAAGATCCAACTTGATTGAAGAAGATGATGATTTGAAGCAGAAGAAGAGAAGAAGATCAGGGAAGGGTAGTCGACTGTATAGTCGACTAACAAGATTATTAGTCGACGGAACAAGAGTATTAGTCGACGAGGATAGATACAGAGATAAATATAGAAAGGAAACAAAATACAGTAGTTGACTAATAAGTTTTATTAGTCGACTACTGGAATTGATTAGTCAACTAGGCCAAAGTATTAATCGACTAATATACAGTTCTGCATGCGCAGTTTCCTTTTCAGGCACCCGCGAGTTTCCTCTTCTGGTGGAATTCGAATAGGATGCAAATTCTATTAAAGAAGTTTTTTTTTAAGATTAAATGGTTTAGAATCCTTCTAGATCAAGGAGATTAACTCTTAATAAGATTGATCAAAAATTTTCAAGTATTCAATGGCCAATATCATCTCCTAGTCCAAATAGTAATTGTTTTGCAAAATCTTATAAGTAAAGGTAGTAACCTAGCATCGATCTAATCTAATATCAAGAAGAAAATAGTGGAGAACACTAAAGAGATCAGAAGGATGCCAAGAAAGAGAAGTGCAAGATGAAAGTGCATAGAGATAAGGTAATACTCTTGTAATCTAGGTCTAGATTAAGGCAGGAAGTGAATACTCTTGTTGCATTAAGAGGAAAGTTAGATCTCTTTGTATTAAGTTATTAATAAAGCTCTCTCAAGTTCTCTCTCCGTAAACGTAGACCAAGTTTGGGCCGAATCATATTAAATCCTCGTGTTCTTTCTTATCGCTATTTTGTTTGGGTATTGCTAGTTTGCTTTACAACAGTTTTTCTTTTGCAAGTATTCTCATATTGCCAAGTTTGAAAACGTCGATCTGGGAATAACAATTGGTATTAGAGCACCGATTTGTTACAACAACGACGATCTGAACGCGCAGGTTGATCCGTATAATAAGTCTGTGTAGGGCGGTGAAATCATCAAGGCAATAATTTGGCTGAGATCAAGGTCTTTCTCTTCCCCCGTTTATCCATGGAGTCCATACATTGTTTGATGAATTCGAGTTTTGGGCTGATTATGATATTTTTGTTGGAAGAAGAAGGGTATGATTTCAAATTTTGCGGCTAATTATGATATCTATTTGATTTAATATTGGTCTTCTTCTAATTTATTGAGGAGGACGAGGGGATCATGAGAAGGACAAGGGGATGGACAAGGACAAGAGGATGGACGATGGGAATGGACGAGGAGGGTCACATTAAAATTTATTGTTTTTTTAATAATTGAGTTATTTTCAGGGTGCTTTTAAACTGCCGCTGTTACCTACCAGCTTACAATGTCGCCTGGATAGACGATAGTTTTTGAACTGCCGTCATTGCTATTTAACGACGCTTTTAAACTGCCGTAGAAGCTCATTTCTGTTGTAGTGAGAGAAATAAACTTCTCCACAGAGCAGTAGTGGAAGTAGAAGAGGCTGGGGCCGCGGACTCCAAATTTCTCATTGCGAGTTTTCTCAAGAGGAAGGAGGGGTACGAGGAGACTGCAGAGGTTGCCAGAGGGATGGAGGCTATGACAGCAGGAGGTGGAGAGATCACAAGATGAGCAGTAAGGAGAAGACTGGGTGTGCAGTGTGTTATGAGGAGGAGGAAGAGATTCGGTCTCAAAAGGTTTGGCTCTTGCTCGGGCATAGAGTTTCACTCCAAGTGCATCGCGCCATGGCTGACGATGAGGAACACGACCTCCTGTCCACTCTGTCGAGACCGTCAGCTTGACTTCCAGATCGTGCTTCAAGCCAAATTTAATTCCTTAGATGATGCAACGAAGAAGGTTCAATTATATACAACATAATGGATCTAAATTATCTCAGTTCAATCCAAATGTGAAACTTTATGCTTCTTATCAACTTTCTGTTCAATCTGAATCCTTCCCACTCAAACACAACAATACATCATCCGAATACAAGATTCATTCTGTTGAAGTTGATTTATATTATTTCAAGTATCTATAAATCAAAAATTAAGTATTTTAAATACTTTTTGCCTATGCATCAAGTCGGGAAAAAATAGACGGTCTAGATAGTGAGTTAGTTAGTTTAACGACGTAAAACATTTGAAACCCAACAAAAATTGGTTTGTAAGAGTTTTTAAATGTTTAGATCATGATCAAATGACCGGATCGAGAATTTGTATGCGTAAAGATATAAATCTAACCAACTCACTACTTTCGGCCATCCATTTTGCACCACTTTTTGGATGGGCAAAAAGTATTCAAAACACTTGATTCTTGATTTTTAGTTGCTTTAAATAATATAGATCAACTTGTATTTGAATGTCGGATGTTGGTATTGAGTGGGAAGGATTCGGGCTCGAAGCCTTCCAGAACCACATAAGTCTCTCTCTCTATACACACATACATACAATATGCAAACAAAGCTCTCTGTATCATTAAAAACCCACCAACAGGCCTCAAACCCACTTGCTGTTAAACCCGATCGCAGCTCGGTTTGAACCACCGAATCTCGGTCGCCGGAATCGAGACTGGACCGGGCGTCGGTTTCACCGTTCCGAATCGGAACCGGGGCCCAGGCGGTCCGGTTCCGGTTTTCCATTTCTAGAACTGGAACCGCCGGTTTCGTTTCGGAACCGGATTTTAATTTTTGGCCCAAGTACTGTCTCGAACCGTCAACCTCAACGTTAATAGCCAGACGCTCTAACCAAGGTAACATGCTATTTTGTTATAGTATTTAGTTATTACATACATATAATTAATTTATACAAACGATACCGAAATCAATACCGTCTGCTTCCGGAACCGGAACTTGCCGCCCCCCGATTCGGTTCCGGTTTCTCGCATGGAGGAATCGGAACCGTCGGTTTCGGAACCGCGGTCAGGTCTACCCGTGAGGGTTATTTTGCTTAACCACAGTGACAAGTGCTTCATCAGAGGGAGTCAGAATAACTTTGAGATCCAGCAGTCACATCTCTCACATTTTTGGTGTTGTTTCCGATTAAACACAGGCCTGATGGTTATGTGCTTCATCAGCTATTTTGTGCCCCTGACAACATGTCTTTTTCCATTCCGATTTTTACTCTCTTTAATGAAAGATGTGGCTGTACTCTATTTATCAGAAGAAGATATCAGAAGAGAAAAAGAAAGGAAAACACCTGCAGCTTCCTCCTTTTACTTCCTTGGATATCAATTAATACTTGAACGACAAGGAGCATGCAATCCAAGCTGTTTCTTCTCAAGATGGACATGCAGCCAAGCACTCTCTTTGGTCCATGTAACCACCTACAAAATCTCAGTTCACATGAGATGTAGTTGTCATGTGTAAATATTGGTCTTGTTTTTATTTTCTCTCTCTTTTCCAATTCAAGATTGACAACTCTTTGCTTGCCCACACAAGTCACCAACTTTGCTAGCACACACACACACAACACAACATCTTATGTTTTCTAGAATTCAACTCCCCCACACAAACTCCCTTTCTCTTTGCTTCAATTAGTTGAAATAGCATAAAATATTGAAGTAAGAAACATTAACCTAGAAATTTGTTGGGCAAAAGCATCTACCCAACCAAACACCTAGTGAGAATGAGGAAAGCAAATGGTCGAGTCCAAATCACTCAAGGCATCAACAACAAGTTAGGAAGTAGGTTTGTGTGATGATAGATTCTATTTATTTTTCCTAGCCAACTCCAACCCCCATTGAATGCAAGTCAAAATCACTTGTATCACTGATAATACGAAGAGAACAAGGGGGGCCTTTTCATCTACATGATGTCGGGTTGAGTTCATATGTGTGAGCTGCGCACATATAATAAGAAGACCATTACGCGTTGACACGTGTATTGATTCTCTTATAATATATTATGTTTGTGGGTCCCACACATATATTATAAGAGGTCCAACACGGGATTGACCCTCTTATTGTATGTGTGTGTGGCTCACACACGGGCAAAATTTTAATTATGATGTGTGTGAGAATTTATGAAAAAAAGAGAAGACATCAAGTCAGTCAATGAATTTACATGAAGTCCCTGGTCCCAGACTTGCCCAATATGGGACCATATGAGCTTTTTTGTTTGCTTACTGAATTTCCTCTGTTAAAGTGGGACTAGAGGAGCAACCCCATATTTTGCTGGCAAAACTTTCCAGACTGTATTTCTCACCTATTTATGTTCTTGAAAACTTTCTTCAAAAATGTATTGCCGTTGGCCTAGTCGACAAGTCAGGATTTAGGTGACAGTTGTTAGGTTGAGGTGCAATAACTCGTTGATATTGACAACACAAATGAGTAGCCGAGCGATTGATTTGTGTATCCATTGATGCATAATATTATCAGTCATCTTATTATCAATGATACATGAGCGTGGTGGTCAAAATCTGGCACTGTCTTAGATGGCGACACGTGTCCCTCACCTTTCAACTCTCCGAGGTACATCCAGTGTCGGTTCTGAAAAATCCAATGCCCTGAGTAAAATTTTAATTGTGCCTCTAAACATGCTAATCAGAGCCGTCCTCTTCCTCTCAAACATCCCTTTACGCATCCATTTTCATCAAACTTGTTTGAACAGATCCATTTCAAAAAGAAAAAAAAGAATCTCTTGATTTGCATTATACATTCCTTTCCCTTCCATTGTATAACTAAAGATACATAATAACAAAATTTCATAAAAGAGATTTAGAGAAGTTAACAAAGTTACTCCAAACACGGCCAACGAATCCACCACGGCCTTTGAAGGCTTCCCCTTCACTGCAACACTCCCAAATTCAAGACAATCCTTTACTCATTCAGACTTACATATCACAATTATAAAAAAAATAAATAAATAAAATGGTGCAAATCTAAATCAATCAACTCCCAGTAGATGTTGCAGATCCCAGGCAAAACAATAAGGCAAATAGTGAAGCCAAGCTCACAAGAAGCGAACATCCCATTGCCTCAATCCATAGACCTTCCAACAAAATAAAAAATTACAAATACTAAAAAAAATTAAAATCACTAAATTACAATCTCCATTAAAGAAATATTCACCTAATGGCGATAATTCAACATAATGCTCATCATGATGATGGTGATAACCAAATCCATCGATAGCGAGATCCTCCTCCTCCGACAGCTCTTTTGGAAGCTTCCGCAACCAGATCTCACTCTTGCCATGATCGTGATCGTGACGGTGAAGGTGATGATCGTGGATATGGTCACCGTCGTGATGGTGGTGACTGGAACAAGACGGTGATGAGAAGAACCGAGCCGTGAGAATAAGAGAAGGGGGAGGAGAATGAGGAGAAAGAAATTGGACGACGTCATTAGGGTTTTGGGGGTTTAATTTTAATTGGAAGAGGAGCAAGTGCCTTGGACTGTGGATGAAATTTTTTTTGGGCCCCCTTCGGGTTTGGACCCTCGGCTTGTGCCCTGGTGGCCCTGGTCTAGGGCTGGCCCTTGGTACATCAGAGCTCTCCTTTGAAGTCCACGCTATTCTCGACCTCTTTAAGATCTTCTTCGCTCCGTTGCTTCTTCCGCTCCGAAGAATTCAGTTCCGAGCCAAGTAGCTCCAACAACAGACCAACCCTAATCTCCGCCGATAGTTATGCAACCTTATTATTTTTCACGTTCGTAATGTATAACGCCACTTAGCGCGAGCAGTTACGCACAGTGGTGGGTTTTCCTCCATGCAATCCCAACAAACCAACACCACTGATCGCTGCCGTTACAAGAAATTCACATATGCAAATCGTGCAAAAATGAAGCCCTTGCCCGTAATCGTCTTCCTCCATGATTACAGCCCAGTCAAGTATAAGTAGACATCCTCTTCCCATGAGAAGGAGGCCCAGGACTTTTGGACAACTTCTTGAAATTTTGATACTTTGATTTTTTTTAACCTTTGACGTCCCCAGATTCCTGTAATTCTTATCATTTGAGAATTGTAGTGAAGCTCCTCCTCCCCCGTGGTTTTTTTTTCCGGTTAAGGGTTTTTCACGTAAAATTTTGTGCCTCTTTTCTCTGTAATTGTGCTTTATTTTCTTGTACTACTCTACTTCATCTCTCGCTTGTGGTGAGGATCGACTATCCAATCTCTTGTTGGGAAAACACCACCACAAAGTGGTGCTTTCATTGAGATCGAGTCCCTACACTCAAGATTTCTCTCCCAAAAATCACAAAACCTTCCTCAAAAAGCCTCCTAAAAAGTCTCTTCCACAACGCCAATGGCCCCAAGAAACAAACCATCATCCTCAACAGAATCGCGTTAAAAGGCAAGGGTATCAACACCACTTGGGGGAACGGTCCTCCCGCATGCATTTGATCAACCGGGTATCACAGAGGACACTGCCTCTTCCTCACCTCAGAGAGCAACTGCTAGTGTCCAACCACCTCAGCAGCATGAAGACCAACTTCTTTAGATGCCTGCCCACATGAAAAAGCGAATGAAGGAACTGTTGGCCCAGAGGCCTTCCACTCTAGTTTTGATGATGATTAACTCATGTAGTTATGTGTACTAATAATCTTGTGATTTTAGTTTCAGATTATTAATCAAAATGTTAGTAGGTGATTAGCTTCAACAAAGATGGTTTGGAAGCTTTCACATAGTGATTTAAGAGCCCGAGCGACAATAGCACTCATTGGAGTCAAGCTCGGTGGATCACGAAGTTTTGGATCGAGTCGGCTTGGAGACGGCGCTCTACAAGAAGACATCGGTACCTAGTTTAGTTTGAGTTTTAGATCCATTTGTAAAGATTAGAATAGTATGATATGCTCAAGTTCACAAAACACACACGTTTCATGTTTTGGTTTTGGTTTTCGGTTTTAGGTTTAACCGATCTTGGTTTTCATGAATAGATAGATTCAAAACAAGTTTACATGGTTTAATGTATATTAGATTTGTTCTATATACATGCATGCTTCAACTACTTAGACAAACTTAGTTTTGACTTACTTATTCATGTGTTTTATGTTTTGGTATTTTTAAAAAAACATACTTTGGAATTAAGGTCAAAAACATGGATATATATATATATATATGTTTCATGTATATAGGATTATATCCATATACATCATGCCTAAATGTTGTTTAATATCATGTTTTTGTATTTGGATGAGTTTTGGACAAAACGTATTTTCTATTCAAAATCCTAGTTTTAGAAAATATAGTTTTTGGTTTTTGGCAAAATTTCTATAACACGAAAATAGTTCAAAATGTTTGAGATTTATGTTAAACTTTTTAACACAAGTTTGTATTTCAATGAAAAATGATAAAACTATTTTTGTGGAATTTTAGAGATTTTATGGGAATTTTTAGGATTAAAATTACATGTTTTTCTGACCAAAACTGCTGCTGCCAGGCTAGATCGGTCGACCGGACGGTCGACCGTACCAAGTAGCCGGTTGACCGTAGCGGTCGACCGACGTGCACGGATATGTGCACGCTGGCTTACCCATAAGCCGGTTGACCGCACGGTCGACCGACTGAGAGCAGGTTGCTCTCGGGTTGCTCACGGTCGACCGAGCAGAGAGCATTGCTCTCTGTATCTGGGCACGGTCGACCGAGACGGTCGACCGGTGGCTGCCAGCGGTCAAATATGACCGTTGGACGGTCGACCAACCGGTCGACCGGTAGTTCATTTTTGGCAGGATCTGCTGCCAACGGCTATATTTTTCTAGGGGCTATAAATACCCCATTTGTGACCAGTTTTCACTAAGAATTTTTGGACGAATTTTCTGAGCTTTCTCTAGTGTTTTCACAGCAATCAAAAGAAGTTTTTGGGCTTTAATTGAACAATCTATTTGGTGTTTTTGCTAGGGTTTGGAAAATCAAGAAAGGGTTTTTAGGAAAAGATTTTGATTCAACTTCTTCATCTTGGTTTCTAGTTTTTCCTAAAGATTTTCTTTGAGTTTTTGATTTCCATTCCTTTGGTTTTCTCCACACTTGAGCTACATCTACTATCTTATTCTATAGGATCTTTGTGTGAGAAAAGAGATTGTTTGTGGTCTTTTGATCACCAAGTTGTAAACCCAATCTTTGCTTGGCTTTGTGCCTTTCCCTCATTGTGTTGAGGGGGTTGTGTATTTGGGTTGTATCCCTCAAAGTATGAGGTGATCCTTGTGTTGCTTTGTGCTAATCCCTCAAGTTGTGAGGTGATTGTTTGTTGGCTTGGTGTTGTGCCTCAAGGAGGAGGTTGGGTTTGTAAGGAGAGGAGTTGGGTACTCCTTGTAATTGTTATTGCCCCAAATCCTCGGTGGAGGTTCCCTTTGTGGGAGTCCTTTGTGGACAAGCTAGTGGACTTGAAATCCTTCTGTGTGAAGGCGGGGATGTAGAGCTGGGTGCTCGAACCTCGAAACATATCTTGTTGTTTGCGCTTGATACCTTGACTCTCTCTCTCTCTCTCTCTCTCTCTCTTTACTTTGTGCCTTGCATCATCTCATAATTATCATTCATACTTATATGCTTGGCTTGGTTGTGTGTGCATCTCTTGTTGGTTGCATTTGTGTAATTGCAATTAGTTTTTAAATTCCGCATTAAGTTTATTAGATTAGCATTATCACCTATTCACCCCCCTCTAGGTGATTTCAGGAACAACCACCTCAGTTGATGAAGAAGCCCAAATAGGTCGTGATCGGGAGCAGGCGGCTCTCGACCGCGAGAATGCCATCTGTGAACAGGCGGCATTGAGGCAGCTTAACAAACAACTCCATACCCAAATTGCAGTCATCTAGAACACCCCGACGCTGACGCCATCAGAGAGCGAGCCTGAAACTGGAGAATCTCCCGACCTTCAAGCCCTCGATAAGCTAATCCAAAGAAAGATCACTGAGGCTAAGCTGCAAAGCCATCCAATGCTTTTAACTATCAAACTCTCTGCCTCTCCCTTCTCCAAAAAGATCTTGGAGTGTGAGTTTTAGAGAAAGTTTTCAACTCCAACCTTCTATATTACTCCACTGTGAGCACATCGAACACATCAGGCAATTCTAGGACAAAATTATAATCTACTTCTGCAATAATCAACTCATGTGCCTCACATCCTCTGTTAACTTGAAAGATGTGGTCTCTGATTGGTTCTACTTTTTGCCTCTACATTCTCTCTACAATTTCGAGGAGGTGTCCGAAATGTTCCTCACCAGTAGGCATCTCGTCGGGAGACTAAGAGGAACAACCTTCATCTTCTCACGTCAAGATGAGGCAGAGCGACAACCTCAAATCTTAAATCGGTTACTTTCAAAGCCAATTGGCTAAGGTCCCAAACTGCAGTGAGGACATCTCAGCACTCATGTTCATCAGCAGGCTGCAAGTCTCTCACCCCTTATACAAACATCTACTGAAGTACAATGTTACTAGGATGAGCGAGATTCTATCCCGACTCAGCGCTACATCCAGTTGGAGGAGGCAATAAAGACTTCCTCCAACTACTCCATGAATCCTGGCGATCACAGAGAAAAGTCGAAGTCTCCACACGAAGCCTCCACCCACGCCCAAGATCAGAACCAAGAACAACCTGCCTACAAGAGACAAGTGCTCTCGATCCTCTCACCAAGCCCGCTCTGAGCCTACAAGACGATAGAACAATTCATTCTGCTCAGACTTCCATCAACGAAGGCTTCAACACCATCAAGGTTCATCCCTGGGTCAGGCATCCGAGACCCATCAAGTACGACCCCTCACTTTCCGGAGCAGAAGAGTACTGTTCCTACCACGATAATAAGGGGCACAAGACCATCTATTGTTAGAGCCTCCAAAGGTATCAGGAAGAGCTCATCCACCAAGACTTCCTCAAGGATAGGTCCTCACACCTGAAGCAGTCTCAAAATCCAGATAGCCGAACGTTCCGCCACTTACCTAACCACAACACGTGATAATCTAATACAAAACAATAAAGTGATCCGATCCTACCTTGCTAAATAGGACAGTACCCCTATCCATGACCTTCCCTGTACTTTTATTTTCATTTCATTATCAAATAAAATTATATTCTGATCCTAACCACTTTCAGCCTAGTCTGCTGCTGGGGTTTTCCTCCCACTAAGAGTCCAATGCTTGTAATGCTCTGTTGTGGGTTCTACCCCTGCTCAGAGATGACAACACAAACACGAGCCTATCGTCTCCCCTCATCCTACGCGCAGATGTACCCTTGGCAGTTTTTCTCTGTCAGGCACGAAACATAAACGCCAGCCTGTAGGCTCCCATCATTCTACAGGCGGATGTACCCAGGGCAGTTTCTCTTCGCCAAGCGCAGAATACAACTGCCAGCTTACGGGCTCTCCTCATCTAAGCCTACAGGCAGATGAAGCCCTGGTAGTTTTCTCTGCCACATCTATACCGGATCATCACTCTGCTTATGTGCGCATCATCCTCTCTCCCCCGAAAGTCTGCAACTCCCGACGATGGGATTCCCCTACTCGAAGATGACAATGTAGACTCCCACTTATGGGTTCCCTCCATTGTGGGTCCTACCCTGGCTCGGAGCATTACTCTATTGCAGAAATTTTTCCTCTCAGAGTCTCAGGACCCTAGCTCTGCTGATGGGATTTTTCCTATCAGAAGCAACTATAAATCTACCCCGCTGCTTGTATTTCTCCCCACTCGGAGGCCAAAAGTTTGCAGTTACCACTGATGGGACTAACCCCATTTGGAAACAACACCGTGGACTTACCAAATCACTCTCAAGATAGATCAATCATATCGATAATAGAGATCATTACTCCGAAAAGGCGTGATCATTTTGATTCCAAAAAGCCAACTGTAAAGTAATCCAGGTAAGATCCATACAATCATTTTCATTCAAAGGAAATATTCTTATCCCAAAAAGTCCTTCCATTCCGAATGCATTCCTTTAAATACATATTTGATTACATCTAATAAGAGTAATACAGAATTCAATTACATTTCTATGTTTATATTTTTTAAAATAAATACAGATGACCATGATCTAATCCCTCCATCCTGCCGCTACGTTCAGCCAAACCTCTGAAATCCGAAGATATGTCCTCCTGGGAGCGTCTACCGAAAGGCACAACTTCATTACTCACACCACAACTCAAAGGCCCCAGAAGAAGTTCCGGAAAGTTTCTTAAAATAAAAATAAAAGTTCATCCGGTGAAAGATCTTTTTCCTTTTGACTGGAACAAGCCTCCAAGGAAGTCAGATTGGAACCGTCATCCTTCGCACATCTCAGAAAGAATGACGAGGATTCCCAAGAAGCCCTCCAAATCCATGGTAATGCCTCGGGCTCTAGACGAACTCTGATAAGACATGCGAGGCAGCGATGTCCAAACAGAATGGAACCTCCAAGACACACAAGACAGTGATGATATCACACTATGTCCTTGTGCTCTGAAGAAGAGGTCTGACTCTGGAAAAGAGAGTGATTCATCAGTGGAGTCTCGAAAAAAATACCTTATTTTCTCTTCCTATTGCTTGCTGCACAGGAGGAATTCCTAAGCATAAGGCATCAACATCCGAGCAGACAGCCTGCAAGACATGACTGGATAGCTGTGAAATTGATCTAGCAATCCAAAACTGCCTAAGACAAGTACCACCTCCGATCAGAACCAGATTATCACCTGTCACCCCTGACGATAGCACCCTGTCACGATACCTAATGTGCCATAGCAGGTTCATCATGATAACTAATATGATGCACTAAATAGACTCCAGCGTGGCTAGAGCCCGACTACCATCTCCTCCACCTTCATCCTCTCCCTTTCCTTCCTCCATCTGATGAAGAAGAAAAAAAGACGACATGACGACTCAGCAAAGTAAAGAAGAGGAACTTTAAAGCAAGAATTTCTTTAGAAGATAGCAAAATTGATTTCCATCCAAGGATTCCACTCTATTTATAAATGGAAGAGAAGTCAAACCGCCTCTAATTCAAGTATCTAATTCCCGAAAAGTCGGTCCACGTCTCAAGATTTTCGGTCAACCGAATCAGCAGACGATCAACCGTTGCCCCTAAGATATGAAACCCTACATTTTAGTCATTATGATTCTTGGATTCGAAGGGACAAAGAATCTGATCCCAGAGAGATCTAGCCAATTAATGCGACTGCTGTCATCCACTTGTACAAACTACAATTAAATCAATAAGATTCACATTTATGATCCAAATCCTCATCTGCCCACGAATATCAAGATGAACTCAAAGCATTCAAAGGTCTCCTACCAACTCCGCTTTTTCGACTTCCCGTCCGCATGCTCCAACAAGCAAAAGAGTAGGGGCATCAGTAATGGCCAAAATTTGACTCCATACATGTTGGCGACACGTGTCCCTCGCCTTTTAACTCTTCTAGGTATATCAGAGCTCTCCTTTAAAGTCTAAGCTATTCCTGACCTCTCAAGATCCTCTCCGCTTCGAGGCTTCCTCCTCTCCGAAGACTTCAGTTAGAACCAAGCAGCTCTTGTAATAGATCACCCTTGATCCCCGCTGACAATTACACGACCTTATTACTTCCATGTTCAAAAGACGTAACATCACTCAATGCTGGCAGTTATAAACAGTGGCGGATTTCCTCCATGCATCCCAATAAACCAGCACCACTGATCACAGCCGTTATGAGAAGCCCACATGTGCAAATCGTGCAATTATGAAGACCTCGCTCGTAACCTTCTTCCTCCATGCCCACAACCCAGTCAAGTATAAGTAAACCTCCTCCTCCAATGAGAAGGAGGCCCAGGACTTATGAACGACTTCTTGAGACTTTGATATTTTTAACCTTTGATGTCTCCAGATTCCTATAATTTCTGTCAGGCCCTCTTCCTCCCCGTAGTTTTTTCTGATTAAAAGTTTTCATGTAAAATCTTGTGCCTTCCCTTCTCTGTGATTGTGCTTTATTTACTTGCATTATCATAACTTCATCTCTTGCATGTGGTGGTGATCGACCGTTCAATCACTTGTGACGGAAAATCACCACCACAATGAGTTTTCTATAAGCACATGGAAGAAAAAAAATCAAAATTTCCTCGCTGCAATTTGCATTCCGTTGGTCCACTATTTTGACCACACTCTCAATCATCGCACATATAAGAAATAAAATCAAACTTTACTTCCTACAATTTGTGAGGAATTATGTTGACTAAACTCTTGATTTCCCCCCTTTTTTCCTTGAAGAAAGTTTGAAGAAAGTGGCGTGTCTGGAATGTACAACGGCGGACCTTCTAGTTGTAATGATGAACTTTAGGACATTTGATAGCTAGTTTTTGGCCAAGCAAACACTAGCAGGGGCGTCAGGTTATGCAAATCCACTAAGTTTATTTGTTTGCTCGTAGTTGAAAAACACAACGATGATAGTGGGTGAGCTCCCTCACTGTGACTCTCTCCGAAATTCTCTCCACAGCGTAGAATTTCAGCTGGAATCACTGTAGTGTATCAGTGATGCTACAATGCTTCTAATGGAATTTTTTTTTGATTTGACAGAATTTCAGAATCAGATTTCTTTTGAGACGTAACATTTAACAAACAGGATCTGGGGAGATTTTGTCACCTGCATGGAATTTGAGTGCACGGTGGACATAACATCGTATAGAATATGTTTTAACAATCAGTACACATGAAATGGTCTTTTCATTCCTCGCACAATTCATTAATCTTGTACTTTATACGTGTTCGAAGGGAGGCCTATTAATATTTTGTAGATGTTCGTCAAATCATCAGGAAATTGAATCTGACTCAATTTTTTTTTTTATTAGGACCTGCTTAGACCTTGATTAAAAAATTAGAAAAATCTGAGTTTGTGTTTTGTCAACAGAAATTTAAAAAATTGTTGAGAACAAGTCTCATGTACAGTAACAATTTCAACTCATTTTTATAGAATTTATATCATTGTGTTTTTTCACGAACAAATAATCTCATTAGATTTGAGTGACGTGATTGATGTATTAATTTTAATCTGATAAAATGTAGTTAGCTTTTAGTTCCCCTTCTGCACTGCGTATTAATTTTTATACACTTAAAAATTTGTTTTTCGTCATAGTGAGTATTAACTTATTGTGCATGGACTACTTTGCTCCCACGTAGGCATCAAACTTAAATGTTAAGTTTACAACCAAACAACTTAATACTGCTAAGGGAAAAGTTAGAATTTGTTTTTGAGTGAAAGATAAAAATTCTTTATTCAGTTTTACTGATAATAAATTAATTAATATGGAAAAAGACTCAGAGAAGATGCATTATTCACCTACTGACTCATTGACAGTTTGTTTAATTGAGGGCTCCTGTCTGCTCCATGCAAGCCAAAAAGAAATGGTTTGATAAACAAATAAAACAGACTGCCACAAGCACCTGGCAAACAAATAAAACAGACTCCCATAAACAAATAATGCCGATTGTTACTCTCGAGATCGGTGTTTGCGGAACTTGACAATATGAGAATACTTACAAAAAGAAAAACTGTTGTAAAGCAAACTAGCAATACTTAGACAAAAGAGTAATAAGAAATGCACGAGAATTTAATATGGTTTGGCTCAAATTTGACTTACGACTATGGAAAGAGAACTTGAGAGAGCTTTATTAATAAACTTGATGCAATGCAATCTAACCTTCCTCTTAAACCCACAAGAGTATTTACCTTCCCCTTGAATCTACACGTAGATTACAAGACTATACCTTCTCTCTATGCAACAGCACCTTGCACCTCTCTTTTTTTGGTTTTCTTGGTACTTTCACCATTTTCTCCACTACTTACAATGCTAGATTACAACCTTTATTTGTAGGATTTTATACTACAACTCTTATTTGGATTATAAGATGAACTTGACCGTTGGATACTTGAAAAATCTTGATTAAACCTATTTTAAGTTGAACTCCTTGATCTAGAAAAATTTTAGACATTCAAACTTTAATAAATTTTCATTGAATAGAATCTGAATCCTATTTGTACTCCTCCAGAAAAAAACTCACAAGCGCCTTAAAAGAAATCTACTCTACCTTGATTTGTTTCTTCTGCTTCAAGTCATCGTTTTCTCCAACTCAATTAGATTTTATTGGACCATTGTCTCCTCATGAAAACAAAGCAAAATCCTAATAATCTCCACCTTGACTTGCTTTTTAAGACTTTAATAAAACACCTTGAGATTTTGAAGTATTATCTTGATTTTTTTTTGTTGTAATCATATCGTGAAGCTTTTAACTCTTGCGACTTCTCTCCGGGTCTTTAGCGGATTTACCAACATGTCTTGGGCCATCTCGGGCCTTCCCCGAATGCACCCTTTCTCCTTTCCGCAACACTTTGACCTGGTTCACGTCCCGTTGCAGTCTTTCTTGAAACTCCACCTCACAATAAGCTCTTTTCCGAGCTTATCCCTGAAATGCCATCTCGAAGTGAATTTCCTTCCTTCAGCTAGTATAACCCTCCCCATCTCTCTCTTTTAGAATTACACTGTCTCCTTGGCTAACGTGACGACGCCTTATTGCACTTGGATCCGACATCCTTCTTCGTCGAGCACCCTTATAGATATTAGATTGTATCATGCCTTCGAGACATACCGGACCATCTTCAGAACACGCACCATCTCATCTTTTTCTGTAACCTTTACTATCCCAGTTCTAATGACCTTATAAGCTGAGCCATCTATCATCTTGACAATCCCTTTCTCTTTTGTAGCTAAAAAGTTATTGAACAGCTCTTTCTGAGAATATACATGAACTGTACTATTCGAATTAAATATTCAGCCTTTACCTTGAGAAGTGTTGTCTTCAACAAAAAAGCCATTCATACTTTGATGTCAACACTGCTTGCTATATCTGTCTCTGCAGCTTGCTCCTTCTTCAGCTACTCTTACCAATGCTTACAGTCATTCTTCTAATGACCTTCTCCGTGATAAAAGTGACATGCCTTCGACGAAACTGGACTTTTCTTTCCTTTCCTTTTCTTCCCGTGACCACCAAACCTAATCCTTCCTGCTCCTTTTGATTTAGCCTTTTTCTGATCTCATTAAATAAGAGAGTTGGTGTGACCTCCTCCAAAATGAGAGCTTTCTTGCCGTAGAGTATCGTGGTGATGATATAATCGCATGACTGTGAAAGCGAACTGAGAAGTATCAACGCCTTATCTTCCTCGTCGATCTTGACATCAACAGTTAGAAGCTCGCGATGACCTTGTTGAAGAAGTTTAGACCCTCAAATACCTCTGTCCCTTTCTTCATGTATAACCCATATAGTTGTTTCTTGAGATACAGCTTGTTAGAGAGGCTTTTCGTCATATACAATGTCTCTAACTTTGACTACAATTTCGTAGCTATTTTCATCCACCATATTGGACATAATCTCCTCTACGAGACATAGTTGAATCGTGCTTGCCGCTTTTAGATCCATCTCCTCCCAATCCTCATTTGACGTACCTACAGATTTTGCTTACTTTCTCTGCAAGGTCTTGTGAAGATCTTATTGCTCCAGCAATGTCTTTATCCTCTTTTGTCATAAATCAAAGTTTTCTTTATCATTGAACTTCTCAACCTTGAACTTTGTCTTAAAACTTTCTATCTTCAACATATCAATTTTCTACAACCTTAACTTTGGTACCAATTGAAGGACTTGAGGCACTATACCAAAAGATTAGCCTTCTAGGTGGAGTTGCCTAAATCCTTATATACCCAAGACCATCCCCATGTCTAATCAATATGAGACTATTTGTTTTTCTAATTACTCAACAATCTCCCCTCGAACAAAGAGTCTGGGCTTTCCCATACAAGCTCAACATCTTCGTACTGAAAAATTAAATGCTCCATCGAGATCATAACCTCTTCCCTGCTTGGGTGGAGGCACACCTTACTGAAGCACAAATCGCAGCCTGCTACTCTTTTTCATTGTGTGGGCGACACGACGCCTCGTGGAGCAGGAGCATTTCTGCCAAATCCTCGAGAGCCAAACTAGATACACAAAGGAGCCTTTTATGCCTATTTGGGGATCGAACGTCACTCGCACACACGACTAAGCTCAGGGCATGGCTCTGATACCAATTGTTAAAATTATCGACGTTCTAATACCGATTGATATTCTCGAGATCGACATTCCCAAAATTTGGCAATATGAAAATACTTGCAAAAAAATTGTTGTAAAGCAAACTAGAAATACATAGACAAAAGAGTAATAATAAATAACACAAGAATTTTATGTGGTTCGGTCCAAACTTGGCCTACATCCATAGGGAAAGAACTTGAGAGAGCTTTATTAATAAACTTGATGCAAAAAGATCTATCCTTTCATCTTGAACCCACAAAAATATTTACTTTTCACTTGAATTGACACCTAGATTAAAAAAGTATACCTTTTCTTTATACTCCGGCACTTTTCTTCTCTCTTTCTTGGCTTCCTTAGTATTTTTCACGTTTTTCTCCATACCTTATAATGCTAGGTAACAACCTTTATTTATAGGATTTTATAATATAACTCCTATTTAGAGTATGAGATGATCTTGGCCATTGGATGCTTGAAGAATCTTGATCAATCCTATTTGAAATTGATCTCCTTGATCTAGAAGAATTCTAAATTCTTCAATCTTTAGAAATAACCTTAATTGAATAGAATCTGAATCATATTCATACTTTTTCAGAAAAGAAAACTCATAAGCGCCTGAAAAGAAAACTGCTCCATCTTGATTTGCTTCTTCTGCTTCAAGCCGTCGTCTTTTCCAAATCAATTAGATTTCTTGGACCATCATTTTCTTTGAAAACAAGGAAAAATCCTAACAATCCTTCCTCTAGAAAGCTCATCTTCTATTTATTTATTGGTTAGGATTTTTTCCTCAAATGGAAAGAGGAAAGGATTTGGGAATTTTTGGTTTTTGGATGAGTAGTAACTCAAGAGAGAGAGAATATATAAAGGTTAAAAAAGAATTTTGGTGATAATTCTTTATTTAAGAAAACTCTATGGTCTCTCTTTCTCCAAAATTCTAAAAAGATCTAAAATTCTCTTGTCTCTCCCTCCATTATCTTTGTCTTCATTCATCTACATATGCGCATGTGTGTTTTCCATTGATTTTGAAAAGGAAAAACTTTACAAAAGTTAAAGAGGATTACAATAATTAATTAAAAGAAATAAAAATTACAAGAACTCTCTTCTCTCAGAGTTTCTGGGAAAGTACGCTAATAGAAGTATGGTCAGCACGCGACCACTTTGTTCTGTTGACGATGCGAGTTATTGAGTCTTCAAGTCTTCTGCTTATGACTTTCTTCTCGCCTGCTTCTAAAAATCCTTTAAGAGAGAGAGAACTTTAGGGTATTAACATCCTGAAAAAGCGAAGGAAAGTTCTCTTAAAGAGCTCGAAAGCTAGGGATGGGGGAAGTCCAACCTCCTCTTGAGAATCTCTAGCGGGCAGCCAGTAGCCTGAACAGAAAAATTCCCCTTAGCCTTCTTAGCAATGGGCTATTTATAGGTATTATGGGATGTAACAACCCCATCTAAAAATCAGTGGATTGATTTGGTCAATCTAATCTAGCTTCGCCCTGGGCTAGTATAGTTTCACAGCGAAGCTAATTACAGCTGAAGCGAAGTTAGAGACCCCCGTGCGTAGTCACTTAGCCAACTGGCGTAAGATTTGTTACAACAATCTCTTAATTCTTTACTAATCAGGGGATTTGCCTTAATCCTCTACAACTGATTGAGTGACTGGATCAAGGCAAATAACTACCAGATATGTGATAAAGATTACATCAATCTCGTGTTGAGATTTAAATGGTAAAAAATAATCATATAAGCTTGCGGCGGAGCTAGCTCACAGTGGAGCTAAGGAAAGAGCTTCATGTAAAGCTAAGCTCAAGCGGAGACAAGGAAAGAGTTTCATGCAAAGCTAAGCTCATACCGGAGCTATTGAGCTATTAGCAAAGCTTGCAACGAAGCTCAGTAATGATCTCTTAGTGGAGCTAGAAGACAGCTCTCAACTAAGCTATAAAGAGCCTCAGACGAAGCTAGAAGACTAACTTGCAGCGAAGCTAGATGTTTAATTTCTTGGGTTTTCTTCACAGGACAATAATTGGCTCACTGTTTGTTTCACTGGATTAGTGGAGACCCAATCACCATTTTGTCCATCAGGGATGGATAGGTCTTCGGCATGTCTGCGACTTGTCATTTAAAAGTGTCGACAAATTAGACATCATTCAGACTGGTTGAAGTGCTGCCTGGGAGTTTGTCTTTTCGAAGTGTCAATAAAATCCCATTCAAAGTTTTCTTGAGTCTGCAATGGATTGGCAAAGATTCTGAAATACTTTGAATCTGAAGCTTGAGACCTAAATTGCTTAGGTCAAGCAAGTCTATTGGTGCAACTGTGCACTGAATTAGGTAACCATGGTGGTTATAGCCTAGGAGTTTCCTAAGGAATGAGCCCTCATCGGAGCTAAAAGATGAACTCTTAGCGGAGCTAGAATAAAGCTTCATACAAAGCTAAGAAATGAGCTCTCAGCGGAGCTAAAAAGAGCTTCATATGAAGCTAAGCTCAAGCGGAGCTACTGGGTAAACTTTCAATGGAGCTGAAGTGAACTTTCAACGAAGTTCTATGATGAAATCATAGCGGAGCAGGAATGAACTTTTAGCGAAGTTTAATGATGAGCTCACAATGGAGCTGAAACGAACTTCTAGCGAAGTTCAATGATGAGCTTACAGCGGAGCTGAAATCAGGCTTGTTGCGAAGTTGAGTTTCGCGTCTAAGCAAAATTAATTAACTTCGCTGCCTTAGATTCTCGAATCTCCAAACCATTGTTTCAAATTTAGTTTTGAAATGACAGCTTGCACTCCTTTTGAGGAGGCGAAGTTAGGTTTTTCGTTGTCTATAAAATCCCAAGGGCTACAGAAGAAGTCATCTTTTGTTTTCAAGCTTCACTGAGTTATAGGGATTTGAAATAACCCTCTTCTCTTCGAGATTTCTGAGAATGTTTCACCTTCTCTAGTGGCATCAAAGCAACGCCCTGGAAAGGAGGTCGCTACCTGTGCAGCGGTGGCACCACCACCTCCGTTCATCGAACGCCCGATCGCCAGTAGGGGTTCGCCCCTTTCAGATATTTTTCATTTCTTTTTTCAGCCCTTTTTGGCTTAATTCGCATAGGATTTTTAAGATTTCATCATATTTTGATGATCTCAGGGAGTTAATCTCTCTCAATTTTGATCTTTTCAATTTTCAGAGAATTTATTTTTCTTTAATTTTGAAGATCAAAATCAGAAACCACATGGTTTCTCCTTTAAGCTTCTGAGCGAAGCTAGCCTTTGGGGCTTTCTGCATCTTCTTTGGCTGACATTTGGGCTTCAGAGTGGAGTTAGCTCTTTCGCATTCCTTCGAGGTGAACTGCCTTTTGCACTTCTGAGCAAAGCCAACCCTTAGGCTTTTTCACATTCTATCAAGTAACAGAATGTGAAAGTGGGCATCGCAGCGGAGCTGTGTGGCCCACCTTTGACTTCCCTGTGAAGTTAGCCCTTGTAGTTTATGCGAAGTCGATCCAACTTCTTTAGAATTAAAGCCGACCCTCCTTTGAGATAGTGAAAATGAGGCACCAGGCTGTTTATAAAAGCCCATCAGTTGAGTCCTTGAAGAATTGTTCTCTTCATATTCTTGGAGAGTTTTTTTGGAAGAGCTCATAGAGGGAAGAGTCTCTTCCTTCCCTCCTCTCATCTTCTTCCGGAGAACTATGACTCCATGGAGTACAAACGGCACCAGTGGTGCTTAGACAATGAGGTTGTCACCTCTACGGTGACGAAGGCTATGCCCTTCGTCCATTGATCGGTCCATGATCGGTAGGGTTTTCTCCCTTAGAGATTTTTAATCTCTTTCTTCAAGCCAATTTTGGCTAATCTTGCCATTAACTTAATTGAGATTGACCCGAAAGTGGTGATCTTAGGGAATCCAACTCCCTTGGCTTCAGCCCCATCTGTTCTTAGGGACTTGGTTTTCTCTTAATGCTGCTTGATGGCGTTGAAATTTGAGAAGTTTCCATGCAGGCTTCCGGACCAAGCCAGCTCTTGAGCTTTATTGCATTCTGTCAAATGACAGACTGCGAACTTAGCCCTCAAGGCTTTCTGCATTCTTTTAAGCGATAGAATGTGAAGTTGAGTTTCAAAGTGAAGCTTTAATTGGGGACTTTTGATGATAATTTTTGAATTCTTAATGCACAAGTGCTTTTTAAGCTTCCAAGTAAAGCTAACCTTTTGGGATTTTTAGTAGTTTGCCTCTGTGTAGTACGAAGCTTAATCTCAGAGCGAATTTAGCTTTGCTTAAGGAGCGAAGATGGATCTCGATCAGCTTTACTCAAGGAGCAAAGTTAAGATTTAGCACTTTTACTTTTATTCGAGACTAACAAGTTTACTTTTTCTTTGTCTTGCAGTGTGTTATATTCCTGATTCATTGAACAATCTCTTCGACTCGGCGCTGAGGGTGGACGAAAGCATGCATTTCTATTTTCAAGTCCAGGCTTTACTTATCAG
This sequence comes from Agave tequilana, assembly GCA_038442645.1. Taxonomy (NCBI): domain Eukaryota; kingdom Viridiplantae; phylum Streptophyta; class Magnoliopsida; order Asparagales; family Asparagaceae; genus Agave; species Agave tequilana. The sequence continues at coordinate 73,387 of JAVJIF010006238.1, read as the reverse complement.
TAAGAAGAGCATATCGGAGCAGAAGGCACTAATTCTAAGAGGAAACCAATATATATTTTGCAGCATCATTTTCACGATCATGTTTAGAGACGACAGGATCATGTTCAGATAGCCAAATCTTGTATTTAGAATTATTACACCAGGCGTCGGCCGGCAGTTGCTTATACATGATGTCCCACTTAATTGCAGACTTATGCTCTTGAGCTTAATGTATATGAGGAACTGCATCATTGCTTTCACCAATATCTCGCCTTTGTTGGGTCTCTGCACATGACACTTGAAGGTCACATGAAAGAGGATGTCACCAGTAAAGTCTCAGATCCCCCATTCATCAATCTTGTTCAAGAAAGTGACAGCGATGAAGAACCCATGCTCATTGGATGCCTTTCTGATGGCAAAATCATCTATTAAGTGAAGGATCACGACTTTGTGCAGGGGGAGGCCTTTCTTGTCCAGTTGGTCAGGTGAAATCAGAATGTCCACTCCATTTCGACCTCGAGAAGTACCATTGTTTAAAAAGGAGTGAAAGCAGATCTACCGTTCTGGACATAGAGCAACGATTCACACACTTTTAAAGTAAAGACTAAATTGTATAAGAGACAATCTTGATGTAACACCCTTGTATCTTCTTTGTACTTATCGTTAATCAATAAAATTTACTTTTTGATCAATGACTTGTCTGTTGTCCTTTTTGCTCTTTCTCTTTACTCTTTTTAAGTTTTTCATGTGAGCAAAACTTTAATATGTAAGTTCATCTGAAAGAACTTAAAGAAGGTGAATTTTCACCAAGTAAAATTCTCGAAGGAATTAAAACCAAAATAAAGACTAATCTTGAATATGATAGAATTAGCCTAGGAGAGAGAATTCACTTAGGTAAAAGAAGGGTAGGTCTAATAATCTATCTATTTAGAGGTTGACTAGATGTGACAGGTTAAGAATTATCAGACCGAAACTCTTGTCATTCAGAGGAGATAAACTGGACGTAACAATAAAGAGGAAGGTTGAGATTAGGTAATCATCGGTTCATAGTTGATGGACTGACATAACCGATTAGAGATTACCAAACTCGAAATGTTTACTGTTCAGAGGTGACGAATTGGACAAAACAATAAACAAAAAGGTAAAACTTGGCTATCTGTTAGTTCAGAGGTGATGAACTGAATATAACCGATTGAGAAGCCACCAAGCTCAAAAATTTGTCGTTCAGAGGTGATGAACTGGATGCGACGACAAAGGAAAGTTCACAAGGGACTGAAAATGAAATTCGAATATTGATCGGTTCAGAGGTGATGGATTGAACATAACCGATTGAGAAACACCCAAATTTAGAGTTTTATCATTCAGAGGTGATAAACTGGACATGCCGACAAAAAAGAAAGATGAGACTTCGCTATCTGTCGGTTCACAGGTGATGATGTGGACATAATCGATTGAGAAGCTACCAAGCTCGAAAATTTATCATTCAGAGATGAATTAGATGTGATGACAAAGCGAAGGTAAACCCAGTTTTAGAGACCCGTCTATTATGAGGTGATAAACTAGACATGATAGACTAAAACACACTAAATTCCAAATCTGATGCCAGAGTTAATCGTATTAACTTAGCAGCTAGTCCACTAAGGACTGCCAGGGTGCATTGGATCTGGGTACTCGTCAATTCAGAGGTGATGGACTGGACATGACCAACTAAGAGACACCAGGCTCGAATTCACTATTCAGAGGTAGTCATATTAACTTGACAGTAAAGAACTCCCGGCCCTGACGGAGGAAAGGAGAACAAGGTTATGGACTTATCTGTTCAAAGGTGGCAAACTTGACATAACAGTTTGAGTACCATAAAACGGGAAAGATCTGGGCACCCATCAGTTCAGAGGTGGTAAACTAGACATAACTGACTAAGAAACACCAGACTAAGAGCCCTGCCGTTCAGAGGTGGTGAACCAAATATAACGGCAAAACGGTAGTCCCTACTGGACTAGAAGTTAATATTTGGTTATCTGTCTATTCAGAGGTAACATGAACATAACCGATTGAGATGCCATCAAACTTAGAGTCTTGTTGTTCAGAGGTGTGAACTGGACATGACATCAAAATGAGTTATTCCACTGGGGAATGTGACTTCGTAGGAAATTTAGCGTCTCCTTAGAAGAGTTTTGGAAGAAATTGTCAGAGGTATAATGTTAACTTGACAACCAAAGAGTCCATTAGGGAGTGAAAATGACTCCAAGGGGAATCAACTAAAAACTCGCCGGGGAATTAAAAAGGATTAGTATTTCTGCAAATTTTACAGGAAAATATTTTAAATAATTGTCAGAGGTATAATGTTAACGTGACAATCAAAGAGTCACTGGGGACTGAAAAGACTCCGAGGGGAATCTACTAAAAACTCGCTGGGGAGTTAAAAAAAAGATTCCACGCTTTAGAGAATTGGCAAAGGTATAATGTTAATGTACAATCAAGCTGGGGGAGATAAGATGCAAATTCCTTGTTCAAAATTTCAAAAAGGGATTTTGCCAGAAGTGACCATGACAAATTCTCTGCTTGAGGATTCACCAGAGTGACTTGTCAGAGGTTTGATATTAACTTGACAAGGATTAATGTGCTATTAATGTAATAGCAATTTGAGTGGACCCACCATTCTATAGAGGAGAATGACAGGTGGAGTTCCAATCCGCTAGGAATATTAGCAGGATCCGCTAGGGATATTCAAAGGTATTACTATCATAAACTTAATGTTAACTGACGGGCTTGATCTGTAGTTCATTTCGCTGGAAAATTGATGACAATTTGATGTGGTCTTACCATTTCATGGATGAAAATTGGCAAGGGACTTTGGTGGCATCTGCCGTTCTTTGTATAATATAGGAATTATTGCTAAAGAATTCTGTCGGGAAACAGGAGACAATGCTCCCAACATTTTAAGAATCAAAGCGTTCCTGCTGGGGAATTGGAGAATAATACGCCTAAAATGAAGAAAAAGTCAGAGGTGAAAACTTTAATACGACTTATTTGCTTTATAATCTACCATTCCATAGAAGAAAATTGGTAGAGAAATTTGTAGGAATCAAATGGGATTAGGTCCTTTAAGATTTTTAGAAAATCCTCAGCTATTAACGAGTTTGGTGTGTCTTTACTAACTACCGTTTGAGTTGGGCTAGCATGCTATTCCCCTCAGCATGATGAGTTATGGAGGATTTTATATTGGGCTTAGAAGTCAATATTTTCCTGTAGTCTTATTCACCGAAGCTTTGGATCATGCCATTTGAAGTGAATTTTTCCATGTTCCAGAGGTGACCTCTATAATCTCGCCGGAGATTAAAGAGTTAAGAATAACCTTCATGGGGAATTTGTTGAGTAAGTTAGAATTTCTGGTGAAGTGTCACCTAAATCGGGATTCTTGTTCTCAGCCGGTTGTCAAGTCGATACATGGAACATAAGCTCTACGGGGGAGTTTATCGATTAAGTCAAAATTCCTTATAAAGCTTTATTTTCTGTTCTTCATGGCTAGGACTCAGGCCTATGGCTGATCACCAAATCCAGATATAAATGTAAAAACAATGAAAAGGTTCCGCTGAGATGTGTGACGAACCTTCTTCGGTGAACTCAGCTCGATCGAGGTCATCGTGAGACCAAATTGTGATTCGCCGAATGACAGAGGTGGAGAGATAATTGGAGACATGCTTTCTCTTACCGATTACACAATCACCATTTTTTTGGATCAGCACGGGATGATCAGGAAGAAGAGCACTTAACATCGCCGTTTAGGTATGCTTTGATTTCAAAGTAAGAAGAATGACAAGTCTAGATTATGAAGTTTTGCCTTTGTCTTCTTTTTGATGTCAACATCCTGTATCGGAATCCCAGGAGGAGCGGAGATGAATTTGATTCCGTTAGAGGATAAGAATTTCTTATAGAAAAAATAGTCAGACAAGTCTGTCTTGATGGCCAGAGATTTAATGTTAACACGGTCATCTATAGTACTTTCTTGATCAGGGGTGTATGTTAACATGATCAAGGATGGTACTTCTTCAAGAACTTGCCATTAATCGGCATCATGAGCATGTCGCCCTTTGGATTCGCTAGGCGGTATGCTCCGTTCGAGTAGATCGTCTCTACCATTAAGGGTCCCTCCTATTTAGGTTGGAATTTGCCCCTGGCCTTGTGTGTCATGATCATAGGTCGCCTGACAGATAAGACCAAATCTCCTATCTGAAAGACTCTCTCTTTGACCTTTTTGTTGAATGTTTTCGAGATTCAAGCTTGGTACAACTAAATATGCTGTTGAGCTTATAACCGCTTCTCTAACGATCATTATATCCTTCTGTCATCTTAGTTTGCAGGGCAACGTGAAGTGACAACATTTGTATCTCTAGAGGTATGACTGCTTTACACCCGTAAACTTGAGAGAAATGCGTATTACCTGTAGGAGATCGTTCAGTAGGCCCAAAGACATTCACTAAACTTTTCGTTCCAATCTCGTTTGCTTGAAGAGATAAACTTTTTGAGGAGCTTGATGATTATCTTATCGAACGCCTCTGCTAACCCGTTGGTGTAAGCAGTTGAAGCCATATTCTGAATCCAAAAATTGTTGCAGAACTGATAGAGCGATTGGCTTGCAAATTGGGGACTATTACATGGTTAATCCACCCGGGGACACCAAATCGGTGAATAACATGGTGTTTGATGAAGTTACCATATTTGTGGTCTTAACTTCAGTGGGTTGTGTAACTTCCATCCACTTTGAGAAGTAATCGGTTATTGAAAGGATGAACCGATGGCTTTTGCCAACGGAGAACTGATGGGTCCTACAATGTCAATTCTCCATGCTTCAAACGGTCATGAAGCGACTGTGGGGTGGAGTGTTTGGTGGGAGAAAGATTCTTGTAAAATTTCCTTGAATCAAATGAAAGATTATAATGGATTAATACTTCGACTACAAGGGAGGGAAGATGTTCACAATTGAATCTCCCCTTTGTTTAGTGCTGGGTTCTTGGTGTGGTGATGGAATGTGAATCTTATTTTTCATTGACCGGGTGAACGTCAGGACCTCTTGGGAATCCTCTCTTTGGATAGCAGACGGAGTAACACAGCTCCTGTCGGCCAGGAATCTCAAAGAGATTGTAGGCAAAGATTAACTTGTACGCAGCAAGTTGTTCGAAGAGTTGAACTCTCTCTCTTTCTTTTCAGTGGAGGTCTTGGTGCTTCTACAGCTCACAAGTGAAATTCTCTACCAAGAGTTATCTGATCGACCGACCCCTTCTCCATAGCAAACAGGGTTATTTATAGAGGTTTCAGGGGTGAACGTGCCCCCTAAAAACGCTCCATAATGGGGGGTTAACTCTCTCATTACGTGGGCAGTAATTGACTCAATAACGAGGGCAGTTATAACCGAGACGCGAGTTTTGAGCCTTGCGCCTTGGCGCTGCAGTGATGCTGAAACGCGGGTTTCGTCCCTCGCGTCTTGGCGCTGCAGTGATGCTGAGACGCAGGTTTCGACCCTCGCGTCTTGGTGCTGTAGAGATGCTGAGACACGGGTTTTGTCCTTCACATCTTGGCGCTGCAGTGATAGCTATGATTAGCCCTGCGTCAGGATTTTGGACTCTACTTTTTGATGACTTGTCTTTAGTGATTTTTAGACAGCCTACAGAACCCCCTCCAAAGTTTTCGATATTCCGCGGTTGACTGGGACGTATTTTGAAATACTTTGGACTCTGGTTGAATTGGTACTTCTCATGATTGGACTGACAATCATTCAAGATGCTCTGAGCTTGATTCTGTCTGAAATATGGTCTCCGTGAGTGTACTGTGAAACCCTTTGAACCTGCCGGAAATAATTGTAGCGAGTATCTAGGTACGCAGTCTAGACCTTCCCAGTGCTCTGAGTTTGTTGTTGGTGTACTTTGAACCAGGGGTGAATAATTATCTGCTTGAGTCAGTGTACTGTTGAACTGAACTGCAAAAGTAAGGACTGAATGCAAGCCCTATAGACGTAGGGATCATGTTGCTTTAAAGACGCGACTCTTGTAGGGATGCGTCCTTTGAGATGAAGACACAGCTCTCACTCTGTGAACTAGGCGCGACTTTGGCCTTGCTGAAGAGGCGCGACTTTTGGAGGAACGCGGTTTCCCATTGAACACGAATCCGTGTTATGGATGCGTTGCCACATGTCCGGCAGAATTGAAGGGACATCTTTCCTTTAGCGCACAAATTTTATGCTGCATTTAATATGCACACCACGCGTCAGACGGGGATTAGGCCTCGAGCCAAGCGCTACGTATCTCTGGGGATTTCTGTGCCTATAAAAGACAACAGTCTTTTAAGATTCATTATTAGACTCTTCTTCTTCGTCGAGTTCTTTTAGGGTTAAGAAAAAGCTTGAAGCTTTTTTTCATTTTCATCACCTTCAACAGTGATTTCACGGTCGAAATGGCACCTAAGACCAAACCCGTTTCTTCGTCTTCGAGTGCCGTCGCTCCGGAGATTCAAATGGGTGGTTCTTCCATGCAGGAGGCCTCTATTTCAGGTAGTAAAGCCATTGAAGGGGCTTATAGAGTTCTTTCAACTCTTAAGTCTCTTTTGAATGTGAACTGCCAACGTGAGCTCATGCCCGTGTTTGATCTTCAAGCGCGGTTCTTGAGTTGATAGACAAGACGCATGTTTGACGACCTCTGCATCCTTCCTTTATCAACTTGAGTTCATATCTACTTGTTGAACATAGGTCCTCATTGAGCCTTGCATTTCAGACTCAATGCTCAGAATGTTTCTAGAGTTCAGACGCAGACTTTTTATAATTCTTGTGTCTTGTAAGATCAGACGCAAGTTTTAATGAATCTCGCGTCTGAGTTCGATACTTAGAAATTTTTCTAAGTTCTGGATTTTGAAATGCGGGCTTCATGTAAGCCTCGCGTTCTTTGAGTCTGGACGCAGATTTTGATGATCTTCACGTCTGAATTCATTCCTGTGTTTAAGTTTCAAACACCTAGCCATTTTCTTTCACATTTCTGACCAAGTATTGTTCTCTTTGCAGTACGATACTCCTCCAACCTTTTGTCCAAAAAGTACCACTTTGGGCACGTAGGTGGCGCTGATCGTAATCTAACCTTCATACTTCAGAGGAATGCTCCTGTGACTACTGGTAAGTTGAAGGAGTGAAAGGAGAGGATCTCCAAGGCCGGTGTGGTGACCCTCCGGGAGATTATCTCTGATGGACTGTTTGAGACAGATTCTCACACTCTATTGCAGAAGCCTGTTTTCCTCTTTGGTGACGGCATTGACGAGGACGATAGGATTCTACATGACGGGGGATTATAAGTGGCTCCGTCAGATAAGGGACAAGCGGTTCTTTCTTCCCAATATGGAGGGGATGTATCCCTTGTCCCATCTACAACACATGTCTTTTCATCATGCGATGGATTGGGATCTTTCCCGATTTGTCTCCGGTGTCTCTCTTGGCAGACTAGGTGCCAAAGAAATACACTCTGTCAGTCATGGGAAAGAGGCTTTTGCTTTATTCCCCGGATTGGTCAGATCTGAATATCCGAGAGGAGAGACCCCACAGCAGGGCACCATTTTCATCAACCAGTTCATGAAAGTGAGGGGTGATTTTCCCGTCGACTTCTGTCCGCTAGGGTGGGTTCATTCTTCCAACAAATCCTGGTGGGGTAGGATGGTTAGATTTGTCCTTGTTAAACTTGAAGCTCGGCTGCAGCAGGTGGGATTATATCACTCGGTCAGGGATGTACAATATGGCCTTCCGCAAAGTTCCCACAATTTTTATGACATCCTGGAGCATTATAATCCTTTGACGGGCACATTTTTTACTCCAGTTGGGGAGATGGAGCTCGCTCTTCATGAACTGTATGAAGTCTCGGGGCTAGTTATGGGAGATGCCCCTTATGAAGAGTACTTCCCGACTTCTGAAGAACTTCATCTCTTGAAGAAGGAGAACCCTCAAGTGTACGAGACATACTGGGAAGTATTGTGCCACTTCCATATCTGTGGCCAAATAACCACTTGGAGGAACAGGGGTGTCAAGCAGATGTCCTAGGTGAGTTACCTATTCAAGGGTATAAATGAGAAGGATAGTCCAGTGACCAGCCTGGCTCCTTACACTGACGAAGAAATTGCTAAAAGGATCAATGCCTCTGCGAGCTCTTACACCACGGAGTCAAATGAGGGTACTTTTAAACCTGATACGGCTTTTAAATGTTTTCATCATCAGGCCCAAGTTTCCATTTCTGACCGGGCGCTATTGGCGGGCTTCCTTATGCTATGGCTGAAGCGTTGTGTGGTGCCAACACTGCCACATGAAGTAATTGTCGCCGATGTGGTGTATCCGACAGTTTTGCTTGCCTACGAAAAGTCTATCGCCCTCCTTCCAGCAATGGTGGCTGGAATTCAAAGTGGGTTACGGGCTCTGGTTAAAAGCCTGTGCCAAGTGGAGGCCATTGTCGATTCCAAGGGCAGGCCAGGAGTTGATTCAGAGGGAAGGCCGAGAGTAAAGACCCCTAACCCCAGGATCGAGTTTCTGTATATATACTTGATGGCTTGGTACGTTATGCACTGCCCTTCGCTGATGACGGCGGTACCTCTGTCTGTGGGGTTTGTCCTTTTGTGCAGAAGCTGGAGAATTCAAGCTGGTCCAACTACTATATGTTCAACGTTTGGAAATGTATTCTGAACGCTTCGAACTATCAGCTCGACCGTTGCTCCCCGAGATTGCTGATACATCTTAGGGGGATAAATTTTCCGACCTTGCGGGACCAGATGATTTCACAAGGCTGCCATCAGGAGTCTTCTGGTGGCTGATTAATATTCGACCTGGGTATCTGCTCTTTCGGCAAGGGAACTCATGTACGATCGAGCCTTATATGCCGAGTCGATTTGCTTGACAGTTCGGTTATGATCAATTATATATCGGCAACCCCAATGCTAATCTATCCTTCAGTGGAAATTTATTTGAGGGTGCTCGGCCATGGTACTACAGCGTGGTTGGAGGAACAAAGGCTGTTTTCAGCTTGCCTCACAAGACGCCCAATTGTTATACTAGCCTCAGCTTCTGTACTTGGTACTCCCTGGCTAGTAAGATGCCTGATTTCGGAATAAATACCTCGTGCATTAAGAGCATTAAAGCGTCTTATAAGGACAAATTGGAGTCCAACAAACGCGTGCGAGGTATGGACGAATATCAGGCAGCCGAGAAAGAAACAGGAGGGGAAACAGGGATGGGACCAAGGATAGCAACACCCAAGGAGCAGCCCGCTAAAATGAGTCGGCAGGCTGTGTCCAAACGTTCCCATGGCTCTGCTTTCAAGGGTGAGCCTATCCCGAAGAAGGCTAGGAGAGAATCGGAGGCTGAAGCTTCAATACCCGAGGTAGTTCCTTCTGGTGTTGAGGAGCAGAGGGAGGAAGAGGAAGATGAAGAGGAGATCCCCCCTCTTCGTCCTCGTGGTCTATGCAGCATGGGCCCTATGATCTTGGAAGAAGGGGAATTTGCAGGTGAACCCGCCATGACTGAAGAGGCTGAGCGACCCAAAGTTGACTTGGTAGGGAGGGATGACGTTGAGATCCCAAGGGTCTCAACTCAGCCTGGGCCTTCTTCAGTTTATGAGAGAAGGGTAGAGATGTAACAGCCTGGGTCTCCCAGTGTATTGATGCCCACTTCACGGGTTGTCGATCCCAGCCCTACTACTGGGGTACTCAGTAGTAAGGTCTCGATTGCTGAGACCGCTTGTGTTAAACTGTCATCTTCATCGTCTGAAGAACATGGGTATTATTATGGCGAAGAAGTTGATTTCGGCGACGAACCCGCTCTTCCTGATACGAGCAAATTTTCGCATATTTCAGAGGAAGAGATATAAAGATGCGACCCTGTGACGGCTTCGTCGATAGCAATAATTGCTGCTACTGAAGGTACTCTCCTTGTCTTCTTGAACCGGCTCCTCCTCAAGTTAGGAAAGGGTTCTGACATTTCTTTTTGATTTTCTGCTATAGGACTGGCTGTCGACAGTGAAGCCACAACCTCATCTCATATTGAGGAGATGATTCAAGAGCTGGCCCAGCAGGAGGGCCCTGAGGTTCCTATTACCGGAATGCCTCAGGAGAGTGCGACCGTCGGAGTCAGGGAGGCCTCAACCCCACACGACCTATCTAGGAATTCGTCATCTTCAAATCCTCAACGTAGTAAGAGAATACTGACGTATTGAATATTCTCCTTTTTATTGTCATTACTGACGTTTTAGTGATTTGCAGAGAGCGCTGGGGTGGCTCAAGTAGAGGATCCTGCGGCAAGCATTGACGCAGAAGATAGCACAGTTCAAACCTCGACCGGGGAACCTGATGTCACAAGGTTTGCCATTACTCCTGTCGCAGTGGAGGCCGCTACGATAATAACCGTCCTGGAGGTATCGGTGACTACCTCAGTACCTGACGAACCTATCGTCGGCCTCATTCCTACGCAAGATGAACCGATACCTGTCTCTCACCCTGTCATGGAAAGGGGGTCCGGGAGTACATCAGCAGGGTTATCTCCAGCTAACGACATGATGGAAGAGCTAGCACGTCAAATGGTGTAGCAATTTTTTACTTCCATAAAATCTTGTATTGACCTCATCCTTTCTGGGGGCAGCTCTTTTGAGTTTGCCCGAATGTTTCTCGAAAATTAGATCGAGAACATTGGTCCTACTGGGAATCCTTCGCAGACTAGGGCATGCCTGATGCTGGTGGAGCAGCTGGGAAGCCACCTGAAGGAGCTCAAGACTCTAGAGAATACTGGCTCAGTAGACGAGGTTCGGATAACTCTGAATAAGCTTCTTGCTGCTCAAAAACATGAGCAAAAGGAGATAGAGGAACAAATAGCTGAAGAGGTTTGCCATCTCCAACATTTCCAAGCTGACCACCAAAGGCTGATTGGCGATTCCAAGGAATCTGAAATCGTCATACAGAGTGTAGAGCATGTTATTGCCACTGCTCGAGTTACTATCGCCAGGGCACAAGCCTTGATCGAGACCAATGAGCAGAAGCTTGTCGCTGATAGAAAAAGGCTGGAGGAGCTGGAAACTGCCAAGACACAGGTTGAAGAAAACCTATCTGCTTCTTCCTCCAGATTGGAGTCTCTTCAAGCGCAATTGGCTGCGAAGAAATTCTTGTCTGAGGAGGAGCTGCGGGTCCAAGCTCTGGTGGAGGCTGAAAAGGCACGCCAGCACGAGATGCATCGTCTCCGGGAACAAATCCGTTCTTTGGCAAAGCAAGATTATTAACTTCTTCTTTTTGTATGTTTCACCTTTTTTTTTAACACTCTATTTGTCAAGAGTGTCTGTATTACTTTTACCATTTTTGAATCAAATAATAAAAGTCTTCAATTTTTTGCTCCATCTTCATCCTTTCAAGTTTTTGCTCGCTATAGATGAACTCAAATTTTCATAACCGTAGTATTTGACTGTTTATAAAACATAGTCTTTAGTCGGCCATGAACAATAAACTCGAGCTGAACTGAGTTCTTGAGTGAAATGTGGCTCTCATTCATAGTGGAGACGCGATTCTGGGAGACGCGGCCCTAAGTCATTACTGAAGACGCCGTTTAGGCTTATCAAGGAAGACGGGCGAACCTTTCTTTTCGATAAGGGCGCAGCTTTGGCTTAAGGACAAAAAGGCATTATTCTGAAACACGAATTTGTGTTCTTTAATAAAGGGGACACGACCTTCATATTTATGAAAGGATGCAGATCCATAGACGCGGCCCTTAATTCTGTCAGGATGCAGTGGAGACGCGGTCTTAGGCTCCTCAAAGACTGACGCATCGATCTCAGATAATTGATGGGGATGCGACACTAGCTCAGTAGAGACGCGTCTTTGGACCCTTGATAAGGCGCAAGCTCAGGCTGTATTGAGTTTATAATGAAGGCACGACTTTTGTTTCGCAATGGAGACGTAGCTTCGGGCTCCTCGAGAACGACATGGGCCTTCTCTGGTCGTTGAGGATGCAAGCTTCAGAACGCAGCTTTCAAGTTGATGCGGACTCAAGACGCAACCTCTGAATGGGTCCAATTCGCTGAGGAGACGCGGCTCTGAATCATTCCCAGAGACGCAGTCGTAGCCCTTCCGAAAGGACTGAATGGAACACAGTTTTTCAGGTTCGTGAAAGGACGCGGATCTCAGGACACGACCTTTGAATCTGTGCTTGACGCAACCTCCCAAGCGTCACATGCAGCTTCGTCTTAAAGATCTTGTTAGATCTTTAAATGCCAAGTCGGCGTTGATGATTAGGGACTCGTGTCCTTCGATGTTTCCCTAAGCGGCAATCCACGCGTCAGCTCTTTATTGGGCTTCAACGTTCGTGCAAGAATTAAGGCTGATGGCTCTGATTTTTACGCTATTAATTACAGGCCTTATAGCTCGTCTATAAATAGGCCTCGCGCCCTTAACAGTCCGTTACTTAAACTGTTTTCCCTTAAGAGCAAGCGCTCTGAGGGTCTTCATCTTGACTTAATCTTCTTCCTTCAATGGGATGTACCCCCATGGACAGTGAAAACTCAAAACTTTCATGCTTTTCTTTAATCTTTCTAGAAGATTATCACTGTCAAGTGATTTTAAGATCAAAAAGCGTCCCTTTGAGTACCTTTTATATATTCGCGCCTTAATGCATAAAGTTCAACCTCTAGAGGGTTTTTCTGCGGGTAGGAATTACTTGTCACCATAAATACTCAGCCTAACTGAGTTTCGATTTTCCTGTCCCTTGAAGAGATTCATTCTCTTGACCTTCTCTTGAAGCCTGACTGATGCGCCCATTATTTGAAAGTTGCGCCTTTTAGACTTCTTGGTGAAGTGCGAGTTGATTGAGTCTGAACGCTAACTCAAAGTCCTCTGGACGCAAGTGTGATGAACTCTGTATCTGGAATGTGAGACGCGAGCTTTGCATATAGAGCTCGCTTTTGAGGTTGTTGACTTAAAGGAATTTTAATTCTTGTTGAGGGCTTCAGACTTGGAGGTAGCAACCCTTGTTTCTCGAACAAGGTGTGACAACCTTTCGCATCTGGTTCTCTTTGCGTCTCATATTTTAGACGTGGGTCTAACACTAAACCACGTTCAGGTCTGTGTGTATCTGAAGTCCACAACTTCGATCGCGTCTGTTTCTGTCGTAACAGAATTTTGACTTTCTGCGTGGGTCATCCCTGCGTCTGAAGTTTACAGCTATAGCCGGTCTGTTCTTCAGTCTTTCTGTTTCAGAGTTCCAACCTTCTGGTTTTTACTTCTTGCAGGTAGCCTTAATCAGCCTTTTGCATATTCGCTAGGCCCTTGGGAGAATATATCAGCCAGCGAACTTATTCGATGGTCGATCACTGGAGGAGAAGTCAAGGCTCCTGTTTATGGGCGATGGGGATTTGCGCGACTGATGACATCCGTCAAGACCTCATTGGACATGATGCACCAGCAATGCCCCCGGGTTTATCATGGTCACAGTGGGTATGGTGGCGGGTATGGTCCTCTTGCAGGTCACGGGAAAGAGGACGTCACCTGTAAGGTCTCGGATTCTCCCTTCACCAACCTTACCCCAGAAGTGACATCGACGAAAAATCCTTGTTTATTGGATGACTTTCTGGTGGTAGAGATGTTCATCAATAAAGGATCATGACCTCTACCAATTGGTCGGGTGGAATCAGAAGGCTTTGCTGCATTTTGACCTCAAGAAACACCATTGTTCTTGGTCAACGATGGACCCCTTCGATGTTTACGTCATGCATCATGATGTAATCAGCATCCGATCGTCACAATAGTGTTCAGCCCTTCATTGACGCTCTTCCAAACATCTTGTATTGGAATAGTGAGACTGCTTTAGGGAGTGAGTGCAACCTTTTACTGAGAGAGAGAGGGATTTCTTTGTACTCTTTTATTGTAACGCTCAATCTTATTGTATAAGAGAGCATCTTGTATCACTTTCATATGTCTGGATATAAATAAAAGCGACATTTTTTTTTCTTCTATTGCCTTGAATTCCCTTTTTGCATTGAAAATCAGTCGAATAGAAGTAAAGGATCTTTGACTCGCTAAAAATATGATAATAATCCTAACGAGTCAAAGTTTGTAGGGGAATCCTGTTTTAGGAAATTCAACAATGCTGTTAGAGGTGTGATATTAACTTGACAGAAGTAAGATAATTCTTGTGAACCTGTCAATCTATAAATGAGAATGACAAGTAGAATCTGTACCCCCAGGAAGGATGAGTTTTCATCAGAGGTTTGGAATTAACTTGACTAAGACCCAGCTGGGAAATTAGTGAAAACACTGTTAACGGTGTAATGTTAACCTAACAATGTTTTTTTTTTAAGTGGACTTGTTACTCTGTTGACGAGAATAACAAGTGAGACTTGACTCGCAGGAAATCTATAAGGACTTTTTCCATTAGAGGTGTGATATTAACTTAACGGGTTGAATATAGTCTTGTCAGAAGTGTGATGTTAACTCGACAAGGGTCTGAGTCAGAGGTGTGATATTAACTTAACTTAAGAGTGTTCCAGCTTCATTTAGGAAAACTGAAAGTGTCACTGTCATAGGTGTAATGTTTAACTTGACAGTGAGGGTAATGCTAGAGGTGTAATTTTGAACTTGGCATTGGTCATCTCGACTTCGATAAGGAAGCCCGAGGGAAAGTCATGGCCATAGGTGTATTGTTGAACTTAGCAATGACTTGGACGCTAGAGGTGTGATGTTAAACTTAGCATCGCTCATTTCAGCTTCGATATGGAAGTCTGAGGGAAAATGATTGTCAGAAGTTTAATATTGAACTTGACAGCAACTTAATCACTGTTAGAAGTGTAATGTTAAACTTAACAGTAATTTGTTAGAGGTGTGGTATTAACTTGATAAAAATTGGCTCGATATAGGAGCAATTTGAGGACCTGTTATTCTACTGATGAGAAGTGACAAGTGGAATTTAAAATGTCAGAGGTGTAATTTTAACATGACAGCGATTGATTTGCGATATAAGTAATTTTGAAGACTTATCATTCTATTGATGAGAATTGACAAGTGAAGTTTAAAGTGTCAGAGGTGTAGTGTTAACTTGACAGAATCCAGTCCATTTCATTGGGGAGATGAACACCGGTGTTTTTATGGTCTTACCATTCGATGGGTGAGAATTGGTAAGTGACTTTAGATAAGAGAGTGGGACCAAGTCCACTTAGGATTTTTAGCAAACCCCCAGCTATCAACAGATTTGGTGTGCCTTTACCAACTACCGTTTGAGTTGGGCTAGCCATGCTATTCCCCTCAGCATGATGAGTTGTTGAAAACTTATATGGGCTTAGAAGCCCATATTTTCCTCTGTCCTCAGCCGTCGGGGGCGTCGGATATTAATTAGGAGAGCAATACTAAAACCCAAGTTTCGTCTTTTGTTTCTTTCTCAATATTTACATCATACATCATGGTGCAGTCAGTGCTTGATTAGCTTGTCACTGATATATCATGATGTGATCTAGTAAAGGAAAGAAACTTTTCTTGGATCCGGCGCTTTGATCAGAGGTGTAATATTAACTTGATCAGAGGAAAAGTACTATTAAGGATAGTATTTTTTCAAGAATCTGCCGTTGATTGGCATCATGAGTGTATTACCGTTTGAAGTTATGAGGCGATATGCTCCATTTGAGTAGACTGACTCTACTCAAATGGTCCTTCCCATTTGGGCTGAAATTTTCCTTTTGTCTTATGTGTCATTATCATAGGTCTTCTGACAGCTAAGATAAGGTCACCTTTCTTGAAAGTTCGCGCCTTAACTTTCTTGTTGAAGGCTCTGGTAATCCGGGCTTGGTAGAGCTCGATTTACTGTTGGGCCTGCAGACATTTATCATCTAAGGCATTCAGTTCTTGGAGTCGCAGTCGATGCTTCTCCTCCTTTGTCATCTCTGCTGTCAAGGCGACACGTAGAGATAAAATTTGGATTTCTAGTGGAAGCACGGCTTCACACCCATATACCAAAGAAAATGGTGTAGCTTTGGCTGGGGTTCGAACAGTTGTACGATAGGCCCATAAGCATTCACTCAATTTGTCGTCCCAGTTACGCTGACTTTTCGAGACGAATTTCTTGAGAAGCTTGCCAATAGTTTTTTTAAAAGCTTCTGCGAGACCGTTAGCGGCGGGGTAGTATGCTGTTGAGGATACATTCTAGATTCTGAACTTAGTGCATAACCTCTAGAAAGCCTGACTAACGAACTGGGGTCCATTGTCATGGACAATTCGTCGAGGTACACCAAACGGTAGATGACGTGATGTTTAACGAATTTGATCACATCAGATGACTTTACCTCCCTCAAAGGAATGGCTTCAGCCCATTAAGAGAAGTAATCGGTTATGGCTAAGATGAACCGATATCCTTTTGATGATGGTGGGCTTATAGGGCGAACTACGTCCATGCCCCATATCTCAAATGGCCAGGTAGAAGTTATAGAGTGGAGGTACCCTGGCGCTTGATGGATGAAATCGCCATGAACTTGGCAGGCGTGACATTGTTTGACATAAGTGATGGAGTCAGGGATCATTTTAGGCCAATAATACCTCAATCTTCGGAGTCGATCCCCAAGTTTTGGACCAGGTTGATGGGCTCCACACATGCCGTCATGCGCTTCTTTCAATACTCCTGTGCCTCTTTTTGTGATAGGCAACGAAGCAAGATCCTATCATGCGATCGACGGTACAGTGTTCGCGTGATCGCATTATAGTAGAATTTGAGGGATTTCCTTCTGATGGCAGCCACTTCTTTGATATCATCAGGCAGGATGCCGTACAAGACATAATCAATGTAAGGGAATCGCCAGTCTCTAGGCTCTGGGCCGGTTGATGACTCAAGCGCTTCTTGACTTGACAGTCTCCTGTCGGCTTCTGGTAACCCTCAGAAGCAATTCTTAGGCAATACAGGTCGTGGTTGTAGACTAGTATTTTCTCTACAACTCCAGCTGAAAGGGCTAAAGAGGCAGCGAGAGACGCCAGTGCGTCTGCATGCGCATTTTGCTGGCGGGGTACATGGTCGATGTAAAAGTTTATGAACCTCTCTGCCATGTGGACAGTTGCATTGTAATAGGGTATTAGATCTTCATGTCTGACTTTGTACTCCCCACGAACTTGATTGCCGATAAGTTTAGAGTCACCATATGCCTCGAGATTTTTAACGCCAATCTCATTGGCGAGTTGCATTCCAATTAAAAGGGCATTGTACTCCGCTACATTGTTGGAGCAGGGCTCGGTTAATGAGAAGGCTTGAGGAATCACATAGTTCTATGGGGAGACGAGTACTACCCCCACTCCTGCTATGACATGTCCTTTAGGGCCTGTTCTCGATGCACCGTCAAAGAAAAGTTGCCACCCTTATCTTTCAAAAGATGTCTGGGTTAGACAAACTTCAGCGACCTCGTCTGGGAGATCCTCGTAAAGTTCGGTTGCCCTCGGATCTGGATGCTCAGCCAGGAAATCCGCTACCGCTTGTCCCTTCGTAGCTTTTTGTGGTAAAAAGCGCATTTCATATTAGGATAGCAGTATGGCCCATTTTGCCAATCGGCCGTTTAACGACGATGGCTTTGTCATGAGTAGCCTCAAAGGGTTAACCTTTGATATGACGTTTATAGTTTGGCCTACTAAGTAGTGTCGCATTTTCTGGACAGCGAACACCAATGCCAAGCATTCTTTTCGATTGGGTTGTATCGATGTTCGGCCCCGATCATAGTTCTACTCAAATAATAGATTGCTTGCTCGTGTCCTTGATCATTATTCTGGGTTAGTAAAGCTCCTAGAGAATAATCCATTGCTCGGACGTATATCAGGAAAGGTTTTCCGGACACCGGAGCTATAAGGACTGGTGGTTGCGTGAGATATCGTTTGATTTCCTCAAACGCTTGTTGGTAAGCATCGTCCCAAATGAATGAGACACCCTTTTTCATTAATTTGGTAAAGGGCTGGAATCTTCCGGAGAGATTTGAGATGAACCTTCGGATGTACGCCAATCGTCCTTGCAATCCCCTAAGTTCTTTGAGATTCCGCGGAGGTTGCATCTCCTGGATAGCGCGAACTTTTTCCGAGTCCAAATGAATTCCTATGGAAGTTATCACAAACCCTAGGAATTTGCCACTGGCCACCCCCAGGAAGGATTTGGTGGGGTTCAACTTCAACTGATGCGCTCGCATAATGTCAAAGATTGTCTTCAAATCGGTTATGTGATCACCTTTGGTACGACTTTTCACTGCAGTGTCGTCAACATAGCATCCACTATTTTACGCATGTGCTCGTGGAAAATGGCATTCATAGCTCTCTGATATGTAGCTCCTGCATTCTTCAGTCCGAAGGGCATGACGGTGTAGCAGTATACCCCCAGTGGTGTCCTGAAAGAGGTATGTTTTTCATCATCAGGATACATTTGATTTGGTTATACCCTGAGAATCCATCCATGAAGGACATTCGCTCAAATCCACACGTATTATCAATCATGACATCCGTGATTGGGAGAGGGAATTCGTCTTTGGAACATGCCTCGTTTAGATCACGAAAATCAATGCAGATCCAGATCTTTCCGTTCTTTTGGCAACGGGGACGATATTGGCTACCCAATTAGGATGTTGTTCTTCCCTAATGAAGCCACAGTCTATAAGTTTTTTGACCTCTGACTGAATTGCCTTTATTATTTCTAGACGAAATCGTCGCTGATGTTGCTTGACCGGCTTTATGTCTGAATTATTGTTAAGGCGATGCATGGCCACTCGGGGATCAAGTCCAGGCATGTCCTCATAATTTCAAGAAAAGACATCTATATACTCTTGCACAAGAGATATTAAATCTTCTTTCTCGGAGGGTAATAGGCTTTTGCTTATAAAGATGGGCTTAGGATTAGCCTCATCTCCCAGATTAACCTGGGCAACTTTATCCTCCATGGGCGGCTCGCGCTGTACAAAGCGAGTATCCCAAAGAGTATTTAAGTGCTTGATCCAAGGATCTGTATCAGACTGGATCATCTTTTCATCTCTGTTTTTCAGGTGGCTTGTTGAAACCATATTTACTGAAAGTTCTCTGAAGATGTTGCCGACACTAACATCTGACTCCCACGATGACGTGCCCGATGAGTAATTATGGCATAATGACTCTTCAGACTCAGAAGCTGATGGAATCAGAGTTAACACATAGTCCAACCCCCTACGAGTTCGATGATAATAATCAGGGGTTTTTCCTTTCGGGATGAAAGATCGGAGTAGTGTTCTCCTTCCTTTGCCGAAGTTTAACCCAGGACCGTTTGTCAGATCATAGCTCATGCTTTCCATCATTCTGAGTACATTTGGCTCATAATAGGCGAACTGAGGGGGTTCCTTCTCGCTTTCTGATTCTTCACGGGACATTGGCTCGGATTTGATTTGTTCGAAAAGAATTGGTTTTTGGCCTTCTCGTCTTGTTGGAACCATGAATATTGATTCTTGCGCATCACCGACATCTTGGTACATTTCGAAGGATGACTTCACTGGTATATGTAATGATGTCAAAGCATCCATTGCCGACCAGAGGTCATCATCCACTTTAGTACTAGTGTCTGACGGCACTAAATCAGAAACGAACATAGAAAAATAAGCCAAATCTAACTCTTCATTAATATACCATCTGCCTACATCATTGGCGGTGTTATCAACATCGAGCTTATTAATGCTCGTTATAAGTGGATCTAGTTCCCACATGCACTCTTCTTTTCCTGGCTCGGTGTCAGCTTCATTACCAGAGTCTGGCTCCTTTGGTTGCGAGTTGTTGTTTGTTTCCACATAATCCTGGTACACTAGAGAGTCCGTGAAATAGTTCTCGACTCCCTTGAACGGATGCCTTTCGGCAATTAACGTTCGTACCTTTCCGCTCCCGTCGATGTATTTCATAACTTGGTGGAGAGTGGAGGGAACGATGGAATTACGATGAATCCATGGTCGCCCAAGCAGCAAATTATATAAAGTGTCGGCATCGATCACGTAGCACGTCACTTCCGACTTTAAGTCCCCAATTTGGCATTTGAGCTTGATCTTCCCCATTGGGCGGGTACCATTGGCATTGAACCCATAAATGGTAGTCTGGGTGGCGCTCAATCGGTGGGTAGGAATCCCTAAATGTTACATGACCCGACGACGCATGATGCTCAATGCGAACCTTGGATCTACCTGAATGCGGGTCACTTCAGATGATCCAATGTACCCTGTGAAGTATAGGGTCGATCATGTTTTCCCTTAACCTGCATATCATTTGCCGTGAAGGTGATGCAGGGAGCATTTTGGGAGGCATGGAAGCAATCCTCTACATCTTCTTCCTGTGGTCCAGCGGTACCTGGGTCATGAAAATCTCGACATTAGCTAGAGCCTCTCTTAAATCTTCTCTAGTTAACTTTGATAGCCTCAGAAGTGAAAAGTGCTCTAAGGCCACTTGAAAGCACACCTAGAGGGGAGGGTGAATAGGTGTACTTGCTAATCTAGAAACTAAATGCGCTAAATGCGGAAGCTAATGCAAATTTTGCAACACACTTAATACAACATGCAACACACTTAATACAACACACAAGTGTAGCCGAATTCCTCGTGAAGGGCTCTGGACTAACTCCTCTTGATTCCCCTAGATATGGGTTGAGGTGCTATGTGAAGCTCTTGTGGTTAAGTATAAGTGAGGCACACACACAATCAAGCCAAGCATATAAGGATGAGCAATATGAAAGATGCAAGGCAATACAAGCAATATGAATGATATGACAATATGAATTATGCTATGCACAAATAAAAGAGAGAGAGAGAGTTAGAGAGA
Organism: Agave tequilana; assembly: GCA_038442645.1. Classification (NCBI taxonomy): domain Eukaryota; kingdom Viridiplantae; phylum Streptophyta; class Magnoliopsida; order Asparagales; family Asparagaceae; genus Agave; species Agave tequilana. The sequence goes on along the minus strand of JAVJIF010006238.1, from coordinate 52,597 downwards.
CAATGGATCAAACGCAAACACAAGGATATGTTTCGAGGTTCGAGCCCCTAGCTCTACATCCCCGCCTACACCACCGTGTAGGATTTCCAATCCACTATCTCCCACCGAGGGAACCTCTACCGAAGAGGATTTGTTACAACAATAAGAGTACCAAACTCCTCTCTCAAACACCACCTCACAACCGAGGGGTAGGCCCGTAGCCAATACAACAACAACCAACACCTCTACCGAAGAGGGTTTACAAACCAAACTCCACCTCTCACTAGAGTGAGCAAACCACAAGCCTCAACCTTTACCAAAGAGGGAGCAAACCAATCACCCGATCAACCTCTACCAAAGAGGGATACAACAAAAGTAAGGGTGTACAACTTGGAGGCTCAATCAACCTCAAACAATCTCTTTTTCCACTAAACAATGATCCTAATAGAATAGGATAGGTGATAGCTCAAGTGTGAAAAGTAAAGTGTTTTGATCAAAGAAAATCTCTTGGGAAAATACCAAATTGATATAGAAATGAAGAACAAGAAATCAATTTCCAAAAACTTGTTTTCTTTGAAAACAACAAAACACTTAAAAACAAACAAGATGAATTTTTTGCTCTTTAAACTCTTTTAAAAACTTCTTTTTAAAACCAGAGAATGGGAGAAAATCAGCTCTAAAAATCTTGGCCAAAATCCCAAAGAATTGGGGTTTATATAGGCCCATCAGAAAACTAGCCGTTAGGCTGATCTGGCAGCCTGACAGGCTACCGGTCGGCCGGCCCAGCCGACCGCCAACGGTCAGAAATGTGACCGTTGGGGCAACCCGGTCGACCGCCAGGTCGACCCAAATAAACAGAGAGCACTGCTCTCAGGTCCGGTCGGCCGCCCGGCTGACCGTCCCTGTGTCTGCCAGACGTGCACAGGCTTGTGAACGTCGGTCGACCCCAAGGGTCGACCGGCCCTTGGTGCGGTCGACCCTTGCGGTCGGCCGACCTGGCCTGTCAACCACTGTTCTGGGACAGAAACACATGTTAAAAATATTTTAGAAAATCTTTTTAAGTCTTGTAAAAATACCCAAAAATAGTTTTATCATTTTGCATTGATATGTAAACATGTGATAAAAAGTTTAGCTCAAATATCAATCAATATGAACTATTTTTGTGTCTTATCATTTTTACCAAAAACCAAAACTTGTATTTTTATCAAACTTTGATTTTTCAATACATGAATAGGAAAGTCAAAATAAGTTTGTATAAGAAGTTTAAGCATGCATGTATAATTAGAATACATCTACTATACATATAAACCATGTAAACTTGTTTTGATCAATCTATTCATGAAAACCAATTCCAAAATATGAAAACGTGTGTGTTTGTGCACTTGAGCATATCAATTATACATATCTTTACAAATAGATCTAAAACACACTAAACTAAACTAGGATACCTAAGTCTTCTTGACGATCTTCAATCTTCAAGTAGACTCGATCCCAAACGTGATCCACCGAGTGCAAAGGTATGATCTTGATGCTCGGGCACGGGAATCACCAAGTGAAGGCTTCCAAAGTCATCTTTTTGAAGCAATCACCAACTAATATCTTGCTAATGATCTGAAACTTAAAAACACAAGAATATTAGTAAACATAACTACATGAGTTAATCATCATCAAAACTAGGGTGGAAGGCCTTTGGGCCAACAATCTCCCCCTTTTTGATGATGACAAAACTCATGAAGTTATATATGCATGGATTAAAGTTAAGCTTCAAAGAAGCTCCCCCTTAACTCATGCATAAACAAATAAACAATAATATGCAATGAATGTTCTTAAACATGAATGCATACATATGCAAAACAATAAAAGGTTCTAGATACCAATGAAATGTTTAAAAATAAAACATGCTCTAGAAACCAATTAAAATTAAACTAAATTAAACTTAATATATGCAAAACACAAATATGCATATATAAATCTTATAAACTCAAAATCTTTCTCCCCCTTTTTGTCAATCATCAACAAAGGGGTAAACAATCAAAACAAAACAAAATTTTCTCACCCTTTTTAATACAAAGAATCAATCATCAATAAAGGGTTAAATGCAAAACTAAATCAATACATTTTTCTCCCCCTTTTTGTCTAAAACAAAAACAAAACCAATTAGGGGTGACAATCAATTAAGGTACCAATTGAAAATATGTCAAAGAATAGCATCTTGATACCAATTGAAAGGAAACAAACAAAGAAAATATTGATACCAATTTTAAGTAAAACACATGAAAATCTTGATACCAATTTAAATTAAACATAATAAATTTTGAATGTCTAAACACAAATATTTTGATACCAATTGTATTTCATTTTGAACATATGATACCAAATTTAAATTTTCAATCATAAAGTATGGGAGTACAAATACCAATTGAAAGATAAAATCAAATTTTCTCCCCCTTTATGAAATACCAACTAAAACAATGCGTAGGCTTGATACCAATTTAAAAGTAATCAATTGAAACAAAATTGAAGCTCAAGCTTCGCATAAACACAAAACATATATATGTATGGAAAATAGATACCAATTGAAATTGATATTCTTGAAATTGAAAGCATACATACATACAAACATATATGAGTATATAAGAAAGATCAAAATTGATACCAATTGAAAGAATTCAATGATACCAATTGAAATAACAATAAGATCAAGTGTATATCTCATATAATTACCTCCCAATCATGGTTCAAGTTTTAAATGATTTTCATTTTAAGGCATTCATGAACATGATCTCCCATCCAACCTCCCATTGAAGGTAGGGGTTTTCAAAAATAGGTTTGAAAATGTAGCATGTTTGAAAATCTCTACCAAAATGAAGAATACCGTAACTAGTTATATGAAAAATTTGTAAACTAGTACGAAATCCTTCAAGTAAGGAATAAAACAAAAATATTTTTCATGAAGACATGAAATTCACAAAATAGTCAACACTCATAATCAATTAAGCATAAATATGACTCATGAAAACAAACACATGAGTGAACAATAAATGAGAGTGCACAAATAAGATGTGAAGATCATAATCATGAAAGATAGACAATAAGCTCAATATTCCTTGAAACAAGAAAACATGAAAATCATCAAAAACTATTTAATCTTCAAGGTATATGTATGTCCTATACAAATTAAAGTGTACATACATATCCAAACACAACGAGTCCACAAAGATATATGCATGAAGGCACGTGGCTCAAAAGGATGTATATGTATAACAATAATTTGGATAAAATGGACATATACATGAAGTTAAACATATAAACATAAAACAATTCCAAAAAGGGAATACAAGTTTAAAATGTATGGATCATCAAAACTAAATTATACTAGCACATCTAATGGGTTCAAATACGCATTCAAGCACAAACATATATAGATTTATTTGTGGCCCACTATATGTACAAGTATAAATCCTAGTCTTAATGAAAACTAACACTTAAACAAATATTCAAATCATGAAGCATAAAACCAAGATATAAATCAATCATGATAAGCATAAACATGATCATTATGTAAATCCACTTGTCATTAGATTTATGATGTACATGATAGCTAATCAAATACGAGAACACAAAATAATAATCCATATTAAACATGGGTGTCTCAAATACTATACATGTATGTCAAGAATTCAATTTACATGGCATTTTCATACTAATCACTAAACAATGAAACATGCTATAAACAATGAATATTAAAAGCATGAAAACAATAAATAGGAGCTAGGAATCGTTACCAAAACCTAGAAGGTAACTCTCCTTGTCTCCAAACATGGTGGTCATCTCCACCAAACCTCCCTTGAAAGTGATGCATCCAATTGATTTCCATGAAGCTCGGAACGCATCCACTCCAAGGTACGGCAACTCTCACGTCATGTGAGAGCCCACACCTACATCAAAAATTTTAGGGGTGGTCTTTAGTACCCATAGTCTTTGGGTCCATGGGGGTTAGTACCTTCTCTAACCCATACAAATTTAGTTGCTAAATTTGAAGTATGTAATCTATCAAAGCAAAATTTAGCAAGGTAGCCCATACGTCCACAATGTGTACAAAGTGTACACATGAGCATACATTGTGTGATGGTGTCCGTGAGGAGAATGTGTATGCCGTGATGGGTGTGCATGCATAATAGATGGAACTTGTTTCTTTCGAAACAAAGATTCCAAACGTGTATGTCCCACTACACATTGGCTCAAAGTGGAGCCCAAACAATCAATACTCTTCATTAAAACATTTATATCATTATCAATTAAAGAAGTAGTGGAGCATGCAAGGGGTGATCTAGGTGATACTATCCTAGCATGGCAAACATGAGAAACAATATCATTTTTCAAAGATTTATTTTTATTTAAACAAATTTCTAATTCTTTTGAAATAAAATCAATTTCTCTTTTTAAAGAATTATTTTCTTTTAAAACAAAATCAACTTTTGAAGATAAAAACTCATTTTTCTTCAACACATTATCACAATCATTTTTATTTTTCAAAAACTCATTTTCTTTTAGGACAAGATCAAGTTGAGATTTTAATGAATCCCTCTCATTAGAAATCTCCTCTTTCTCTTGCAAAACAACATCAAGTCTAGCAATCAAATTTTTATTATCATTGTTAAGGCCTAGACTTTTCTTTTTCAACAAATTATATTTTTCAATAAGTTTTTCACAAACAATAGATAGTTTTTCATTTAAAGCATGGGGATCAACATAATCATTAGAAGAACTAGCATCATCATCATCTAAGTGGGTTTCCGAGTGTACCTCAAGGGAGTCATTCCCTTGGACCATTAAGCATTGTGACTCAGAGTCTCCACTAGATTCCTCCGGTTGGATTTGCAATTGAAGCTTGGAGGTGGTGGTTGTTGTCAACATATTCCACACTGCAAATGCGGAAACAAAGTTAGAAACACGCAAAAGATATTCTTTGGGTAATGTGCTTCTAATGGCCTCAAGGGCTTATGCATTGGCCCCTATATGCTTGCTATCACTAAGGAAGGATTCCTTGGTAATGGCAAGGTGAACCTTGTAACCTAGGGCTTGTAGGTACATGGACATCCTATACTTCCAAACAATAATGTTGGAAGGGTCAAAACTAGGTGGGGTCATGAAGTCCATGGTAAACTATATGAGTGTGCAAACAAGCAAATGCAAACAATAGATTAGCAAACAAATGGATCTCACTCCTAGGATGTTAAGCCTAAGTATCAGGAGCGTTGGCTCTGATACCAATTGAAAAGTGCTCTAAGGCCACTTGAAAGCACACCTAGAAGGGGGGTGAATAGGTGTACTTGCTAATTTAGAAACTAAATGCGCTAAATGCGGAAGCTAATGCAAATTTTGCAACACACTTAATACAACACACAAGTGTAGCCGAATTCCCCGTGAAGGGCTCTGGACTAACTCCTCTTGATTCCCCTAGATATGGGTTGAGGTGCTATGTGAAGCTCTTGTGGTTAAGTATAAGTGAGGCACACACACAATCAAGCCAAGCATATAAGGATGAGCAATATGAAAGATGTAAGGCAATACAAGCAATATGAATGATATGGCAATATGAATTATGCTATGCACAAATAAAAGAGAGAGAGTTAGAGAGACAATGGATCAAACGCAAACACAAGGATATGTTTCGAGGTTCGAGCCCCTAGCTCTACATCCCCGCCTACATCACCGTGTAGGATTTCCAATCCACTATCTCCCACTGAGGGAACCTCTACCGAAGAGGATTTGTTACAACAATAGGAGTACCAAACTCCTCTCCCAAACACCACCTCATAACCGAGGGGTAGGCCCGTAGCCAATACAACAACAACCAACACCTCTACCGAAGAGGGTTTACAAACCAAACTCCACCTCTCACTAGAGTGAGCAAACCACAAGCCTCAACCTCTACCAATTAGGGAGCAAACCAATCACCCGATCAACCTCTACCAAAGAGGGATACAACAAAAGCAAGGGTGTACAACTTGGAGGCTCAATCAACCTCAAACAATCTCTTTTTCCACTAAACAATGATCCTAATAGAATAAGATAGGTGATAGCTCAAGTGTGAAAAATAAAGTGTTTTGATCAAAGAAAATCTCTTGGGAAAATACCAAATTGATATAGAAATGAAGAACAAGAAATCAATTCCCAAAAACTTGTTTTCTTTGAAAACAACAAAACACTTAAAAACAAACAAGATGAATCTTTTTGCTCTTTAAACTCTTTTAAAAACTTCATTTTAAAACCAGAGAATGGGAGAAAATCAGCTCTAAAAATCTTGGCCAAAATCTCAAAAAATTGGGCTTTATAAAGGCCCATCAGAAAACTAGTCGTTAGGCTGATCTGGCAGCCTGACAGGCTACCGGTCGGCCGGCCCGGCCGACCGCCAACGGTCAGAAATGTGACCGTTGGGGCAACCCGGTCGACCCAAATAAACAGAGAGCACTGCTCTCAGGTCCGGTCGGCCGCCCGGCCGACCGTCCCTGTGTCTGCCAGACGTGCACAGGCTTGTGCACGTCGGTCGACCCCAAGGGTCGACCGGCCCTTGGTGCGGTCGACCCTTGCGGTCGGCCGACCTGGCCTGTCAGCCAATGTTCTGGGACAGAAACACATGTTAAAAGTATTTTAGAAAATCTTTTTAAGTCTTGTAAAAATACCCAAAAATAGTTTTATCATTTTGCATTGATATGTAAACATGTGATAAAAAGTTTAGCTCAAATATCAATCAATATGAACTATTTTTGTGTCTTATCATTTTTACCAAAAACCAAAACTTGTATTTTTATCAAACTTTGATTTTTCAATACATGAATAAGAAAGTCAAAATAAGTTTGTATAAGAAGTTTAAGCATGCATGTATAACTAGAGTACATCTACTATACATATAAACCATGTAAACTTGTTTTGATCAATCTATTCATGAAAGCCAATTCCAAAACATGAAAACGTGTGTGTTTGTGCACTTGAGCATATCAACTATACATATCTTTACAAATAGATCTAAAATACACTAAACTAAACTAGGATACCTAAGTCTTCTTGATGATCTTCAATCTTTAAGTAGACTCGATCCCAAACGTGATCCACCGAGTGCAAAGGTATGATCTTGATGCTCGGGCACGGGAATCACCAAGTGAAGGCTTCCAAAGTCATCTTTTTGAAGCAATCACTAACTAATATCTTGCTAATGATCTGAAACTTAAAAACACAAGAATATTAGTAAACATAACTACATGAGTTAATCATCATCAAAACTAGGGTGGAAGGCCTTTGGCCAACAAGGAGCTCGTAAAGAGTGATTCGAGCTGGGATATTGGCCAGTTGAGTCAGGACGTCAACGCGGTAAGGTGTTGTGGATCCCTTCGCGTTGTCTTTTGAGAGAGCTTTAGAAAACCGAAGCTCTTTCTGCCTATCCACGGGTTGTTTCGTAGAGGGCTTGTCTGATTCTATAACGGGTTTGGGAGAAGCTGCTACCATTTCGTCATACTTTTTCAAATATGACTGGCCCGAACGAGTTTCCGCCACAAGTTGATTGGGTTCTGCAGCGAGAACTATTGTTTACTCTTCTGAATCAGTCAATGAGGGAACATCAGTTTCTACTTCGCGGGGAGAAACACACACCACATTGCAGGACGAAGCCTTCGCCTTGCCTTTGGACCTTCTGCTGGTAACAGTGGTCCATTGCTGGCCATCCACAAGGTCAGGATGAACCCATATAACTTCCCCTTGAGGTGTGGGGACAGGTACAAGACCCTTCTCTCGCTGACGGTGAGGGTCTATGTTAATCATTCTTAGTTCTCCTTTTGGGATGGCGACTACTCCAGAGGGTGTTAGAGGTTGTCTTCCAAACTGAAAAAATGATGTCATATTAGCCGTCACTTGCTTCTGCTCTGGACGGAGTTTTAGTACCTCTGCGTTAATCAGAGCCTGAAGGATGTCTTTGAAGACATAACAACTCTTGGTGGGGTGTCCCAGCATCCTATGATACAAGCAGTAGTTGGGATTATCAGTTTTACCCACTTCTTCAGGACGTCTAGCTTCAGGAAGCTTCAATCCGTTGCTCTTTTTTAGTAATTAGAACAGCGAATCAACATGTTCGTCCTTGAAGGAATACTGCTTACTGGCACGCGGCTGGCTTGAAGAGCCACTTCTCTTGACCGGTTGAGGCTTGACAGGGGATTTGGCTTCTGTCGCCAAGTTATCCTTCCTTTTTGTTTGAAGGGATGCGTCTGGTGTACGCCTTGTCGACCTTTCGGGTCTGGGCTTGTTTTCTTCTGCCCTAACCCTGGCGACAATTTCTTCAGCCTGTTCACCTTGCTGGACCAATTGTTTCCAGGTGCGGCTTTTAGCAACTCCTATTTGGGTGAGGAGCGGAGTTTGTAGATTGTGGCGGCATGTTTCCACCAGCGTGACCTGGGTCATACCGCTAGGACATCGGAGTGCTACATTCCAAAATCTTTCTACAAATGATTTGACGGACTCCCCCTTTCGCTGCTTTGTAGCCAAAATAGTAGGCATTGTGACCTCCGAGTCGTCATCAAAGAAGCGTGTCAGGAAGAGCTTCTCCAAATCGCCCCAATTTTTAATGGAGCCTTCAGGGAGCTTCATGAACCATTCAAAGGCGAGCCCTTTTAGGATGCCAATGAACAAACGTGCCAAGATGGCATCGTTATCTACCACGTTCCCCGTCTGAGACTTAAAGTAGTAGATATGTTGGTTCGGTGATCCTTTACCGTCGAATGCTTGGAGGTCGAAGCTTTGAACTTGGGAGGGTATGGAATAAGGTCCCACTCGGCTGGATATGGCCGGACCACTCTTGCTTCTTGGAGGCCTTTCCGATTAGTAAGGGCCTCGAGATGTTACTGTAACACCCCATCCTCAGTATACGTACACAGCTATGTGTCCTGATTTTTGGAGCGTATTTTTTTATTTTTTTATTTTTATTTTTATTTTATTTTCTGTTATTTAAAATCTTAATCATATAACAGTACTGCATGATTTGACCTTTTTGGTATTCAAATTTGACCGATTTCAGTTTCAAATATTATTTTTTAATATTCTAGATTTTTCATGATTTTCTGAAAATTTTCGGAATTAAATTGTAAATCTTCAAAACCGGTGTCGACCAGTGTCACTGACCGACCTTCGGGTTTTTAATTTATAAACAGAGTTGAAATTCTAGAAATGGCTTTTGCATTATTTTTTAAAATCATATTTTCTATCTAAATAAATTTTTGGAGAATTTTCAGAATTTATCAAAAATCCGGCCGACCCGGTGTAGGCCAGTATCAACGGTTGACTTCAGGATTTTTATCTTGAAAATGAGATTGAATTTTTAAAAACTGATTTCACAAAAAATCTTTAAATAATATTTATTATTTTTGAGAATTTTTGGGAGACCTTTCGAAATACTTCATTTTTCGGGCTTTTTCTGAGTTTCGGTGTTTTCCCAGATACCGGAATTCTATCCGAATGTTTTACGTTTCTCTCTCCTTGCCTAACGCAAGACCCATCAAAATCTGGGTTCAACATTTAATGCGGAGACTCTCTCCATCCCGCATTTAATGTTCCGTCCTTCAAAAGAAATCAACCCAGTTCAAATCACCCATGCCTTTTTGTCTTTCCTGTAAACGCGATTTTGTATTTTTTCTTTTTGGACGCAGAGCAATCTCCGCGTCCAGATTTAGCAGCCCAAACGCGGGCTTTACTGCATGGAGACGCAAGTCTCCATTCTTGCGTTTCTTTGATTTGAATGGAGGGCTAATATGGTAATAATAAACCTTACCTTTATATATATATATATATATATATATATATACACACACACACACACACACACACACATACATCCCCATCTTCTCTCTCTTGCACTTTCTCTTCTCCTTCTTCATTTTGCAGCCAGCAAAAGCCTCAAAAACCAGCAGCAAACGGCAGCCTTGGCTGTGGATTATTGGTCATTTTCACCACTAACTTCTTCATCCATTTCCTCCACCATTCTTCCCTCCTTCTACTCCTCCATTCCAACAACAACAACAACCAAAACACCATCTTCTTCCTCCATTTCCAACCAAAACAACCCATTACTTTCAAAACTTCACCACCATCTCCACCACCACCCACACCACCATTTTCACCATCAACTGTACCATCTTCTTCTCCTCGCCATTCTCTTTCCAACGAACTATAGGTTCGCCCTCCGAAACACCAATTACAAAACTCTAAAAATCTATATTGAACTACACTTGCACCACTATCAACCCTCTCTTTGGGGCCTTGTCCACCCACTCCGGCCAACTCCGGCCGCCGCCGGCGAGGTCCAGCCGACCAACATCTCCTTTCCCTTCTTTTCTTTCCTTCTCTTCTTTCTTTCTTTCTTTCTTTCTTTCCTTTGCAATTCTTTCCTTCCTTCTTTCTTTTCCTTCCATTTTCTTTTCCTTTCTTTTCTTTTCTAAACCTGCGTCTCCCCTCTCTCTTTCCTGCGTCTCTCTCTCTGCGTCTCCCTCATTTCTCTGTCTCTCTCTTTCTCTCCTGTTTTAAAAACGCGGAGATCTTTAACGCGATTCTCGCGTTCATATATTAACGCGACGCGGAGCACGTACTCGCGTCTGCGTTCTTCCTGTATTGTAAAACGCGGGTCCCAGACCCCGCGTTTGTGACATCAACGCGGCGCAATCCCCGCGTCTGCGACCCTGCGTCCTCATTCTCACTTTTTCTGATTCATCCTTCTCCTCCTCTCTTTTTATATATATAATATTGGTTACTTGGACTCCAGAGCTTAGAATTTCTCGGTGTATTTCTTAAAGTTTTAGGCGAGTGTTCTCGCCTTCCTTCAGATTTTCCTGCTTTGTCATGATTGACTAATATTATATTAATTCCCTGGCACACTTGCATGCATCATGCTACTACATAATACTTACCCCGCAATAACATATTGATACCTGATTTTAGATTGGGGAATCTTGTACTTTCTATCCTGGATTATATACGATGACTTGAAATGACAATACTCATGTACTCTTGAACTCCTGATCTTGACATGCTCTTGCCTTCCCGTAAATTGATAATTACGTAATAAATCATAAAAAGGAACCACTTGAATCGGGTCGGGGGAAACTTGTGGCTATCAATATATGTTCGTGTTTACAGTGGTATTAGGTATGTTGTGCAACTACAATTTTCGGTCTGACCTGAGGGCCTCCAGGCGACCGAGGGGAGTGCTGGCTCCCTCCTTCCTGGTACCATCTTGTTAAGGGCATTCTATAAGACCCTCCTGTACGCCTTGCGGCTGGTTTCGAGCACCAGTAACGGAACGTCCTGGACCGTGGTCCCGGGCATGCACGGGACCCACTGTAAACATTATTCGTTGATACTCCCGTTGGTTTCCAATAACAGCCTCGAATTACTCATATGTGGATGTATGTGTGCTGGGACGCTATTACACATACCTAGACATATGGGTAGTACGAGTAATAAGTATAAATATTAAAAATGGCAGAAATAGATTTATTCAGGCCTTATTACTTTCGTTTTATGCCTCCATTTCATGCTTACTGTACATGTACTTTCAACACAGTTTTTGATACTTAATACTATTTGATCATATCAATACATACATATACTTATCTCTACATGACACTTGACTTTCACCTGCATATTTGTTAGGGAGTTTCTGACTCCCCTGAACTTGCATGTTCAGGTTCTGAAGCTTGGACTGAAGCGGAGCCCTCCACTGAAGATCAAGCTTATTTCTCGGAGCAGGCTGACTTATCCTAGCTCCTTCTGTTCCTGAACTTTCCTGCTAGCTCGGGGATCTTCTTCTCAGCCCGTGAGCACCTTTTAGCTGTACAAATTATAATTCTTACTTTTGTACCTGGCTGTGATATAATGTACATGTACCAATATATCACGCTCTGTGATAACTTTGTAATCCTTATGTTGGAATATATATTGCCACGTGCTTCCGTACTCTGATTCTTTTTGTACTGATGCTTAGCGTATATACGTGAGGGCATTTCTGAACTGCGTATATACGTTGCAGTAACGTCTCCGTACCCGCCGGATCGGGGCGTTACAGGTTGGTATCAGAGCCAGGTTCTCACACCTACAGTACAACCAAATTGCAAATTATTGGGATCTTAATTGCAGTTGGGATACATGAGTTTCGGTTATACATTTCAATTATAATATACAAAGTTATCCCTTCCTTGGTATTCCTTCCCTTGGTTCCTAAAGTCCATCCATCTTCTGCTTTCACTCCTCTTTTCAGACATCTTTACCAACATAGATATGGATAGAAGGGCAGGACGTAACAACTCCGGGCAGCAACAGGATGGACCCGCAGGGGGAAATGCTGATATTCTAAGGGTCATCCAAAATATGGTGGAGAATCAACAAAGGCAGACCGAACTCCTTCGGCAAGGCTTGATAACAGCTCCTCAAGAACGAAGGCCGGGCAACGTGTCAGACTTCAGGAGGTTGCAGCCGGCAATATTTACAGGGGGAGAGAGACCGCTAGATGCCGAGCAATGGCTAATCGACACCACAGATCTCTTGAAGGCAGCAAGAGTTCCAGAGGAAGATCAGGTGGAGGTCGCTAAGATCCAACTAAAGGACGTGGCCAGAAACTGGTGGCTAGCTGAAGAAGCGAGACTGGATAAACCCATCACTTGGGACCAGTTCTCTAAGAGCTTTTATGATAGATTCTTCCCTACCACAACTCAGAAGGAGATGGAAGAACAATTCATCCGACTTCAACAATGGAATCGATCTGTTGATGAATATGCTGCTGAGTTCTTAAGGCTGAGCCGTTTTGCTCCATATATGATAGCCGACGAAGAGAAACCGGCAAGCAGATTTCAGCAGGGCTTACAAATGGATATTCAAGTCCTTTTGATTCCCCAACAGCTGAAAACATATTCCCAGGTCCTCACTGTAGCTCGAGAGGTGGAGCGAGGATTGGAGAAAAAGAATCTTGATCAGAGGAGAAAACAGGCCATGAAGAGGCCATTTCAGCAATTAGGCAGAGGAGGTCCAGTCAGGGCTGCAAAAGCCCCAATGGTTAGAAGACCATTTCGATCAGCCCCTCTTCAGATAACTCAACCACTTCCTATATGTGATTATTGCCAGCGGACAGGCCACATGCATCAGGAGTGTCGTAGGGCCAATGGATTATGCCTGGCATGTGGGTCTGGTGATCACACAATAGAAGGCTGTCCCCATAAGAGAACTGGGATGATGAACCGAACCCTACCGGCACTTCCAGCACCTATTGGTCAGAGGAACCCAGGGCCGACGGTCGGGAGGGCCCCTCTCCCTCCACAACAACGGGCTTTTCGCCCAGCTCCAAGAGGAGGAAGAACAACAGCAGGTCGTGGAAGAGGTCGAGCCTACAACTTGACAGCGGAAGAGGCCCAAACTTCTGGAGAAGTAGTAACAGGTAAGATTATGGTGCACTCTAAACCTGTTTTAGCCCTCTTTGATTCTGGCGCTTCTCATTGTTACATATCAGATAGCTTCACTGCTTTGCACTCTATACCTGTTGAATATTTAGACCACAAGTGGGAGATTAGTACCGGTAATGGGGTAGTCATCTCTAACAGAATTTGTGTAGATTGTCCAGTGGAACTGTGTGACAGGACATTAACAGTGGATATGCTCGTACTAGATACTAAAGGGTACGATGTAATCTTAGGCATGACTTGGCTCAATAAATACCATGCGGTTATTGATTGTCGAAACAAGAAAGTTATTTTCAGAATACCGCTTCAGCCTGAGTTCCAATTTGAAGGAGAGCATAAACCTGCCAAGGGAAAAACACAGATGACTACTATTGAAATCCAGGAAAAGAGAGTACCAGTTTGGAATGAGTTTCCAGAAGTATTTAAAGAGATCTCAGGACTTCCACCCGATAGAGTAATTGAGTTCTCCATTGATATCATTCCGGGCACAGTCCCAATATCTAAAGCCCCATACAAAATGGCGCCCACTGAGTTAGAAGTTCTAAAGAGGCAGTTACAGGAATATTCTGACAAGGAATTGATTAGACCAAGTACTTCACCATGGGGAGCTCCGGTGCTATTGGCCAACAAGAAAGATGGTGGTAAGCGGTTGTGTATAGACTACAGAGAGTTAAACAAAGTTACCATCAAGAATAAATATCCCTTTCCAAGAATTGATGACCTTTTTGATCAACTTCATGGGGCCCGGGTGTTTTCAAAGTTGGATTTACAATCGGGTTATCACCAACTAAAAGTGAAGAAAGAAGATATTCCGAAGATAGCATTCCGAACTCGCTATGGTCATTACGAATTTCTAGTCATGCCCTTCGGAGTAACCAATGCCCCAGCTGTCTTTATGGATTTGATGAACCGAGTTTTCTCGCCATATTTGGACCAGTTTGTCGTGGTGTTCATCGACGATATCTTGATATATTCAAAAAACGACAGAGAGCATGCAGAACACCTGAGAATAGTGCTACAGACTCTCCGGCAGGAACAACTTTATGCTAAGCAAAGCAAGTGTGAGTTCTGGTTAGACCATATAGCTTTCTTGGGCCATATAGTTTCAGAAGAAGGAATTTCAGTTGACCCTAGCAAAATTCAGGCAGTTAAAGATTGGCCAATCCCAAGGACAGTAACAGAAAATAAAAGCTTTATTGGATTAGCCGGATATTACAGAAGATTTGTACAAGACTTCTCCAAAATCGCAGCCCCATTAACAAAGCTCACCAGAAAAGGAGAAAGGTATCAATGGTCAGAGGAATGTACTGCAGCATTTGAACAATTGAAGGAAAGACTAATTTCAGCTCCAATATTGAAGACTCCCTCGGGAACAGGAGGGATGGTTATATATAGTGATGCATCCGGAAAAGGCGTAGGATGTGTATTAATGCAGCATGGACATGTCATAGCTTATGCATCTAGGCAATTGAAACCACATGAGAGAAATTACCCAACCCATGACTTAGAACTGGCGGCGGTAATATTTGCATTGAAGATCTGGAGACACTACCTTCTGGGGGATAAAGTATTAATCTATACTGATCATAAGAGCCTTAAGTATATCTTCACACAGAAAGAATTAAACATGAGGCAAAGGCGGTGGCTTGAATTGATGGCCGACTATGACATAGACTTACAGTACCATCCTGGTAAGGACAATACAGTCCCAGATGCATTGAGCAGGAGACCAGAGGACAAAGTATTATTACAACTCACTCAACAGAAGGAATTGCTTTGAGAAATCATAAAGTTGGACTTAATGCTAATACAAGGAGCTGATGGGTCAGGTCAACTAATGACCTTCCAGATTCAACCAACCCTGATAAGTGAAATTAAGGAAGCTCAAAAGGGGGACCCCAGATTACAGAAATTCAGGGCTCAAGTAGAAGCTGGATTAAGAACAGACATCCGTATTCATTCGGATGGTGCACTTTATTTTGGTAACAGAATCTGTGTGTCACAAGGGAAAGTTCGGCAGAAAGTTTTGGCAGAGGCACACAGTTCGGCTTATTCCATACACCCAGGAGGAAATAAAATGTATCAAGACTTGAAGCAGAAGTTTTGGTGGAATGCCATGAAGAGGGAGATAGCCCAGTATGTGGCAAAATGCTTGGTTTGTCAGCAAATAAAGGTAGAACATCAGAGAACAGCTGGACTTCTACAACCATTACCGATACTCGAATGGAAGTGGGAACATATCACCATGGATTTTGTTACAGCTCTACCCCGCAGTCCTAAGGGTAACAATGCAGTATGGGTAATCATTGATCGCCTCACAAAAGCAGCTCACTTTCTACCTTTCAGAGTAGGTCAATCGACAGAAGTTCTTGCAGATAAATATATGAAAGAAATTGTTCGACTGCATGGAATTCCAGTTAGCATCGTGTCAGACAGAGACACGAGATTCCGATCACATTTCTGGGAAAGTCTCCAAGAAAATTTAGGAACTCGTCTGAAATTTAGTACCTCATATCATCCCCAGACAGATGGACAATCTGAACGAACTATCCAAATCCTTGAAGACATGTTACGAGCCTGCATGGTAGAATTTAAAGGGTCATGGGAAGACTATATTCATTTGGTAGAATTCTCTTATAATAACAGCTATCAGGCCAGTATCAAGATGGCTCCATTTGAAGCATTATATGGCAGAAAATGCAGGTCGCCAATATGTTGGGTTGAAGTCGGCGAAAGAAGACTTATGGGACCAGATATTCTAGTTCAGACAACAGATAAAGTCCGAATTATCAGAGATCATTTCGGGCAGCACAGAGCCGACAGAAGAGTGGGCAGACACTAATAGAAGACCGTTGGAATTCAGAACAAGTGATCATATATTTTTAAGGATATCACCAACCAAAGGGGTAATCCGATTCGGTACTCGCGGAAAACTTAGTCCGAGAACATCGGCCCCTTTGAAATTTTGGATCGTGTGGGAGATGTGGCTTACTGATTGGCATTGCCACCATCTTTAGAAGGAGTACATAATGTATTCCATATATCACAGTTCAGAAAGTATGTCAAGGATGAGAGTCACATTCTAGATCACTCAGAATTAGAACTACAACCAGATTTATCCTACAAAGAGCAGCCGATGGCCATCCTGAACAGAAGTGTTAAAGCATTGAAAAATCGGGAGATTCCATTGGTACTGGTATCTTGGAATAGGCATGCCCCAGAGAAGCTACGTGGGAACGAGAGGATATTATTCGTGAACGTCACCCCCAACTCTTTCCATCTTAATTGGTAAAACTCCTTACCCCTATTCTTTCACATCCCCATTATCGAAATTTCGAGGACGGAATTTTTGATAAGGTGGATGGATTGTAACACCCAATCCTCAGTATACGTACACAGCTATGTGTCCTGATTTTTGGAGCGTATTTTTTTATTTTTATTTTTATTTTATTTTCTGTTATTTAAAATCATAATCATATAACAGTACTGCATGATTTGACCTTTTTGGTATTCGGATTTGACCGATTTCAGTTTCAAATATTATTTTTTAATATTCTAGATTTTTCATGATTTTCTGAAAATTTTCAGAATTAAATTGTAAATCTTCAAAACCGGTGTCGACCAGTGTCACTGACCGACCTTCAGATTTTTAATTTACAAACGGAGTTGAAATTCTAGAAACGGCTTTTACATTATTTCTTAAAATTATATTTTCTATCTAAATGAATTTTTGGAGAATTTTCAGAATTTATCAAAAATCCGGCCGACCCGGTGTAGGCCAGTATCAACGGTTGACTTCAGGATTTTTATCTTGAAAATGAGATTGAATTTTTGAAAACTGATTTCATTAAAAATCTTTAAATAATATTTATTATTTTTGAGAATTTTGGGAGACCTTTCGAAATACTTCATTTTTCGGGCTTTTTCTGAGTTTCGGTGTTTTCCCAGATACCAGAATTCTATCCGGATGTTTTACGTTTCTCTCTCCTTGCCTAACGCAAGACCATCAAAATCTGGGTTCAACATTTAATGCGGAGACTCTCTCCATCCCGCATTTAATGTTCCGTCCTTCAAAAGAAATCAACCCAGTTCAAATCACCCATGCCTTTTTGTCTTTGCTGTAAACGCGATTTTGTATTTTTTCTTTTTGGACGCAGAGCAATCTCCGCGTCCAGCTTTAGCAGCCCAAATGCGGGCTTTACTGCATGGAGACGCAAGTCTCCATTTTTGCGTTTCTTTGATTTGAATGGAGGGCTAATATGGTAATAATAAACCTTACCTTTATATATATATATATATACATACATCCCCATCTTCTCTCTCTTGCACTTTCTCTTCTCCTTCTTCATTTTGCAGCCAGCAAAAGCCTCAAAAACCAGCAGCAAACGGCAGCCTTGGCTGTGGATTATTGGTCATTTTCACCACTAACTTCTTCATCCATTTCCTCCACCATTCTTCCCTCCTTCTACTCCTCCATTCCAACAACAACAACAACCAAAACACCATCTTCTTCCTCCATTTCCAACCAAAACAACCCATTACTTTCAAAACTTCACCACCATCTCCACCACCACCCACACCACCATTTTCACCATCAACTGTACCATCTTCTTCTCCTCGCCATTCTCTTTCCAACGAACTATAGGTTCGCCCTCCGAAACACCAATTACAAAACTCCAAAAATCTATATTGAACTACACTTGCACCACTATCAACCCTCTCTTTTGGGGCCTTGTCCACCCACTCCGGTCAACTCCGGCCAACTCCGGCCGCCGCCGGCGAGGTCCAGCCGACCAACATCTCCTTTCCCTTCTTTTCTTTCCTTCTCTTCTTTCTTTCTTTCTTTCTTTCTTTCCTTTGCAATTCTTTCTTTCCTTCCTTCTTTCTTTTCCTTCCATTTTCTTTTCCTTTCTTTTCTTTTCTAAACCTGCGTCTCCCCCTCTCTCTTTTCTGCGTCTCTCTCTCTGCGTCTCCCTCATTTCTCTGTCTCTCTCTTTCTCTCCTGTTTTAAAAACGCGGAGATCTTTAACGCGATTCTCGCGTTCATATATTAACGCGACGCGGAGCACGTACTCGCGTCTGCGTTCTTCCTGTATTGTAAAACGCGAGTCCCAGACCCCGCGTTTGTGACATCAACGCGGCGCAATCCCCGCGTCTGCGACCCCTGCGTCCTCATTCTCACTTTTTCTGATTCATCCTTCTCCTCCTCTCTTTTTATATATATAATATTGGTTACTTGGACTCCAGAGCTTGGAATTTCTCGGTGTATTTCTTAAAGTTTTAGGCGAGTGTTCTCGCCTTCCTTCAGATTTTCCTGCTTTGTCATGATTGACTAATATTATATTAATTCCCTGGCACACTTGCATGCATCATGCTACTACATAATACTTACCCCGCAATAACATATTGATACCTGATTTTAGATTATCATATTTACGGGAATCTTGTACTTTCTATCCTGGATTATATACGATGACTTGAAATGACAATACTCATGTACTCTTGAACTCCTGATCTTGACATGCTCTTGCCTTCCCGTAAATTGATAATTACGTAATAAATCATAAAAAGGAACCACTTGAATCGGGTCGGGGGAAACTTGTGGCTATCAATATATGTTCGTGTTTACAGTGATATTAGGTATGTTGTGCAACTACAATTTCCGGTCTGACCTTAGGGCCTCCAGGCGACCGAGGGGAGTGCTGGCTCCCTCCTTCCTGGTACCATCTTGTTAAGGGCATTCTATAAGACCCTCCTGTATGCCTTGCGGCTGGTTCCGAGCACCAGTAACGGAACGTCCTGGACCGTGGTCCCGGGCATGCACGGGACCCACTGTAAACATTGTTCGTTGATACCCCCGTTGGTTTCCAATAACAGCCTCGAATTACTCATATGTGGATGTATGTGTGCTGGGACGCTATTACACATACCTAGACATATGGGTAGTACGAGTAATAAGTATAAATATTAAAAATGGCAGAAATAGATTTATTCAGGCCTTATTACTTTCGTTTTATGCCTCCATTTCATGCTTACTGTACATGTACTTTCAACACAGTTTTTGATACTTAATACTATTTGATCATATCAATACATACATATACTTATCTCTACATGACACTTGGCTTTCACCTGCATATTTGTTAGGGAGTTTCTGACTCCCCTGAACTTGCATGTTCAGGTTCTGAAGCTTGGACTGAAGCGGAGCCCTCCACTGAAGATCAAGCTTATTTCTCGGAGCAGGCTGACTTATCCTAGCTCCTTCTGTTCCTGAACCTTCCTGCTAGCTTGGGGATCTTCTTCTTAGCCCGTGAGCACCTTTTTGCTGTACAAATTGTAATTCTTACTTTTGTACCTGGCTGTGATATAATGTACATGTACCAATATATCACGCTCTGTGATAACTTTGTAATCCTTATGTTGGAATGTATATTGCCACGTGCTTCCGTACTCTGATTCTTTTTGTACTGATGCTTAGCGTATATACGTGAGGGTATTTCTGAACTGTGTATATACGTTGCAGTAACGTCTCCGTACCCGCCGGATCGGGGCGTTACAGTTACTCTAATTGATTCATTCTTTTAGAATGAACCCCTCCATGGTCCTGGTTGTCGTTCTCTTTGGATGAGAATTTAGACGAGCCAGAAGTAGATTGCTCTTTCTCCTCAATATGTACAGAAGAGGAGCTTTCTCCCTCTTTTCGTTTGCCTTTAGACTTTTTAGAGGAGGCTTTGTCGGTTGACTTCCTCTTGTCTTCAAGCAATTGTGCCAGTATCTACTTGAGGGTATCGATAGATTCTTGTTAAGAACGAATCATCTCAAATTGTTCCTTCTGGATGGCTGTCTCCTCAAGAGTATTTGTCATGTATATAAAGGCCTCCTTTTCTATGAAAGAATTCGAAGCCTGTGACTCTGCAATAGCGGAATGCGAGTCATTTACTTCAATGCCCCGAGCCAGAGCACTGTAATTGATCGGGGCAATTACCCCAGTCCAAGTGCGAGTATGCCGGTACACTCCTTCTGGTTCTGTGTCAGACTCGTCGGAGCTGACCACAGGTTGCTTTCCTCTACTCCTGCTTGTCATGTTTGCAGTGATTTTAGGGTACTCAGTGTCAAAGAAAGTCCTCCTTCCGTGGGAGTGATTTCTTTTAGCTGATCGGGGAGCTAAATTTAGCTGTCTAAATTTAGACCACTGGCTTGCACGTGAACTGCAACGGCACTCAGAGAGCATTGTGATAAGCCGTTCGCAGCAACACGATGGAGTGATCCGACTAGCACTTCTTTTCCTTGTCAAATAATCTCTTAGATCCATGGGAGGGGGATCGAAGAGATTAGTCTCAGATTGTCGAGGGTTTTTTGACTTGCGAGAGTTCTCCTTGCTTTGCAAAGCTGAGACGCAAGGTTCTGAGACGTGGGGCTCATAAATACAACTCTCGCATCGCGGCTCTGGAACGCGAGTTTGGCATCTCTGCTGAGAAGAGACGCGGCTCTCGTGTTGCCGATTGTCGCATCTGGATAGAGAGGCTTGAGAAACACAGAGCTGCTGGGTCTCGCGTATAGAGGCGCGAGTCTCATGTCTTTGACAAAGAGCACGGGCTTCGCGTTGCTGCTTGTGGCGTTTATAAAGCGGTGCTTCAGAAACGCGAGCTTGGTGAATCTCATGTTTAGGTTGCCAAACGCGTACTTCAGGCGTCTGACATGGTTCAGAAGAGACGTCGGTCTGAACCTCACGTCTTTCCTCTGTTGGACAAACTGTTGTTCCAACTTGTAGTTGACGCATACGCCACCTCTTTCGCCGCTCGGCATTTCGGTTACGTCGTGTGGGTTGAAGGGAAGCCCCGGTAACCTGGCGCTGAGGAAGGGGATGAACAGGCTGAACATCAGGAACGTTAACCACATAGGTCTCCTGAGAGACGTTGAAGCGGGCGTTACGCATGATGTGATTAGCCACGACATCCTTCTCACCAATCGCATCTGGGAGGATCTCAGAGCAGACTTGAGAGCAAATCCCCGAAGAGACTTTTCGGTAGACCCGCGCCTTTGGGCTCTTGGAGCCAGAAGAGAGGAACTCTTCATACTTCGCTTGGTCGAATTCCACGACAAGTGATTCGACCGTTTTTCCCATACAGGTGACATCACCTTGCGCCACAACTTGCTCGTCAATAGAGAAAGTGGTCCCCAGCAGAGTCATCATCTCTTGTTTAGTGGGAGAATGATCCTCGTAAAATTTCCTTGAATCAAATGAAAGATTACAATGGATTAATAATCCGACTATAAGGGAGGGAAGATGTTCACAATTGAATCTCCCCTTTATTTAGTGCTGGGCTCTTGGTGTGGCGATGGAAAGTGAATCTTATTTTCCGTTGATCGGGTGAACGTCAGGACCTCTTGGGAATCCTCTCTTTGGATAGCAGACGGAGTAACACAGCTCCTGTCGATCAGGAATCTCAAAGAGATTATAGGCAAAGATTAACTTATACGCAGCAAGTTGTTCGAAGAGTTGAACTCTCTCTTTCTTTTCAGTAGAGATCTTGGTGCTTATACAGCTCACAAGAGAAATTCTCTACCAAGAGTTATCTGATCGACCGACCCCTTCTCCATAGCAAACATGGCTATTTATAGAGGTTTCAGGGGTGAACGTACCCCTAAAAACGCTCCATAATGGTGGGTTAACTCCCTCATTATGTGGGCAGTAATTGACCCAATAACGAGGGTAGTTATAACCGAGACGCGGGTTTTGAGCCTTGCGCCTTGGCACTGCAGTGATGCTGAGGCGCGAGTTTCGTCCCTCGCGTCTTGGCGCTGCAGTGATTTTAAGACGCGGGTTTCGACCCTCGCGTCTTGGTGCTGCAGTGATGCTGAGACGCGGGTTTCATCCTTCGCGTCTTGGCGCTGCAGTGATAGCTATGATTAGCCCTGCGTCTGGAGCTTAGACTCTACTTTTTGATGACTTGTCTTTAGTAATTTTTAGACAGCCTACATGGAGTAGCTCCGAGGGTTGGTGTATGAAATCCGCATGGATTTGAGAGGACTCACACCTTCTTGCATATTCGACTGCATCAGTGATTATGATTGATCAATAATAGCCGAGTCTGTGCAGTCGATCCTTGAGCTTTTGACCTAGTTGGTGAGCTCCACATATACCATCGTGGGCCTCTTTAAGTACTTCTCATGGTTCTAAGCTGGATAAACAATGAAGAAGTATACAGTCGTATGAACGACGGTACAACGTCTTCACCACTACATCATAGTAGAAATGAGTAGATCTTCGTTGAACAGAAGCCGCTTTCTTGGGTCATTGAGCAGTATGCCATGCAAAGTGTAGTCAATGATCGGGAATTTTCAGTCCCTTATTTTGAAGTTGGTCGAGGTTGTATGAACTTCGTTAATCTTTAAACTGTACTTCCAATAGAAGAGATGACGAGTAGCCACCATAAGATGATAAGTGGTGTCTATTGGCAAGGCCAATGTAGCCGTGATCGCAGCTAAATCATCTACTTTTGTATTTAGGAGGCGAGACACATGGCTAATGTAGAAGCCGTCAAATGAGTTGGCTAACTTGGTGGCTACATGGTGGTAAGATATCAGGTCTTCATGACGGACCTCATATTCTCCTTTGACTTGGTTGACAATCAATTTGGAATCACCATAAGCTTCAAAGTATTGTATCCCCATTTGTTGAGCGAGCTTGAGGCCAATGAGCAAAGCATTGTACTTAGTTACATTATTAGAGTAAGGCTCTATCAATGAAAATGCACGAGGAAGAATGTGATTCTCTGGCGAGACAAATACTATTCCACTCTAGCAATGATCTTGTCTGTAGGGCCTGTTCTTGATGCACCATCAAAGAACATCTGTCGTACATCATCTTTTGAGGTCATAATGGCTTCGATGACCTCATTTGAAATGTCTGTGTGTAGTTTCAATGTTTCTGGCACTGGATTGGCTGCTAGAAAGTCTGCAAGAGCTTGTCCCTTGATCACCTTTTGGGGACAAAATTCATGTCGTATTGGGACAGTAGAATGGCCCAATTAGCTAGTCCAGAGTTCAAGGACCCCAGTTTTATCATGAGAATGCCCAGGAGATTGACCCTTGAAATGACATGTATGGTTTGACCAATCAAATAATGTCGTGCTTCTGGACAACAAAGAGGAGAGCTAGACACTCCTTCTCGACAGGGTTTATCCCGGCTCTGATTAGAGTTTTGCTCAAGTAGTGTTCACAGCCTTTATCATTCTTCTGTGTTAGAAGAGCACCTAAAGAGTGGTCCATCGCTCTGACATAGAGCATGAATGGTTTTCTCGAACAAGAGCCACCAGGACTCGTGGCTTGGTAAGATATTCCTTGATCTCTTCGAAAGCTTTTGGCAAGCTTCATCCCATACAAAGGAGACACCTTGTAACATCCCGCTCCCGAAATACGTACTTAGTTGCGTATTTAGATCTTTTGATCGTATTTTTTGATTTACTTCCAGTATTTGTTATGTATTATGAATTATTTGTATCATCGTTTTGCCTTAGATCCGGATTCGTGGACTCGGAATCAGCCCTAATCTGAACCGTGGACCCGATCCTAGGGTATTTCTTGATTTGGGTCTCTCTGATAGTCAGATTTGACCAATTTCAGTTTTAAACATCATTTTCTAATATTCTACATTTTTATGATTTTTTGAAAATTTTCTGAATTTAATTAAAAATCTTCAAAACCAGTGTCGACCAGTACCGCTGATCGATTCTCAGATTTTTAATTTATAAATAGAGTTGAATTTAATAAATAGCTTTTATTTTCTATCTAAATACTTTTTCTGGGATTTTTCTGAATTTATCAAAATTCCACCAGATTTGGTGTCGGCCAGTATCGCTGGTTGATTCCAGGATTTTTAGTTTACAATTCAATTTGAATTTCTAGATTCTGCTTTTGTATAGCTTCTTAAATCATATTTTCTTCTTTCATGTATTTTTTGAGAATTTTCAGAATTTATCAAAATCCGGCTGACCCGGTGTAAACCGGTATCGACGGTTGACTTTAGGATTTTTAATTTGAAAGCGTGATTTTATTTTTGACAATTGATTTAGGATTATTTCTCAGGGTGATGTTTTCTACCTCTGAGAATTTTTGGGGATTTTTCTAGAACAGTCGATATTTCCCGACCTTATTATAATATTGTTATTGTTTGACTCTTCTCTTTTCTTCCTTCCTTCCTTTCTTTTTTTTTTTTTCTTTCCACCGACCTCACCAACCGCCACCTCACCTGCTTTCATTAACTCCCTCTCCCATCCATCACCTCCATCATGATTCTCCCTTTTTCTTTTCTTTTCTTTTTCTTTTTCTTTATCTCTTCTTCCCCCTTCTCTTCTTCTTCTCCTCCATTTTTGGCCGACACCCGATGCAGCCCCTCCGACACTCCGACCACCATCTCCGATGAGGAAGGCCCCCAACTCCGACCATCTTCTTTCCTCTCCACCTTCTCCAAACCAACAAACACCACTACCATCTTCACCTTCTTCTTCTTCTTCAAATCAACCACCACCACCATCTTCACCCTCATCTTCTTCTTCAAATCAACCACCACCATCACCATCTTCTCCACTCCAACTCCACCCCACAAAACCCTCCTCCTCCTCCCATCTCCTTCAATTTCTCCGCCACTACCAAAAATCACCATCTCCATCACCACAATAACTCTTCTCCACCTCCAAACCCAAACCCCCTCCTAATTTCCCCTCGGCCGTGAGTGGCCAGGGGGCCCCCTGGCCCCCTGTGCGTGGACTGTGCCCCCACTTTTTTTTCTCTCTCTTTCTCACTTCTCTCTCCCCTTTTCCCTCTCTCTCCTCTCTTTGGGATGGCCGGCGGCCACCGGAGGGCCACCGGCGCCGGCCCTGGCAAGGCCACGACCAGGCCTCCTGGTCTGGCCGTGGGCAACTGGGGGGCCAACAACCCCCCTTTTCTCACTCACTCACTCTTCCTCTTCCTCTTCCTCTCTCTACTCTCTTTATAATTTCTCTCTCTACTATTTCTCGTTCTCTCAGTTTCTTTCTCTCTCTACCTCCTTTCTCTCTCTACGTTTTCTCTCTGTAAATCTTCCTATCTCTCTAGACTTTCTCTCTACCTTTCTCTTTCTCTCTCTAACTCTTTCTCTCTTCTCTCTCTCCTCTTCTCTTTCTCTCTCTAAAATAATTATATATATTTATTATATTTGTGGTGCGTGCGCGAGTTCCGAGGATTTCAGAATTTTTGACTTTTCTGGAGATTTAGGCGAGTGTCCTCGCCTCTATTTGGTTTTCTCTGCTTCGTCGGGTCGACATGTATTTTATTATGTATTTATATGTATTTTGTATTGGGCGGCGCCCCTATATTTGTATGTGGCCAAGTGCCCGTGATTGTTCATGTATATGCCGTGACGAATGCTTGTACTAGGATAGTTTATTTCTTGCATATATACCATACCTATGATGTACTTTCTTTATTGCTTTATATCATGCGTGGCCGACCCTTCGTGGTCGTTAGCCTCCGGGCTCCCTACTTGGCCTCCGGGCCCTTCAGCTTTCGTGCTTTCTACTTGGCCTCCGGACCCTTTTAGTCTCCGGGCTTCTCCACTCTATGGTAGTATTGATATTATCACGCTTGAATGTATGCTCGTGTGGTACTAACATCTCGTGCAGGTACTCTCGTACCGACTCTGGGTTTCTGCCCACTCTCGGGATGGCTATCCAATGGTTCCAGTCTTGTACCCTTATGGGTTTCATGGTAGCTACTGAGAGTGCGCTTAAACCTCGAGCGTATTTTAGCCTCTGGGTTCTCGCTCACTACCTCGAAAGAGAAGTGCATTCAGACCGTCAGGTCTTGCAGCTCTGCCTGGTAGGATTGCTTAGCGCTCAGCGTTTTACCACTAAATTAGTCTAGGCGAGATGCTGCCGGATTTTCTACTCGCACTTTAAGCCGAGTCATCCCGGTAACCTCGTCAGGTGCTCTAGTGTTAAACACTGTTTGCTGTCCATACCTCCAGGTTGCTCAGCTTCGCTTGATTGTGCTCGGCTATTAATCTATCACTTACTATGTACATGCTTGATATATTAACACTAGACATGCTATTAATTGATACCTGTCACCCACTTGCTAATACCTGACACCTGCCTGTATCACGTAACAACTGATCTATTATCACCTGACACCTGCATGCTACTACTGGACACCTGCTCCTGTTATGTTATCTATTATCACCTTTCTCCTGTTATGACATGACTTGTCACCTGCCTAATATCACCATCAGGTCATGCTATCAGCTGACATCCGACATGACATACTTGACTCTTATAATTATCATGATAACGGGAATGATGACCTGACATCTTGTTTACATCTTGATATACCATAGTACAAACTGTACTCCTGATACACATGTATTCCTGACATTCTTGGCTTATTCCTGCTCATTCTCAGAATCTGATAATTATCTAATAAACCGTAAAATGGGATAACTTACATCGGGTCGGGGGAAACTTGCGGATATCAATACATGTTCGTGTTTACACTAGTACTAGGTATGTTATGCAACTAAAACTTTCGTTCTGACCTGAGGGCCTCCAGGTGACCGAGGGGAGTGTGCTGGCTCCCTCCTTGGTACCATCTTGAAAAGGGCATCCTATAAGACCCTCATGTAGGCCTTGCGGCCAGTTCCATACACCAGCAATGGAATGCCCTGGACCGTGGTCCCGGGCATGTATGGGACCCACTGTAAATATTGTTCGTTGATACCCCTATTGGTTTTCAATAATAATCTTGCTTTACTCAGATGTGGATATATGTGTGCTGGGACGCGAGTTCACATATCTAGATATCTGGGTAAGACGAGTAATAATAATAATAAAAGATGCCAACTATATATCCATTGTATGCTTGCTGGGTTTGCTTCCACCAGATTTTACTTCGGATTTTCGATTTTATGATCGTTATTATAATATAGCTGCTTACATCCCACTTTACCGCTTGTATTCTATTCCACTAGTCTCCTGCTCTATCTTATCATATCATGTGTATTCCTTACTTGATATCACTTGCTATATATCTACTTGCCTCTGTCTGCTTGTGCTTACGACACAGTTTCAATGCTTGTTTATGATTCAGATTTATCGATAGACGTGTACTTATTTATGCACGCCATTTGGCATTAGCATCACCACTCGCCGGGGAGTTCTGACTCTCCTGGATCCTCATGTCCAGGTCTCGGAGCTTAGAGCTTGTGGATTCTCCCACTTGCTGGCCTGAGAGGTGCAGCAGTAGCGTGAATTACCAGCAGACTGTCCAGAGCTCCATCCTTCCAGGCCCCCCTGCTCGGCTCCAGAGTTTTTCTGTTATGACTCTGAGCCTCCTTTTGTACAGTTCATACTTATACATCTCTTTGTATTCTCGCATTTGCGCCTATCAGTGATGTAATATTCTTACAATATTGTGTTACATCTGGTGATAACTTTGTAATTGTACTTATATGTTGGAATGTATAATGCACCACGTGCTTTCGTACTCTGATTCTTGCCTATACTGATGCTTAGCGTATATACGTGAGGGTATTTCTGATCTGCGTATATACGTCGCAGTAACGTCTCATACCCAGGGATTCGGGGCATTACACACCTTTTTTCATTAACCGTGTAAACGGTTGGCATCGGCCTGAGAGATTTGCGATGAACCTTCGGATGTAGGCATGCCTGCCTTGTAGACTTCTGAGTTCTTTGAGGGTCTTCGTGGGTTGCATACCCTGAATTGCCTTTACTTTATCGTGGTCAAGATGAATTTCTTTGGATGTAACTATGAATCTAAATAACTTGCCACTCGACACTTTCAAGAATGATGTCAGGTCAAAACCGTCATTGTTACTGCTTAACTGGTTTAGCATCCGGTTTGATATTAAGATGATGCATAGCCACCTGAGGATCGAGGCCAGGCATGTCTTCATAGCTCTAAGCAAAGACATCAATACACTCCTGCATGAGGGATATGAGGTCTTGTTTCTCTATTGACGATGCATCATTACTCTTTAAGGCATTCGTCATGTTCCAAATCAAGGTATAATCTCATCTCTCTTGGCGTCTTACAAGGGGAAGGGTTCAGTTTCAGTTCTTAAGTTGATCTTATGGAATTCTCCAAAGAGGCCCATGTCAAGTTTCAGGCCGAACGTGTTGGCAATGTGTATATGTTGCGAAATTCAGAAGTTACAGTTGGTGGATTGCTGTTATCATTGGCTTCAAAAGCGACAGTTCTTGAACAATCAGAGACAACAATGATTTCAAGCTTAAATGTTCAGTTGTACCCCGAAGAGAGTTAGGACTAGACACGCAACAATGTAGTCCAGATCTTCTCTCCTATGGTGGAGCAAATTCTCATAAATCCTGTGTAGATCAATGAGATTGTTGGGTGATAAAGTTCAGGTCGGGCCTGAACTTATTCGACCTAATAAAATTGTAAACCTATGAGGGGGTTGTGGAGAAGGAATGAGATGGAGATAAAGACAAGTTTTGTTCAATTGTGCATGGATGCGAGCACATGGAGCATGATGACTATTCTCAGACTTGGACGTATTCAAGTCAAGGGGGAGTTTGTTAGGAGTTGTGATCAAAATACGCTATGAAGGTAGACGAAACTTCAAAAATTAAAAAATGGATCTGCACAAGGAATTGTGCACAGTACCAGTCAACTAATACATGATATAGTCGACTAATCACATGGACTAGTCGACTAATACCTTGTATAGTCGACTCAGTTAGCCAACATAGAGTTAGGATTCTCAAATTTTGTTAGAGTAGCCAACTAGTATTTGGGCCTAGTCAATTAATACATGACATTAGTCGATTAATACCATGGCCTAGTCGACTAATGTTGGGTCTGCCAGTTTTTTCTGAATTTGTTTCCAGGTTCTAGTTGGATTCAGATTTCTTTTATTTTGAGGTGGTGATTGTTCATATTGATGAAATTTGTTTAGGATTAGGAGAGTTTTATAGTATATAAATAACTTCTTTGGGGTGGCCTTCAATGTAATCCAATGAATTTATAATTTTTAAGGGTGTAATTCATTTAGGTGAAAGA
The DNA here is from genome assembly GCA_038442645.1 of Agave tequilana. NCBI lineage: Eukaryota > Viridiplantae > Streptophyta > Magnoliopsida > Asparagales > Asparagaceae > Agave > Agave tequilana. The sequence goes on along the minus strand of JAVJIF010006238.1, from coordinate 23,051 downwards.
TTCGTGAGAGAAGGTTAGCCAGAAGGGTTCGTTGTTCTTGGCGGCCATCAAGAGCTTGAAATTTTTTCATCTTGAGGTGTAAGTAATTCTTATTGTACTTCCTCAAAGTTTTAATAAAGTTTCTTCCCCTTTAACGTACACACGATCTATTTGATCGGTAGAACCACGTTATATTGTGTGTTGGCTTTCTATCTATTTTGGAATATCTTCTTCTTCTCTTTTTCACATTGCCTTAGTAGATTCTGTGGTTTATTTTTACTATGCTGCCCCAGTCGATCCAGACATGGGGGCACCCCCTGAATTCACAACATGTTCACTTTCCACTCAGCGTACTCCGTTCTAGTCTACGATAATGCTTGCCTGGAGCCTCCATCTCCCGTGGGGTTCTGCTTCAGGGGTGTGCTGTATGTCCCTAAAGTATGCCTTTTTACCTCAAAGTTTCTCTGTAGTATCCTACCAACTGAAGTGCTTCTTGAACCGAGGGGTCGTCAATTTTTCCATGCTCTGCCAACCTCCTTGTGGATCAACACCATCTATTTTGGAAATGCCCACGTTTTTAGAAGTCTATCCATTTTTTGGTGCTAGTTAATCATTGCATACCGAGATTCACTGTATAATCAGGAGTTTTTCCATCTTATTGATATATGTTTTGATTCGCCTTCCCTCTTCACTTTCCCACCAGGTTATTCGGCATATGCTTATGGTCCAAACACCTAGATCAACTTGATTAAGAATCCACAAAATAGTCATCTATTATAGTGTATGTACATGGTGGACAAGTCGCAATAATCTGGAGTTCAATTTTAAGCTTCTAAACCCACCACAGCTTACCGGGAATTGTATCCTTCTTGTGAAGGAAAAAATCAAGTAGAAACCCACCTATCGATGAGAATAGTCACAAGATCTTGGCTTCAGAAACATGCTTTCTGAGTCCATTTGTCTCTGTATTAGGCTCGGGTTGGCTCCTTCGCGCGAAGGACCATCGCGGTCTTTTGCGCTGTTGGCCGTTCATTAAAGCTGATGGACGGCTCAGAACGAAAAAGAGAAAAGAAAACGCATTTTGTAGTGAGGCCCATAAAACATGTTTTTTATTTTCTTTTTCTTTCTCCTGCTCCGAGCCGTTCATTGACTGTGATGGATGGCTCCTTCACGCTAAGGACCATCACCTGATTTTTCACGTGAAGAAGCCAACCCCAGCCCGAATTAATACCACATAAGACAAGTCTTTACTAATAGCCAAAAAAAGAAAAAGAAAGAAAGAGAGATTTATTAAGGAGGAAAATTAAATTTCATCAAATTTTCTTCTGCTACTTTTTCATACATAATTAAGAGGTCATGTGCTCTGTTCATACATAGAAATACAAATTCTCAAATACTTCTTCTCCCACTTAAACTCTAACAATAAATAGTATCTTACAAGAAATTTGCGAACAAATACAAAACCCTAATACAAACATATGAATGCATTTTGACTTTCTAAATGGGGCTCTAATTTTTTATATCATTAAAGAGTTTACTACTATTATATTATAAAATTAAACTATGAACTCCACTATTTACATGGTATATATGTTGTGAATGAGGCAACTTGTGGGAACTAGAGCATAAACACGTACAATAACTAAATTGACTGCAATGTCAATTACCCCAGCTTAGGATCTTTGCTCTTCAGCAGTGATGATTCAAATAGCTTCTAAGATTACTACATAGGACTATCCACTAATATAAGTGTAGATCATGAGAAAATTAATTCCCTATTTGATTAATTTACAGCTTACTACTAAATTAGTGGCCCAATGAAGGGTAATGTTCTTCTCTTGCATAATGTATCTCATCTCAGAATGTCATGTGAATAAGTGAATAAAATTTTCAGATTCATTGCTTATGATCAATGACTTGATTCAATATAGATTTTTTTTTCATTATTATTCCAATGGGCTATATAAATAAATCTTGAGACCTAGGAGTGGCAATGATCATGAAATGAGAGTGCTAACAATCAAAGCACAAAAGAGGTGTGTATTCTTGATGCCAAATATTATGCAAATGAGACTACAAAGATATGTTAAGAAGAGAGAAGAGTTTCTATTAATTCATCTTGATAAAAACAACTAGTTACTTGGCTTCATATAGGGCCAAAAGATAAACATGAATATCAACAAAATTAAATACATCAATGCATCATAAATACATTAGGTACATCACAAAATATGAAGTGATGGTTCATTACATGAAGAGTATTCTCTAATGTATTCAGAACACGAAAAGTTTGTAGTTAGATTCAATGTATCTTGAGAAACCGAGGAGACAAACGGAATATGAAGGAGTCTAGCTTATATTTTCAACAGCCTCCCTTAAGCTGGATTACCACTATGCCAAGTTTTTTCTTCATTTTCATAAAAACATCAGACTTCAAAGTTTTTTAGAGATGTCAGCAATTTGCTCTTGTATTTTGCAATGCATGACATTGATCTTATCATCTTTTGCTATGTCACGAATGAAGTGATATTTGATCCTTATGTGCTTTGCTTTCCCCTAAAAAACAGGATTCTTTGTAAGAGAAAAAGCTGAACTATTATCACAAAATGATCTAATTCCTTCAACTTATCCATGCTTGAGTTTGCTCAAGATCTACCTGATCCAGAGTGCTTGACACGAAGCTAATGCTAATGAAATATACTCTGCTTCTACTATAGAAAGCACAACAACACTTTATTTTTTGGATGCCCATGAGATTGCACCCGAACCAATTTGAAAAGAACATGTAACGCCCTGATCCTGCGGATACGGAGATGCTACGGTGACGTATATACGCAGAGTGGAGATACCCTCACGTATATACGCTAAGCCTCAGTACAATGAATATATATAATATACACAATAAGTCCAGCATAAATAAGTACAAAAATACCTGCAAAAGGGGGTCAGTGATCATAACAAATATGAAAACAGGGATAAATAAGAAAATAGAAACAAATAACTAAGATACCTATGAATTGGAAAGGGTAGCCGTGTCAAAATAATCTCGGAAAATATCTGGTATTGTGACATCTTAAATCTCCAATCTGGGCACGCAAACCCAGAGCTGTAAGAAAGCGAATAGTGAGTGGTAAAATGAAGGAAACAGTAATATATACTATAGTAGTACAAGCACAATAATAAGAGATAATACATGTTTATATATCGATGATACAATATAATGATTATAACAATCAGGAGAAATATACAAGTGTCACCTTTTAACATCATCAATACTTTATATGTTATAATAGTGATATTACCACAATATTAGCCAATATAATATCATTAATATTAATTAATAAGTCTGATTGTGTCACTAACTACATCTATTTATAGTGAATAACTGAGATAGTAAGTAAGTCGTATTAGGGGATTATGTTTCTATACAGTATATATAATTCTAAAAGATATGTAATATGATATGGTGTTGAGTGATTTCATAATTAAATCAATATGTTTAAATGACAGTTAGCAGTGATACATGTACTTAATAGTAACGTAATAAGATATTGTCGCGATGAAAATGAACATGTAGATGTGGAGTACGTGGAGTAATCATACTACAATGTTGTACTTATACAATAACAGTGTATCTACTCAGTATACATGATACAGATAATATCTGAAATGCAGAATATCTGTGTATATGCATAGTGTGTTTGTGAAAAATATAGAAAGTGACAAATATACATGTGAATAAGTAATGAATAAGACATCAAGAAATATATAAGTATAATCACATAATAATATACATGTATCGATCAGGTCATGTACTTTATACAATAAAAAAATCAGTATTGCCTGGTATTTTAATCAATCTCTTCCTGTGTCTCATATCATTGGCAGTTCATACAGGAGCCCACACTCTGGACGAACCCATCCATACATGGCATACGAGTACCATGATCCGAAAGAGAGAGTGACCATATAACGAACGTTTCTGACAACACTATTATTTATACCATTTTATTATATTAATTGAAAACCCAATAGTCAAGGAGCTCTAATCGGGTGGGTGTATCCCGTGCATACCTGGAATCACGGTCTTAGCAAGACTCCCTGGTCTGCTGAGACCAGGGCCAACCTGCTGGGGTGAAACAAGTAACGAGAAACGAAAAATGAGAAGGTAGCCAGCACGACCATGTCCCCTTCAGTGGGACTAACAATGGATCCAGATATCCATAAGATTTAGTCAACCGTCAAGTCTCCCATTCTCAAGTTATATTTATTATATTTAAACTACATAGTTCAAGAACAAGTATAGTGCATGGTTCATGTAATCCGATAATAGACATGAGCTCTATTAATAGTATGAATCAAGATAATGGGAAACAAGAGATGTAGGATTCTAGAGGTGGCTTCCGTGACTTAAATTCACGTGGCACTTAGTTCCACACATTGCATATCAATAGCTCACATGTCCAGTAACAGGAATATCAATATCAATAACGAGAAACAATCATGTAACGAGAATACGGGAATATCCATGTAGTAATAATTCATGTAAAATAAACAGTGATCCACGCAACATGAAATGCAGAGACAATCAATGCATGCATACCAATGAATCTATGTAATAATGATATAAACATGAATAATAACATACAGAGTAGCCGTGTAACGATGTCCACTGTAATGGCGTATCCGTGTATCAGTAGTTCATGAACATGCAATAATAGTATCGTGTGTATCAGTGTCTGTGGAACAGTGATACTTGTACATGAAATAACAATATCTAGTGTAATAGGTATTTACATAAAATATAATATCCAATGTACTAGAATGTTCGTGTAACGATAATACGGGTTCATGGAATGTAGAATATACATGTACAAGAATAGTGTGTCACTGCATGTAATGTAATAAGGTATATAGGTGACATGATAGTGGTTTGATAGTGGATGAACTATCAGAAATAGTAACCAGTACAACTGAACAGTCATATACATGTATTAGGCAGGTCAAATCAACTTTGTACATTGTATCAAGCATTGCTATTGTGACACGTACATCAAGGATCTGGGGGTTACATTTCTTCTCACCTTACAAAAATTTCATCCTCGAAATTTCAATTCAGGTGTGAGAACAATATTTACAGCCCCAAAGCCTAAATATTACGGACCTATGACACTTCCGCTACGCACTCTGATACATATAGTGAACTCGAGGTAGAGAATTAGTGTTGTGAACTAAAACTAAAGGATTGAAAGTGATAGGATGAAGAGAAAGCGAGAAGGGAATCAAATTATTCTAATTAACATCAGAAATTAAGGAATAGAAAAGAGTCGAGGAGTGAATTGTCAACGAAATTGTATTCTTGCAGTCGTCGCTAGAATCCCCAAATTCAGATACAAATGAGTTTTAATCTGAATCTGATTGTACCGTTGGTTAGAGCCTGCGCACTGATTCAGGTGGTTACCCACATCAAGTGTGAACTTAGACTCCGATACCACTCTGTAACGCCCTGATCCTGCGGATATGGAGATGCAACGGTGATGTATATACACAGAGCAGAGATACCCTCACGTATATACGCTAAACCTTAGTACAATGGATATATATAGTATAACAGTAAGCCAATATAAATAAGTACAAGAATACCTGCAAAAAGGGGTCAATGATCATAACAAATATGAAAACAGAGATAAATAAGAAAATAGAAACAAATAATAAAGATACCTATGAATTGGAAAGGGTAGCAGTCTCAAAATAATCTCAAAAATATCTAGTACTGCGATATCTCAAATCTCTAACCTGGGCACGCAAATTCAGGGTCGTCAGAAAGCGACTTAGTGAGTGATAAAATGAAGAAAGCAGTAATATATATTATAGTAGTACAAGCATAAAAATAAGAGATAATACATGTTTATATACCGGTGATACGATATAGTGATAATAACAATCGGGAGAAATATACAAGTGTCACCTTTTAACATCATCAATACTTCGTCTGTTATAATAGTGATACTATCACAATATTACCCAATATAATATCATTAATATTAATTAACAAGTCCGACTGTGTCACCAACTACATCTATTTACAGTGAATAACTGAGATGGTAAGTAAGTCGTATTGGGGGATTATGTTTCTATACTGTTTATATATAATTCTAAAAGATATGTAATATGATACGGTGTTGAGTGATTTCATAATCAAATCAATGTATTTAAATGACAGGTAGCAGTGATACAGGTACCTAATAGTAACAGTAATAGGATATTGTCGTGATGAAGATGAACATGTAGATATGGAGTACGTGAAGTAATCATACTACAGTGTTGTACCTATACAATAACAGTGTGTCTACTCAGTATACATGATACAGATAATATCTGAAATGCAGAATATCTGTGTTCATGCATAGTGTGTTTGTGAAAAATATAGAAAGTGGCAAATATACATGTGACACAACAATGAATAAGACATCAGAAAATATATAAATATAATCACATAATAATACACATGTATCGATTAGGTCATGCTATTTTTACAATAATAACAATCAGTACGTCTGGTATTTTAATCAATCTTTTCCAGTGTCCCATACCACTGGCAGTTCATACCGGAGCCCGCACTCCAGACGAACCCATCTGCACATGGCATGTGGGTATCGTGATCCGAAAGAGAGCATGACCAAATAACAAGCGTTCCTGACGTCACTATTATTTAGACCATTTTATTATGTTAATTGAAAATCTAATAGTCAAGGAGCTCTAATCAGGTGGGTGTTTCTCGCGCATACCTGGGATCACGACCTTACCAAGACTCCCTGGCTGTTGATACGAGGGCCAACCCGCTAGGGTGAATAAGTAACGAAAAACGGGAAGGTAGCCAGCACTACCATGTCCTTTGCAGTGGGACTAACAATGGATCTAGACATCCACCCGACAAAATCTAGTCAACCGTCAAGTCTCCCCATTCTGAAGTTATATTTATTATATTTAAACTTTATAGTTCAAGAACAAGTATAGTGCATGGTACATGTAATACGATAACAGGACATAAGCTCTATTGATAGCATGAATCAAGATAACAGAAAACGGGAAACAAGAGTGGGATTTTAGTGGTGGCTCCTATGGTTTGGATCTACGTGGCACTTAGTTTCACATATCACATATCAATATCTCACATGTCCAGTAACGGGAATATCAATATCAGGAACGAAAAATAATCATGTAACGAGAATACAAGAATATCCATGTAGCAATAATTCATATAAAATAAATAGTGATCCACGCAACAGGAAATACAGAGACAATCAATGCATGCATACCAGTGAATCTGTGTAACATCGATATAAACATGAATAATAGCATACAGAGTATCCGTATAACGGTATCCAGTCTAATAGCGTATTCGTGTACCAGTAGTTCATGAACATGCAATAATAGTGTCATGTGTATCAGTATCTGTGTAACAGTGATACTTGTACATGAAATAACAGTATCTAATGTAATGAGTATTTACATAAAATACAATATCCAATGTATTAGAATGTTCGTGCAACGATAACACGGGTACATGGAATGTAGAATATACGTGTACAAGAATAGTGTGTCACCGCATGTAGTGTAACAAATATCAGAAAGTATAAAAAGGTATACATGTGACATGATAGTTGTTTGATAGTAGATGAACTATCAGAAATAGTAACCAGTACAACTGAACGGTCATATATATGTATCAGGCAGGTCAAATCAACTTTGTACGCTGTATCGAGTACTGCTATTGTGATACGTACATCAAGAATCAGAGGGTTACAGAATAGCTGAAAGTATTTCTGCAATCATCAATACTTCCGTCCCAATCACATCACAATAGCCAATCAAACTTTAATCTTTCACTCTTTTATAATGTACGCCTTCATTGATGGTTCCACAAAGATACCTTAGAACTCTTTTTCGTGCTTCCCAATGGCTTTTCTTTGGTGATTCCATGAATCAATAAGCATGCTTATATTGATCATAAGATCCGGTCTTATTGCAGTCAAATACATAAGACTACCAATAAAATTTCGATAGAGAATTCCATCAATACTTTCTTTATTTTCAAACTTGCAAAGTTTCAAACCAATCTCGATCGGAGTGCATAGAGGTGTAGCACTCATTATTTTAAACCTTTTCAAAATATCAATTGCATACTTCTTTTGTGAAATTAATATACCATCTTCTTGTTGCTTGACTTCAATTCCAGAAAAGAAATAAAGTAAACCCATGTCAGTCATCTTGAATTCACATATCATAATCCTCTTGAATTCATCACACATGCTTGTGGAATTTTTAGTAAAAATGAGATCATCAACTTATAAGTAAATCATCAAGAATTTACCTTTATCACCTTCTTTGATGTAGAGAGTGTTCAAAAGGACATCTTTTGAAATCATTCTTCATAAAGTATCCATCGATGTGACTATACCATGCTCTCGTGCTTGCTTGGGTCTGTATAATACTTTCTTCAAATGACACCTTGTTTTTTGCATCTTTTTTCACATAACCAGGTGGCTGGTCACATAAATTTCTTCTTCTTGAAAACCATTCAAGAATACAGATTTGACATCCAATTGATAAACTTTTCATTCTCTCTGAGCCAATAAAGTCAGCATAATTCTTATGATTTCAAGACGAGCAACTGGGGCAAGTACTTCTTGGTAATCAATATCAATTTTCGTCTGTAACCTTTCACCATCAAACGAGCCTTGTATTTTTTCACTTCGCCTTGTGAATTCAACTTGATCTTGTAGACCCACTTCACACCAATAGCCTTTTTTCCTCTTGGAAGCTCAACAAGCTCTCATGTTTTGTTTCTTTACATAGCATCAATTTCTTGATCCATAGCATTCTTTCACTTCTCTTCTTTTGAAGGATCTTCAAAAGAATCAGATCCGTATCGGAGAATAAAGCAAAGTTCACCAAATTTTCAATCAAATTATTTCTTAAATTTTCATAAATCTCTCTTAGGCTCTTTGTTTTTCAGGGAGGAGTTATTGAATTTGTCGGTGAAGATGTAGATGGCGAAGACGAGGGTGGTGAAGACAAAGATGGAGAATGTATACCTCTTCATCATCATGCTGAATTTATTTTTCTTCTTCCATGTCCACACAAACAATTTGGCTTTTGAATCATTTGTACCCCAATTTCAAGCTTCTTCTTCATCAAACTTTACATCCTTGTTAATAACAAGCTTCTTTGTGATGAGATTATATAGTTGATATGCCTTGGAGCGTTCAATATATCCCATGAAGATGTACTTTTTGAATTTGTCATCCAACTCTTCCTTCTCTCTTCTGAAATATGGAAATAAGCAATGCTGCCGAAAACTCGCAAATGTGCCATGTTTGATTTATGTCCACTCCAAACTTCTTGAAGAGTTTGATCTTGCAATTTTAATGATGCCGGTTCAAAAGGTAAATAGCACATGCCACAGATTCAAACCAAAAATTATTTGGAACATCTTTTCCCTTCAACATACTTCTAGCCAATTTCATAATTGTTCAATTTTTCCGGTCGGCAACGCTGCTTTGTTGAGGAATATATTGAGCAGTCAGTTGCCAAATGCCATTTTACTTCAAGAAAGCTCTAAATTCACAACCAACTTATTCCCCTCCGCGATCAGTACGTAGAGTTTTCAACGGGAAGCCACTTTTTCTTTCAACCAAAGTCTTGAAGCTTTCAAAATATTCATAAACTTCTGATTTTTCTTTGAGAAAAAAAACCTATGTCCTTCTACTATAATCATCAATAAATGTGAGAAAATACCGATCACTTCCAATCGAAGTAGTGTGCATTGGACCACAAAGATCTAAATGTACAAGCTCTAAAAGATGTGATGCTCTCCCTGATCTTCCAACTGGGAAAGAATTTCTGTAAAGCTTACCAAGTGTGCAGCCTTCACATACTTTCTCTTGAAGTTCAATAGATGGCATACCTTTAATGTTCTTGCTATACACATAAGAGAGGTCTTAAAACTCAAATGCCTGAAAAGAAAATGCCATAACCATGATTTGTCTTGAATAGTAGTATGCATGTATGAATCAATTTGAGAATTAAGCTTCAAAGAAAATATCTTACTTTGTGTCATTTTCACCTTTGTAATAAGGGCATCATGCTTGTACTTGATCTCACACATATCTTTATTAACATGAATATGAAATCCTCGAGTAGAAAATGGCCAATACTAAAAGGATTATGCTTAAGACCGGGAACATAGAAAACACTGAAAATATTCTTTTCTCCTTTCTTTGTTTGCACAAGAATATCATCATTTCCTTTCATGAAAAATTGATCTCTTGTCATTACTGGTCTGGACTTCGCTTGTAATAGATTCATCAAGGTCCATGAACACCTTCTTGTTTATGGTCATATGATTGCTACATCCGCTGTCGATGTATCACACTTCATCATGTGTAATTTCTTCAATACTACATGCGAGAAAGAGAATATCATCCTTACTCTTCTTTTCTCCCTCGTGCATAAGGCTTGATTCTTTTTTTTTCTCATCTTCAATTTTCTTCCTGCAAAATTTAATTGTATGACTATATTTTTGGCAATAAAAATATAGGATATTCCTAAAAGAAGATCTTCCTCTTCCTCTGTAAGAAAAAGAAGAAGCATGGGCTTCATCACTTACTTGATGTTGTCCACTATCTGTTCTACCTAGGACATGACTTTTTCTTCTTCCACGGTTAAAACATTTTCCTCTCCTTCCTCTGGAGCCACCTCAAAAAGACATATGTGCTTGGAAGACTTGCTCAAGATGAGTAGAATAATATTGCTTCATACGAAGTTCATGAGAGTGAAGTGATCCCAATAAACTCTCCACAGATAGTGTAGACAAATCCTTTGATTCTTCAATGTCTACTACGGTAGACTCAAATCTCTGAGTCAAACTTCGTAAAATCTTCTCAATGATTGTTTGATCTTCAATTTCTCACCATTCACTTTCAATTGGTTAATAATAGAAACAACCCGATTGAAATAGTCTTCAATAGATTCAGAGTCTTTCATTTTGAGTGTATCAAATTCACTACGAAGAGTTTGTAGTATTACCATCTTCACCTTGTCATCTCCCTTATATGAAGAATGAAGTGTGTCCATGCTTCCTTCACTGAAATCACCATTGAGATTTTCTCAAATACGACCTTATTCACCAATTGGTAGATGAAAAATAATGTCTTCTTGTGATTCTCTTTCAATTATTAAAGTTGTTTACGGTGAGATTTATTACATTAGTTGGTTATGCAACCTCGCTTTTGACGATATCCCAAAGTTCTTGAGACTGGTACAACACTTTCATTTGAATGCTCCATTAGTTGTAATTCTTGCTGGTGAAACGAGAAAGTTGAGACTGTAACATATTGTTGTTGGAAGCCATGGTGCTCTGATACCACTTTGAATAGAAAATGGGAGTGCAAATAATCAAAGCATAAGAGATGTGTGTACTATTGATGTCAAATATTATGAAATGAGGCTACAAAGATATACTAGAAAGAGAGAAGAGTTTTTATTGATTCAACTTGATGAAAACAACATGTTACATGGCCTTTATATAGGGCCTAAAGTAAACATGAAAATCAACAAAATTAAATATATTCATTTATCATAAATAGATTAGATTCACTCACAAAATATGAAGTGTTTGTTCATTGCATGAAGAGTATTCTCTAATGAATCCGGAACATGAAAAGTTTGTATTTAGATTCAATGTGCCTTGAGAAGCCGGGAGACAAATGGAATACGAAGGAGTTTAGCTTATATTTTCAACAGGCAACATGTTAATCCACTTGTGAATCTATTATATATTAATATTACGATCCACTCGGAGAGATCCTAACCTACTAACAAAGTTATGATCTTAAAAACTATCTAAATTTATTCTTTATCATATTAAAATTCAAATAATCAGAGTAATCTAATGAATCTAAACCCAAATATTCAAGTCAGAATCCAGTCTCAGATCTAGTTATCAAATTACATAACTTGATTCCTACTGTCACATATTAGTCATCAAAAGGATTACTTTCTTCTTGTTTTCCCTACAAAAGGGCAAAAAAGAGAACCAACCCTCTTGGTACCCAAGCGCCAACAAATTGAACCTTATGTTGAGGGCATTTTTGTAAATAAGGGGCTTTTTTTGCCCGAAAGTAGAGAGAAATTCTAATTTTCCCCTCCGACAATGTGACCCCCAATCTTTTCGTTTCTTTCAAGTTATTTATTTGTTCTAAAAGCTGAAGGGAAAAACTTCTCCTTCACCTCAACTTTAACGTCAACAACGTATCAAATTTTTTCCCATAAAACGTCGAAAACAAAAAACATTTGACACGTGAGGGCCCATATCTTTTTCTCACCTCCCTTTCCGGCGGGCCAAACACATCCTAACTCAAGGCGAGGACGACAAGATAGTAGAGAGAGAGAGAGAGAGAGAGAGAGAGAGAGAGAGAGAGAGAGAGTGTGTGTGTGTGTGTGTGTGTGTGTGTGTGTGTGTGGACAATGCATATATTAATAATGGTAAGTATAGTTGGAATTGGCCAAGTCTCCTCTCCTGCCAGGCATATATTCAATGCCTTTTGCCACTAGCTAAGCCCCCTCCTCTCAACTACAATGATAATTTAGAAGTTGGTTGGGGTGGTTGGCTGGTTGCATCTCCACTCCTCCCTACTCCAAAACAATCTCTCAATTTATACCTCCCCAGTCCATCCCCTGCCTCCTCTCAAATCGCCGTGTCCGTCTGAATCTGTCTCTCCTCTCCCGTGTGCTTTCAAACATGTCGGAATCCGAAGCTGCTGCTTTTCAAAACAGGCTCCCCAACTTCCTCCTGTCTGTCAGGCTCAAGCACGTCAAGCTCGGCTACCACTACCTCATCTCCAATGCCTTGTACCTTCTCCTCGTGCCTCTCCTCGCTGCGGTCTGTGCACAGCTGTCTCGTCTCACCGCCGATGACCTCCTCTTGCTCTGGGAGCACCTCCGTCTCAACCTCATCACCGTCGTCCTCTGCACCACCCTCCTCGTGTTCTTCACCACCCTCTACTTCATGACGCGGCCCCGCCCCGTCTACCTCCTCAACTTCTCGTGCTACAAGCCGGAGGACGCCCGGAAGGTCACGAGGGAGATCTTCATGGAGCGGTCCGCGCTGCCCGGGGCGTTCACCGAGGAGAACCTGTTGTTCCAGAAGAAGATCTTGGAGAGGTCCGGGCTCGGCCAGTCGACGTACTTCCCCGAGGCGGTGCTCAGGGTGCCGCCGAACCCCTGCATGGCCGAGGCGAGGAAAGAGGCGGAGACGGTGATGTTTGGCGCGATTGACGATCTCTTGGCGAAGACCGGAGTGAAGCCCAAGGACATCGGGATACTGATAATCAACTGCAGTTTGTTCAACCCGACACCGTCGCTGTCGGCGATGGTGGTGAATCGCTACAAGCTGAGGGGGAACATTGTGAGCTACAATCTTGGTGGTATGGGCTGCAGCGCTGGGCTCATTTCTATTGACCTCGCCAAGCAGCTGCTTCAGGTACGTTGGTACAAGCAAACACTGATCACTACTGATTCAAATTTTCATACATTAGTTTTTTAGTTTAGAAAATAGATTCGGAGTACACTGAAAGAGAGGCGAGCACCGTAAGGCTCAGGTCAGGCAGTTTTTTTTTTTTTTTCTGGCAGTTGAACAAATTTTTCAGAGAATAAATTTTGGGGGTGTACTAATTTAAGTTTCTGAGAGAAAGGGCCGCGAGTTTGCTGGATGTCACTTTCTTGTCTGCAATACACGTTGGAGCTCCAGCTGTAAACTGATGCAACTGTGCTGGGGGAGCCCTCTTTGTATTTATGCCGAACTTGACCTATGAAGGCGAAGCCAGAACTATTATTTATATAAAATGCTATTCTATCATAACATTTATCAATCAAATTAACAGTCTTGAATGAATTGAATTTTGTGACCGCTGCTGCAGGTTCACCGCAACTCGTATGCGTTGGTGGTGAGCATGGAGAACATCACACTCAACTGGTACTGGGGCAACAACCGCTCCATGCTCGTCTCCAACTGCCTCTTCCGCATGGGCGGCGCCGCCATCCTCCTCACCAACCGCCGCTCGGAGCGCCTCCGCTCAAAGTACCAGCTCATGCACACAGTTCGCACCCACAAGGGTGCCGACGACCGCTCCTACCGCTGCGTCTTCCAAGAAGAGGACGACATCGGTAAGGTCGGCGTCGCCCTCTCCAAGGACCTCATGGCCGTGGCCGGCGAGGCCTCAAGGCCAACATCACCACCCTCGGCCCGCTCGTCCTCCCAATGTCCGAACAGCTCCTCTTCTTCGTCACGCTGGTCGGCCGCAAAATCTTCAAGATGAAGATCAAGCCCTACATTCCCGACTTCAAGCTCGCGTTCGAGCACTTCTGCATTCACGCAGGGGGACGCGCGGTGCTCGATGAACTCGAGAAGAACCTCGAGCTCAGCGAGTGGCACATGGAGCCGTCGAGGATGACCTTGTATAGATTTGGAAACACTTCTAGTAGCTCGTTGTGGTACGAGCTGGCGTACACGGAGGCGAAGGGGAGGATCAGGAAAGGGGACAGGGCGTGGCAGATCGCGTTCGGGTCGGGGTTCAAGTGCAACAGCGCCGTGTGGCGGGCGCTGACGACTATAGTTCCGGCGAAGGAGAAGAATCCGTGGACGGATGAGATCCATGAGTTCCCCGTTCATGTCCCCAGGGTGGCCGCCGTTATTGCGTCGTCGTGAAGACACGGCCGGAACTGGGAGTTGGTGTTTGTTGGTTGTGTGTCGTGAATGGGAGTTGAATGTTTGTTACTAGTAGAGAGAAGCGAGGTTGTGTTTTAATTTGTTTGATTTTATTTGGATAAAGTTCCTTCCTACATTTACTTGCATCTTCTGTAGTGATCTGTATTCATTTTTTTTCCCCCTTCTTTCAAGATTTTTTGGCATAAAAGTTACAATTTAATGCCAAGTAAATTTTGGGGAATGGAACGTAAAGAGTTGTCCAATTCGAGCAGTTTCCGGTCAAGATCACATCATTGAAGAAACTCGTTGGATTACCTGATGAATAAATCCAAATTAACTAGTTGTTGGATTGTTAGATTGTTGATTCAACTATAAAAACTCGATATAGATTAGTTTAGATTTGGCGAATCCAATTCTTACAATGTAAAATATAAATAGACTATGGTATTCACTATTTTATCTTTGATCTTATGGTTATAAACTTTCTTAAACTTTCTTATTATCACTTTATGGTGATTTTTTTTTTTTTGTATTGACTCTGCTAAATCAGTTGAAGAAACTTAACTGTGTATATTACTCATGAGGGCAATGCTTGAGAATATGTAGAGCACTACAACTTTATTTTTTGAAACAAAAGAATAGAATCATTGTGGTCACTTCAATTACATAATAAGAAAACTCCTACTCTTAATACAACTGGTATTATAATCTAATCTTAATATTATTTTTTAAGAGACTCTATTATTTATTTTTATATTGATTGTGAGTTAACTCACAAGAGTTAAATTTAGATAGATAGGAATCCTAGTCATTCAAGTTTGTAAGATGTTAAAATAATGCTTATTCCATTTTTCAAATGAGGTCTGATTAAATTGTTGAGACCTGACAGTGTCTTTGTGCAAACACCAGAGTATGCCACAGAATAATCAAGAGCACAGTAAGAACAAATAAACGGAAAAGAAAGCGAGAAACACAAATTTAATGAGCTTCAGTAATTGCCTACGTCCTCGAGACAGAAGGGGAGAGAGATCATATTATCAATCAATTTAAGTGAAAAACTGTTGATGATCTATCACCGATCAAATAACATAGGAATATCAAGTTGAAGGCTCGGCAACGGAAGTGGAAGCGTAGAAGATCTATCGCTAGCAAGCAATCACCACACAACTAAGGAATACAAGATTTAATATGGCTCAGCAATGTGCCTATTACCATGGGAAGGATGGAGAAATATTTATTGAAGAAAATACAAGAGTTACAATGAGATCTCTCTAACAACTCTCAATGTGAAATTCTAAAATTTCTCTTGAATTCTTGACACGTTCAAAAGGCCACCTCTGAGAGGTTTATATAGGCATCTAGGATGATCCTAGTCTAATACAAACTCAAATCAGCACCTCCTTAGATAAATAGAAAACCCGTATTCAAACTAAAATAGGAGACATATCCGTATTAAAAAACTGCCTAAAAACCTGAATTCTTCTCCAATGAATATGAGGCATTCCAAATACTAACAATCTCCACCTCGACTCATGTTCATTGGGTCCCTCCGTAGAAATTGGCCTTTGCTTCATTCGTCTTCCATTTTCCCCTTTTGTGACTACACATGGCTCCCTCCCAAGAGCCCATTCGCCATTTTATCTTTGAAGAAGCTTGATGAAGTTCAGAGACGCTCTGAACTTCTCCACTAGGATGGTCTTCGTTATCATATCTGCTGGATTCTTCTTCGTGCTAATCTTTACCAAATCGATCACCTTATCATCCATGACCCACTGACGTATCTTGTGAAATCTCACATCAATGTGCTTCATCCGCTTGTGATACTTGTAATCTTTAGCGAGATGAATAGCACTCTGGTTGTCACAATGAGCCCGAACTGAATTTTGTGATACTGAATGTCTCAACTAATCCTCTCAAACACAAAGCTTCCTCTGACGCCTCAACTACAGCCATGTAATTCGCTTCGTTATTAAAAGAGCAATTATATCTTGCAACTCTAATGACGCACTCAGCTACTGTGAACACATAACCCATCGTAAATTTTCACTGACCAAGATCTCCTGCATAATCTGCATCAATATAGCCTTGTAGTAACCTAGGTTTTCTCATTTTCAGTCTCTAAAACACTAAGCCAGTCTCGCATCCCTCGCAGATATCGTAGCACCCACTTCACTACTTTTTAATGTTGCTTTCTTAGATTTGACATGAACCGACTTACTGTACTAACTGCATAGGCTAATTCAGGCCTAGTGCAGACCATAACATATATGAGTGATCCCACCGTACTAGCATATGGTACTCAAGACATCTCTTCCTCCACTATCGGTGATTGTGGATACTGCTTGGAGTATAATTTGAAGTGACCTTCCAAAGGAGTGGTGACTGGTCTTTCTTTTGCCATGTTGAATCTCTCCAATACCTTGAGAACATAGTTCTCCTGGGTAGCCAAAGTCTTCTTGAGCCTCTTTTCGAGTGATTTCCATACCTAAGACCTTCTTGGCTTCTCCCAAATTCTTTGTGTCAAATTTCTTCTTGAGCTAAGCTTTAAGCTTCTGAACATGTGCCTTATTTCTCCCAGTAATCAGCATATTATCAACATATAACAATAAATATTGGATCATCACTCTGCTTGAAATAGAGACAACTATCATACTCACATTGGTTGTATTTGGCCTTGATCATGAAAGAGTTGAACCATTTGTACCACTGCCTGAGAGACTGCTTAAGTCCATAAAGGGACTTCTTTAAAGAGACAACTTATTTTCTTTACCTTCCTGAATATAACCTTTAGGTTGTTTCATGTATATCTTTTCCTCCAGCTCACCGTGCAGAAATACTATTTTGACGTCCATCTGCTCAAACTTTAGATCAAACTGAACAACTATCACCAATAACATCCAAATAGATGTATGCTTGAATACACGAGAGAAAATCTCATTGTAGTCAATACTTTCTTTTTGAGCATATCCTTTGGCAACTAACCTTACCTTTATTGCTCATTGTTCTTCTTGTGAAAGATCCATCTGCAGCCTATTTCCTTAGAGTCCTTTGAAAGATCTACTAATGTCCATATTTGATTTCTATCCAAAGACTCCATCTCTTACTCTATGGCTGTAATCCACTTGGCATGGTCATTTGCCTCGATCGCTTCCCTGTAGCTGTCAAGTTCTCCTGTTTTTATTACTAATGAGAAAGAGATATGAGCTTCATCCCAACCATACCTTATTGGTGACACCGTAACACTGACTGACAGCCTCAACGGTCTAGTTTGCTCTTAAGTAGCCTCCGTTTGTCTCCATCTAAATCTGAGGAGTCTTCTTCTAACACTTCAGGCCTTTAGGGCTATTTGAGAACTCGATTCCCTTTTCCTGGGTGTCTGCTGTCGAACTGTCTGAAGCTCCACCTTGCGCTTTATCCTCTGTCTCTGACTTTTCTCGCAACATGAAATCTTCGTCAAAGACCACATCTCTGCTGGTGAAGGCGTACCTTTTCTCGAGATCCCAAAGTCTGAAACCCTTGACTCTTTGGTGAACCTGATGAAGATACACTTCTTCGACTTGAACTCCAGTTTGTTTCTTTCCTGACTATCAACCAAACTATATGCCGGGCAACCAAAATCCATAAGGTTGAATAGTCGACAGCTACTCCTCTCCATATCTCCTCTGGGATCTGAAGATCAATAGCTATTGATGGTGATATGTTTACCAGATAACTCGCATGATTCACTGCCTCTATCCAAAATCTTTCTGACATGTCAGCTTGTAATCTGATACTGCAGGCACGTTCTGTAAGTATCCAATTCATGCGCTCTGCTACTCTACTTTGTTCTAGTTGCCCTTAAATACTTAGTTGGTATTTGATGCCCTTGTTGCTAAGTAGTCTTTGAATTCTTTGGAGGTGTACTTGCCTTCATTATCAGACCTCAAGAATTTCACCTTCCGCTCCGTCTCATTTTTCACTAAAGTTTTTCACTGCTTGAACTTCTGAAATACTTCTGATATCTACTTTAAGAAGTATACTCAAACTTTTCTTAAAAAATCATCAATAAAAGTAACATAGTACCTAGCAACTCCAATGGACGCTATTGGCGAAGGCCCCCCCACATCCGTGTGTATGAGATCTAGCAAGCCCTTTGTCTTATGCTGAGATGTAGAGAAAGCTACTCTACGTTGCCTACTCATAATGCAAAATTTACAAAGATCAAGTTTACAATATTTGATACCTGGTAGAGCACTCCTTTTGTGTAAAACTTGAAGACCTCACTCGCTCATGTGTCCAAGACACATATGCCAAAGTCTTGTAATATCCTTCTTCTCTATTGCTGCTGAAGCATCACCAATAATAATGCTTCCTATTAACTTGTACAAGTTTGCTATTCGTTCTCCTTTGAGAATCGTCATGGAGCCTTTAGTAACTTTGATTGCTCCATTTGCACCAGAAAACTTGTACCCCCGAGCCTCAAAGCTCTCAACGAGAGAAGATTCTTCTTTAAATTCGGAGCATGTCGAACTTTCGTGAGGGCCCAAACCTGTCCATCAAACATCCTCATATGGATGTTGCTGATGCCAATAATCTTACACACGATGTCATTTTTCATTAGGACAGAGCCTCCATCATAATGCTTGTAAGTACTGAACCACTCCCTTTTGGGAACATGTGATATGTGCACCATAAGTAAAGTAAACAAGTATCTGAGTATTTATCTTTTCCTGACTCAGCTGTCAAGACATCACATGAATCCTCATCTGCTTCTTCGATAATCCTGGCTTGATTTGACTTTTCACTGGTACAGCCCCATCAGTTTGCCGCCTTTCCTTTTCAGTATCTCCTTATATTTCATACAATTTTTCTTGATGTGCCCTTGTTTCTTGTAAAAGTAGCAAGAGAAAATGTTAAAAGCCTCTGGATTCATTTTGGTCCCTTACTCTTTGATCTTCCCCTCTGGCTCTTGACAAACAATCCAGAGGCTTCCTCTATAGAATGTGTATTCTTCATCATCTCGTTATTTTGGAGTATCTGCCTGACATCTTTTAACTCTAAGGTCTCCTTACCATACATGATGGTGATCGCCAAGGTCACAACTTGATGGAAGAGAAGAGAGTAACAGAAAAGCTTTGTCTTCTTCTTCTTCTAGTTTAACCTCTAGAGCTAACAAGTCACCTAAAATTTTATTAAAAGTATTGAGATATTGTAGAATAGGCGTACCTTCCTTCATTCGAAGCCTATATAACTGCTTCTTCATGAAGAGCTTGTTCGACAAACTCTTCGTCATATACAGGCTCTTCAGCCTACACCAAGACCAGCAGTTGTCTCCTCGTTCATCACGTTGTAGAGGACCTCATCTGATAGGCACAATATGATCGTCTCCTTTGCGCGAAAGTCGATGTCATTGCACTTATCGTCTTTCATCTTTGATGGCTTCTTCTCAATACTAACCAGGGCCTTGTGTGTGCCCTCCTTGACGAGCAATGATGTTGCATCTTCTACAACAGGAAGTTGGACTTCCTGTCAAAATTTTCCACCTCGAACTTGGTTGTCGTGGTCGTCTTGCTAACCATCACTCTGATATCAATTGTTGATGATCTATCACTTATCAAACAATAGAGGAACACCAAGTCGAAGACTCGGCAGCGGAAGCGTAGAAAATCCACCACACTAACAAGCAATTAGCACACAACCAAGAAACACAAGATTTAACGTGATTTGACAATGTGCCTACGTCCATGTGGAGGAGAGGAGAAATATTTATTGAAGAAAATACAAGAGTTACAATGAGATCTCTCTCACAACTCTCAATGGTGAAATTCTAGAATTTCTCTTGAATTCTTGACACACGTTTAAAAGGCCACCCCTGAGGGTTTATATAGGTACTTAGGATGATCCTAACTCAACACGAACTCAAATCAGCACCTCTTTAAAGAACTAAAAAACCCGTATCCAAATCAAAATAAGAGACAAATTCGTATTAAGAAACTATCAAAAAAACTTGAATTCTTCTCCAATAAATATAAGGCATTCCTAATACTAACACAAACAATTGGGACAATACCCCTCTTTATATAGCCAGAGAATCTTCGAACAAAAGAAAACTAAAAGATCTAAATTCGGATCAGAAATGAATTCAGAATCCAACTAGGAAACACCCAGAACCATCGTGCTGTCGACCGGGCGGTCGATCACTAGTTGTGCATGCTAAGTTCTGCACTCTAGCTGGTCGATTGGGCGGTCGATCGCTAGTTGTGCAGAGCCAAAAATATCCTTTATGGATGATTGACCGAGTGATCAACCACTCTTATTGTCCAGTGTTGCTCTCTGTTGGTCGGTCGACCGGCAGTCGATCGACTCCACTATCCTTTCTTCAGTGCACATCTGTGCCTGGTCGATCGACCGGCCTTTGTCCTCAGTCGTGCTTTGGTCTTTTAAAAATCTTGGGTATACCGTTGAACTCCAAACTCTGAGCTATCTTCTCCAATGAATTAAAAACTCTACCATAAGATTTTAGCCTCTCCACACAATCTCCACCTCGGTGAAGATTTCTAAAATCTGAGTCGAACACAACGAATCACCATGTCGACTCAACCGGGTTGCAACAATGTGGTTGCCTACGTCCTCCTGCCCGAGGGATGAAGCCATCATTGTTAATCCAACTGAGCTCCACCGAACTCAAGCAACTAGAAGGATATGGAGTAACTTCTTGAAATGCGTGAACTTTACTCTCGAAACAACCTTGGGAAGCGTCGGTGAGATTCTCCTTCACGTTAATCTTCTTTAACTCGATGTTACCCTCATCAAGAATATCCCGAATAAAGTGAAACCTGACATTGATGTGCTTCATCCTTACATGATAAATCTGGTTCTTTGCTAAATAGATAGCACTCATGCTATCATAATTGATCTTTAATAGATCATGATTAATCCCCAAGTCCCAAGCAACACTTGAAGCCAAATTACCTCCTCCATAGCCTTTGTCATGGCCATATACTCGGCCCCTGTATTAGACAAAGTGACAGTAGACTGTAGAATAGAGCACTAACTTACCGGTGCTTGGTCCAATGTGAAAACATACCCCATTGTAGACCGACGCTTGTCAAAGTCTCCCGCGTAATCAGAATCGACATATCCGATACACTCTTGATTATCCGTAGTATTCTTCTTGAACACTAAACCAATACCTACGGTACCTTTGATGTACTGTTGAATTCACTTTACTGCCTCCTAGTGACCTCTGTCGGGATCATACATGTATTTGCTAACCATCGAGACACCTTGTGATAAATCAGACCTTGTATACACCATTGCATACATCAAACTACCAACTGCACTAGCACAGGGTACATGAGACATATACTCACGCTCTTCAATAGTAATAGGAGACATGGTAGTTTTTAACTTGAAATAAAGGGCTAACAATGTACTTACATACTTTTTGTAAATATCAATGTTAAACTTCTGAAGTATCTTTTGCAAATACCCTTTTTGCATTAAGCAAACCTTGTCACTTTCCTGGTCTCTCTCAATCTCCATACCTAGCACCTTCTTCTCTTCACCAATATCTTTCATCTCATATTTGAAAGGCAACTGTTTCTTCAATTATCAATCACGGATCTACTTTTAGAAGCAATGAGCATATCATCTACATATAACAGTGGATAAATATACTCTCCATTCAGTAGTTTGTTATAGTAAACACATGGGTCATAATGGCCTCGTGTATACCTCTTGCCTCTTATGAAACTGTCAAAATGCTTGTACCACTGCATTGGCGATTGTTTTAGCCCATAAAGTGATTCTTTAACTTGCACACAATATTCTCATTTTCTGCAGTCTTGAACCCCATAGGCTGAGAAATAAAGATCTTCTCATCAAGTCGCCATGGAAAAAGGTGGTCTTTACAGCAAGCTGATTAAGTTTCAACTCGTATTGTGTCACCAGTGCCAACAATATCTGAATCAACGAGTGCTTTACAACAAGTGAGAATACCTCATTGTAGTAAATGCCTTCTCGCTGCGCGTAGATTTTAACTACCAATCTGGCCTTGTAGCGTACAATATCACTATATAGAGATTCTTGTTTCTTTTTGAATGCCCACTTACATCTAATAGCCTTCTTTACCTGGGCAATTCTGTCAATTCCCAAATGTTATTTTTGTAAAGAGAGTTCATCTCTTCCATCTGGCATCCTTCCACATCTTGAATTTCGAATTGATTTTGGCTTTCGGCTTCCCTATATATAGACAGGATTGCTTTCTTAATGACTGGAAGAGAATAGGCCACAATCATGTTGTAGTGAGTCGACTGGGCTT
>JAVJIF010006237.1:0-119453 GCA_038442645.1 Agave tequilana | reverse complement strand
CCAAATATGTGAATACAAGTCAAATGCATTATTGAAATCACCATCAAACATGGAAATCATCACAAATGATCTAAACTTCAAGGCATATGTATGTCATGTACAAACTAAAGTATACATACATATCCCAAACTTAAAGAGTCCACAAAAGAGTATGCATGAAGGCACGTGGCTCAAGGATGTACATGTATAGCTAATAGTTTGGACAAAATAGACATATACATGAAGTCAAAACTCAAGATCATAAAACATATCCAAAATGGGTCATTCACATAATTCAATACAAGTTAGAATACATGAATCATCAAAACTAGACTATACTAGTACATCAAATAAACACAAATGAGCATTCAAGCACAAACATATATAAAGGTTTATTTGTAGCTCATTAGTTGCACAAGTATAAATTCTAGTCTTAATGAAAACAATATTCAAGCATGTAGTCAACATATGAAGCACAAAAACGAGTCAAGAATCAACATGAAAAATAATCATCCAAAACATGGAATATCAAAAACAATCACACAAATCCACATGATCAATATGATAAGAACATGTGCATTAGATCTTATGATTAACATGATAGCTAAAACAAAGGAGAACACAAGATATAGGTCCATATTAAACATGGGTGTCTCAAGAACTAATCATGTAAAGCATAGTTCTAATAAACATGGTCATTATCTTACTAATCATGAAACTCTAAGCATGCTATAAAAGATGAAATGAAAAGCATGCAAATAAAAAATTAGGAGTTAGAAATGATACCAAAAACCAATGAAGGTGCATTTCAAGTTCTCCAAACATGGTGGTCCTTTCCACCAAATTCCCTTGAGTGTGAAGCATCCAAATGATTTTCTTTTAGGCTAAGAACGCATCCACCTCAAGGCACCAATACTCTCACGTGATGCGAGAGCCTCCACCTACATCAAACATCAAAGTGGTGGATCTTGGTACCCATTTTCTTGTGGGTCCACGGGGGTTAGTATCTTTCCTAACCCACACAAGATTAGTTGCTAAATTTTCATGATAAATGCGATCATAACAAATCTAGCAAGGTGGCCTTTTCGACCACAATGTGTACATGTGTACACGTGAGCATACATATGATGATGGTGATCATGAGAAGCATGTGTATGCATAGAAGAGTGTGCATGCAAGGTTGGAACTTGTTTCTTGCGAACCAAGGTTTCCAAACGTGAGTGATTCATGGCACAATGGCTCAAAGTGGAGCCTAAACAATCAACACTTTTCTTCAAAACATTTATATCATTTTCTATGTTAGAAGACAAAGTGGAGCATGCAATAGGTGTGCTAGAACAAGAAGCAATACTATCATGGCACACATGCATATCAATCTCATTTTGCAAAGATTTATTTTTAATCAAACCAAATCCAATTCTTTGAAATAGAATCAATTTTATTTTTCAAAGTAAGATTTTCCTTGAAAACAAGATCCAATCTAGAGACAAAACCTCATTGTGCTCAACAATATCATCACAATCATCAAGATCATTTTTATTTTTCAAAACTTCAATCTCTTTTAGGCAATGTCTAGTTGAGATTGTAGTGAGTCACGTTCACTAGTAATCTCTTCCTTCTCTTGCAAAACCGATTCAAAAGTTGAACATAAATCCTTTAATTCTCCTTTTAAATCAAAATGTTTCTTTTCAAAGAGTTATGTTTTTCCATAAAACTTTCAAGTTTAGAAGCAAGTTCAACATTCAAATTTTGAACTTCAAAACAACCATTGCAAAAAGAACTAGAGCTTTCATTAAGAGGGAATTTGAATGTACCTCATGAGAGTCATTCCCATATGCCATAAAGCCAAGCTCTTCGGAAGCTTCTCTTTTAGATTTCCTTATCTTGTTGATGATCACGGTAGCTCCGGAGAAGTTAGAATACTCCAAACTGCAAAAGCCGAATCATATTTAGCAAATATAGGAAAAAGATGTTCATTTAAAGATGCTTGAAGTGTCCTAAGGGCTAATGCATTGGCCTTCTTATGCTTACTAGTATTTGGGTGGTCTTCTATAGTGATGGCTTGATAAACTAGATGACCTAGATTCTTTAAATGCCTAGTCATGTCTACCTTCCATGCATCAAGTCTAAAATGGTCAAACATAGGAGGGCTAGCCATGAATGCAATCTAAGATGTGAGTGCAAATGAAATGCAAATGAAGATTAGCAACCAAGATCTTTTACTCCTAGGTTGTTAAACCAAAATATCAGGAGCACTAGCTCTGATACCATTGAAAATCACCTAGAGGGGGGGTGAATAGGTGATGATGCTAATCAATGGAACTAAATGCGGAATTAAAAATCTAAATGCAATGAGCACTCAAGTGTGATCCACTAGTGATGCACACACAACCAAGCCAAGCAAATATGATGAACAATATGAATATAAATGCAAGGCACAAAGTAAATAGAGATAGAGAGAGAGAGCCAATCGATCAAACGCAAACGCCAAGATATGTTCTCGAGGTTCGAGCACCCAGCTCTACATCCCCGCCATCCCCAGATGGATTCTAACACTCTCACTATCACAAAGAAAGTTACAAGGACCACAACCTCCTCTTGAGGCAAAAGGCACAAAGCCACACAAAGTAAAGGATTACAACTTAGTGGTATACAACAACAACCACAAACAAATTCTTGCTACTTGGTGGTTTAAAGCAACAACCACAAACAATCTCCTTTTTCTCACACAAAGCCTATAGACAATATAGTAGATTGTAGCTCAAGTGTGGAGAAAACCAAGGGATTTAAAACCAGCAACACAAAGAAAATCTTTGGGAAATAAATCAAATTAAGATAGAGAGGTCAAATAGAAAGCCTTTCCCAAAATCCCTTTCTTTGTTTTTCAAAACCCTAATCAAAACACAAAAGATTGTTAACTTTGAATCCAAAACCAATTTTGATTGCTGCATAAACTCCAGAGAGATATAAGATTTAAGCCCAAAACTTTGAAGAAAAAATAAAGCTCTTTTGAATTTTTCTAGCAATCAATAAAACCTCTTTACTCTTGTTAATGAATCTCTCCCCAAACACCCTATTTATAGGAGAGGGCTAGGTTAAGAGATAAAAATAGTTACTGAAGTTTAGGAGGTGATTAATTCAAAATAAAACCTTAAACGGATTTTTAAAACTCAAATTACAAATAACAGCTCATTTAAAAATCTGCCCGTTCACAGTTTAACGGCTAGATCGGTCGACCGGCCGGTCGACCGGTAGTACAAAATATCCGACCGTTACAGGCTATCGGTCGACCGGGTCGGTCGACTGATCCTGACTGAGAGCAAAAACAAACTATCGGTCGACGATCCGGTCGACTGAAAAGATACAGAGAGCAAAAACTCCATCTCGGTCGACCGACCCGGTCGACCGGCAGACATGCACAACAGATACGTGCATGTACCAGGACTTCGGTCGACTGGTCCGGTTGACCGGACCAGCCTGACACAGACTCGGTCGACTGTCGGTAGACGGCCGGTCGACGGTCTGGTCAGAAAACCAAGTAAACAAAATTATAATAAATCCCATAAAATCTCTAAAATTCCACAAAAATAGTTTTGTCATTTTATATTGAAAGATGAACTTGTGTTAAAAATCCCAACACAAATTTCAAACAAATTTGACTATTTTTGTGTCATAGAAATTTTGCCAAAAACAAAACTTGTATTTTCTAAAACTTAGATTTTGAATAGAAAATACACATTGTCCAAACCTTTCTGAAATACAAAAATATGATATTTAAACACTTTGAAGAAAGTTGTATAGAAATTCAATATGCAAGAAACATAGTCATATCATAATTTTTGTCATTAAGTCCAAAAATATGTTTTGATAAAAATACCAAAACATAAAACTCATGAAATAGAATATCAAACTAAGTTTGTTTAAGCAATAGAAGCATGCATGTATATAGAACAAATCATATATACACTAACCATGTAAACTTGTTTTGATATAAAATCTATTCATGAAAACCAAGATCGGTTAAACCAAAAACCGAAAACCAATATTCAAAACGTGAAACATGTGTGTTGTGAACTTGAGCTTATCATACTATACTAATCTTTACAATTAAGTTCTAAACCCAAACTAAAACTATGGATACCTAAGTCTTCTTGTAGAGCGCAATCTCCAAGTTGACTTGATCCACAAACTTCTTAGATTCACCGAGCAATTGCAATATATCATCTTTGATGCGCGGGCTCTTGAATCAACATGTGCAAGCTTCCAAATCATCTTGTTGAAGCTAAACACCAACTATATCTTGATAAATGATCTGAGACTAAAACACAAGATTATTAGTACTCATAACTACATGAGTTAGTCATCATCAAAACTAGAGTGGAAAGCCTTTGGGCCAACAGGTATTTTGTGTGTGTGTTCAAGACTTTTCACAGATATCTAAAATTACACAAAAATACCAAAATTTGTAACAGAGGTAGAATCATCATAATTGCTTGTCCATCATCAAAATCTCTATCATAGGCTTCAACATTCTCCCCCTTTTTGATGATGACAACCCATGTTTTGTGATAACTCCACCTGCAGCAAAACTCCCCCTGCAGTAAATAGGTTATGATATATATATAATCAAGTTTTCTTGTTTGCCCCTGCAGAAAGTGTTAAGTTTCCCCTGCATTGCCATATGTCAATATCCATAACATCATATGTCAATTTTGCTTGTCACAGCACATATGTCATATATGTCAATTTTCAGATTATTAGATTCAGAAAACATAGAACATATGATATGAAAGAACACAGAGAACATATGAATCAGAATACACATGCAGATTGTCAACATAACATAAACAGAGTTTCAACATAACAGAGTTTCAACATAACATAACAGAGTTTCAACATAACATAGAGTTCTCCCCCTTTGTCATTAACAAAAAGCAGAAAACACATACATTGAAAAAACAGAAAATACATAAAAAAAAAAAGCAAAAAACAGGTAGAAATGCCAACGCCAGAATCTTCAAAGGTCGGATCCGGGAGGAGGAGGTGGCGGAAAATGTGTCTTGAGGAGGTTCAGAATCTCTGTTTGAGTTGATGCAAATGAATCCATCTGAAGTTGCATATTCTCAAACCGAGTCATCAATAAAGACTGATTGTGAAGAACTTGAGTAGAAGTGTCTTGAAGAACTTGTTGTTGGGCATGAAGAGAGGCAATCTCAACAGACAGTGAATTGTAGAATGCATCAGTGTAAGAAGAAGGTGGTTGGTTTGGAGGTGGTTCAGGGAAAGGAGGTTGGGTAGAGGAAGATGGAGGTTGTGTGAAACTTTGTGGAGGTGAAGATGGTTGTTGTGGAGGAGGAGGAGGAATATCAGTAAGTTTCATACGGTGAATAGCAGCACGATCAAACAGTTTGAATACCTTAATGACACTAGTTTCGGAATCAAGATCAACGCGAAATTTCCAAAATACATGTGTCAAAAAAGCTCCATAAGGAAGGAATGAAGTATGTGACTTAACCATGGTATCAAATACAATTTTTGCCCAATTAACATCGAGGCCAGCCATAATTGCATAGACGCAAGTGGCTAACTCTCGTGAATAGTAATTGTAGCTTTCAGTTTTGGGACAAATATTGTATGCAAGGATACGACCTATGAGACGGGAAATTGGTTTTTAACTTGTTGTTGGTCATAGGTAATCCTTGTCCAGATAGAAAGATATTACTTAAGACTTCCTCATCATCCATGGTAATATCATCAAGCAAGAGACCGTGATAAGGAATAGACAAGATACGGCCGATTGATTTTGGGGATAATTTAATGTTAATACCTTTAACCAATGAGTAAATATGGACATCGTCCTCATTATCTTCATAGGTTAAATTAGTATAAAACAAGTAAATTAAGAATGGATAGTATCCTTGTCTTGAATCAGTAGAAAACATATGAAACAATCCACAGTTTTGCAATATGAGACAATGTCATAGTGATGAAAATCCTCATATTTAACAAATCTACCGGGGAGTATTTCTAAGGAGGAAAGTCTAATGTAATCCTCTTCTAGGGCAGGATTCTTTAGAAATGCCCTAAAATCAACTTGTGAAGATGAACTAGATGGAGTAAACTTAGTTTTCTTTGACTTAGACATGTTGAGCACTGAAATTGATGGAATAGAACACAAGAACTGAAAGGAAATGGAAGGGATTTGAAAGAGATTACCAAGATTTTGAAAGAGAAGGGAAGGAATAGGTCACTGCTGCAGTCGCTGCTGGCGCTCCCTGTAGTCGACTGGAGGAATCGGCTGGATGAGAGAAAGTGGGAAAATCTAGGTTTTGTGAAGAGAAAGTTTGGAATGAGTGGTTGAGATCAAACCTAGAATGATATTAAGGGTGAGGATTAAAAGAGAGAGATATTAGATCCACAATTAAAGAAAAACGGGTCGGGTTCGAAACTTAAATCCGAAAAACAGAACACAGAATATGACAGAATTAGTCGACTTGAAATTTGTTATTAGTCGACTAATACATTGACTAGTCGACTAGTAAATCAAGTTAGTCGACTAAGTTTTGAAAATCAAAAAGCTATGTCTCTGTTAATGCAAATTAGTCGACTGGGTTACTGCAGGTCGACTAGATCTTCTATAAGTCGACTAATAAAAATTAATAAGTCGACTTATTATGTAAAAAATGCCTTAAAAAATTTTTTAAAAATCAGAAAAATTGCAAATACCCAAATCTCTTCTAAATTTCATAAAAGTATCTACTTTAAGAGGCTTTGTGAAAATATCTACAACTTGATTATCAGTTGATATAAAATTTAAAAAAATGTCACCTTTTAAAGCATGGTCACGTAAAAAGTGATGTCTAATATCAATGTGTTTGGTACGTGAATGATGAACTAGATTTTTAGATAAATTAATAGCACTAGTATAATCACACATAATAGGTGAGTTTGTGATAGTCATGCCATAATCAAGTAGGGTTTGTTTCATCCATATAATTTGAGCACATGCAACACTAGCAGCTATATATTCTGCCTCGGTTGTTGATAATGATACAGAATTTTGCTTTTTACTGAACCATGATACTAGTGAATGTCCCAAAAAGTGACAAGTACCACTAGTACTCTTCCGATCAGATTTACATCCAGCAAAATCAGCATCACTATATGATAGTAAATCAAACGTGCTTGATTTGGGATAAAATAAACCATAATTGAGTGTGTTATTTAAATATCTAAAAATCCTTTTCACTGCTTTAAGATGTGATTCCTTAGGATTTGACTGATATCTAGCACATAAGCATACACTGAACATTATATCAGGTCTACTTGAAGTAATGTATAGTAAAGAACCAATCATACCTCTATAGAGTTTCTGATCAACATTCTTACCATTTTCATCTTTGTCTAAAAATGTTGTCGTACTCATGAGAGTATTCTTATGACCAGAATTTTCCATGCCAAATCTTTTTAGCAGTTCCTTTGCATACTTGCACTGGGAAATGAAGATTCCATCCTTCATTTGCTTTATTTGCAGACCGAGAAAGTAAGTAAGTTCGCCCATGTGGCTCATCTCAAATTCACTCTGCATGGTCTTAGAAAATTCTTGACAAAGATTATCGTTAGTAGATCCAAATAAAATGTCATCAACATAAATCTGAATGATTAAGATATCTTTATCAACATGTTTAATAAAGAGAGTTGTATCTGCTCTTCCCATCTTAAAATCAGAATTTAAAAGAAAACTTTTTAATCTATCATACCAAGCACGGGGTGCTTGTTTTAAACCATATAAAGCTTTCTTAAGTTAAAAACATGGTTTGGAAATTTTTCATGTTCAAAACCTGGAGGTTGTTCAACATAAACAGTTCCTTAATAATACCAATTAAAAAGGCACTTTTAACATCCATTTGATATAGTTTGAAATTCATAAAACAAGAAAAAGCAAGTAAAATACGAATAGATTCAAGCCTAGCTACTGGTGCATAAGTTTCATCAAAATCAATACCTTCTACTTGATTGTATCCTTGTGCTACTAACCTTGCTTTGTTCTTAATTACTTCACCTGATTCATCGAGTTTGTTTTTAAAGACCCATCTGGTACCGATGACTGGATGATCAGTAGGACGTTGTATAAGATCCCAAACATCATTTCTGACAAATTGGTTCAACTCTTCTTGCATGGCAATGGTCCAAAATCATCCGCACATGCTTCTTTGATATTCTTTGGTTCAATGAGTGATATGAAGGCAATTTGTGTCATGTAGTTCAACTTGGATCTCGTCTGAACGCCTTGATTTATATCTCCAATAACCAAATCACGTGGATGATTTCTTACTTCAACATATGCTTTGGGTAACTCGGTAGAAGTCTCATCATCCTTAGAAATGTTAGTATCAACAGAAGATAAAACAATATTATCAATAGGAGTATCTATAATATGATCATCATCATGTGGAGAAGTATTAGAAATAGGCTTAGTCAAGGATTCATCAAATTTAACATGTAATGATTCTTCAATAGTAAATATTTTCTTATTAAATATTCTATATGCTTTACTTTGAGTAGAGTATCCAACAAAAATACCTTCATTGGATCTAGCATCAAATTTATCTAAAGCATCTTTTGTATTTAAGATAAAGCATTTACATCCAAAAATCTTAAAGTAAGAAACTTTTGGAATCCTGTTATAAAACAATTCATAAGATGTTTTTGTTTAAAAAAGGTCGAATAAGCACACGATTCAAAACATAACATGCAGTAGCAATAGCCTCAGCCCAAAAATATTTTGGTAAATTACTGTCCATAAGCATAGTTCTAGCACATTCTTGTAAAGTCCTATTCTTTCTCTCTACAACACAAGATGATGGATTTTTCTGTATTAATTCATGCTTGATCTTTAAGTTTTGATGATATAATATGGATGGGAAACGAGTCTCTTCTTATAGGTTATGTACTGGTTGCCTTCAATTCAAGATAAATCGTTGCCAAAGATTTAAAGTTAGACAATCGTCTGAAAAAATAAGTACTCTTGTTGGAATACTTAGTAGACTTTAGCCACGATTTTTCTTTCCTTTCAATTCTCTTAAAAACTAAAAATACATACTTTTACTTTTTATTTCTTCTTCTAACTTCCTCTTCTAACTTAACATAGTTTTCTTTTTATCTTTTTCAAAACAAAGAAGAATAATTTAACTAATTTAGTGATTAAAAATATACCAAAAAGTTTACATCGCATTCCTCTTTGTGGATCACGACTCGCATAGCCACTTGCTACTGCGGTCAAATTGTGAGAAGGCAGAGTAAGATATTCGATTTGAATTTACAGATTTTAATATCTCGGCCTTTTCCAGTCGAATTTTGGTGCCATTGACGGGGAGGGAACAGTATTTTTTTAATACTAAATGGTTAATTTTTCTTCTCTATTTTGTGTGCAGGGCCAGGTTGCAGAAACTTAGCAACTGCAGAGCATAAATAGAAATGCTATGACACTGCCTAAGAAGGCAGAACACCAGAACTCACCTATAAGCCACGCAAGCGTGGCAAAAGCCGCATTTCTACAGCTTTATTGGTGAACAACTCACCCTTGATTGAATTATAAGTGTCTAGCTTCTGCAGCTATTAACTTTTCCTGTTAACCTATTCTACACATTGTTTTTAATTCAATAGTAACTCGTGCTTATAATTGTTTAAATAATGATAAGATGTTACATTCTAGGGCATTTGTTTAATTCGTTTCATTTCATTACTGTTAAAGAATGCTAAAGCCAAGGTACGCCTGCATCGCATATAGCTGAGGAAGCATGTTTGAGTGATATTTATTACTTAAGTGTTTTTTTTTGTTATATATGTGCACCATTGCCTAAAAAGAGTTAAGGGCTTAACTGTTAAACAAGATAAGGTGGGGGAAGTTATTACCCTTTCTTAGCGCAAAATTATCTCCTCACTAATTAACTCAATTCTAACTAAAATTTGATAGACGTTGACCCTAGGGACATCTCAGACTCAATAGGAGATTAATCTCGAGAGGAAGTTGTAGAGTTTGATTCTGGTCAAATTGATATCTAAGGTTGGAGATTAAGAGACAAGATCCTCAAAAACCAATTGTTTGGCATAATTAAGGCCTGTTATTCTGCACGGATATCTCTCACTGTATTTTTCCCTACCAGCCGATTAATCTGTAGTCAGATTGCTACAATATACCATCCCGGGACAGTCAATCAATTAGGAATCATCTAGGTCTAAGGTCTAACTAACATAGGCTTGATTTTCCTTTCTTTTTCTTTATTTATTTGTTTGTTTTGATTTTTTTCATTTTATGTGAAATGGATTACAACCACAAAATTTTCAACTTTAATATTAATTCATATTTCACTTCGACCTCTTTTAACTCAGATATCACCAACCTGACAATTAATAACTTGAATCAACTAAATATGTTGGATTGGTTTTATCTGACTCAATATGCTTCCTAATCCTAATATTATGAATAAGATTAGAATAATCATCTCTGCTCTTCAATGAGTCAACGGGGATACAATTCCCCCAAGTCATATTGCCAACCACATTCTCAACATTTACCTTCATATACTCTTTTCTCCGAACAACCACTTGAAGAAAAACTGAGTTAGAAAAGAGTATGGAAACCTTAAATGAGTTTGAATGACAAGTGCAATACATGATGGACTCCTACTCCCAAAAAAAATTCAAATCCAAGATCCAGACTCCTTTTTTCAAGTCCCACCGCAACAAAAAAACCTATTGACTTAGAAAAGAGTATGAAAGTTTTGATTCAGATTCAAATTTTGACCAATCTATCAATAGGGCGGAGTCAGATCAGTTATGTAACCCAATGATTGATAAAAATGAGAAAACTCTACCTAACACATTTCAACCATTCCTAATTTTCTGAGCCATATTGACAAGACCCAAGAATCATGGTGTCTTGGAAACTATAACACAATTCAAGATTTAATTTCACCTCAACATCTTGAATTTGACCAATCACAAATCCCTTACAAATTGGCAAGTTTTCACTTCAATGAGATTGAACTTGAACATGAATGTGACCTTGATTTTTAATTTTATGATTCAGCTTCAAATTTCGAATCTATGTTGACTCGAATACCTTTACCCGATTTGGATTACATTCTCGAGCCAATATTGATTCCCTTACCTATAAAGTCTAGAACATGAATCACAAATCACATTCCATTATTGAAAAATGAATGTGAACTTCAATTCTTTGATTTGGACATAACTCTTAAATCAAAACTGACTCTTGAACGTAAATTTGATTTAAGTTATATTCTCGAGTCAGTGTTGGTCCTTCACCTTTCATTCTTAAGCCTAAATCAACCAATCCACCGAGTAACATTTCATTGTTGGACCAAGATATTGAACATTATGACTCTGAGATGATATTCCAAGATTGGTCATATAACTGAGATGATTTTCATGTTAGGATCTTGCATGATCCTAATCAAATTGGGGGTTATAACAATATTAACAGTTAGAGGTTAAAGGTGGCTTCCTTCGAACACCATGCTCATTAGATTGGGCAGCAATGCTTGCATTAATTAGACCACCACCGGAACCACCACTTTGAGGTAACATTTTTCCTTCAATTTCTCTTTTTCATGCATAAATGCATTCATTCATATATTGAGGACAATGCATGAGATAGGTGTGGGGAAGCATTTCACTAATATAGGTTTTCTTTTCTTCTTTTGTGCATATTATTATAAAAAATATTTTCTTTTTCTTTTAGAAAACTTTTTGAAAAAAGAAACAATATTTTAACTTATTTTTGTAAGAAATTAAGTTAATCTTAAGAAATAGGGGAATAATAATTAGGATTTCTTAACACTTGATAAAAATAAGATTATTTGTTTGATTTCTAGGATTAGGAGGAAAAATTAGGAAAGTAATTTAGTCTTGATTTTTACATTGATGAATATGTACTTTACAAATGCACTTCCG
The DNA here is from genome assembly GCA_038442645.1 of Agave tequilana. Taxonomy (NCBI): domain Eukaryota; kingdom Viridiplantae; phylum Streptophyta; class Magnoliopsida; order Asparagales; family Asparagaceae; genus Agave; species Agave tequilana. The sequence continues at coordinate 107,495 of JAVJIF010006237.1, read as the reverse complement.
CACTTAGGATTCAAAACAAAGACTCTTGTGCCTTATAATATATATATATATATATATATATATATATATATATATATATATATATATATATATATATATATATATATATATATATATCAAAACATTCTCTGATTAAGCTGGGTAGTTGTGCCTCATAAAGCATAAGTATTCACGCCTAAAAGTGGTTCATGTCACAAATAAAAACTCTTAGTTTTGTGGCCTTTTTTGCTTGAGTCCTTAAGGTCCTAGGGATATTTTTTTCACCCGGTGCCTTAAAATTGTCCAGTTTGGGAGTGACGACCTAAGGCTCGTTATATGGTCAAATTAGAAAATCTAATAAAACCAAGGGTATTACACCATAAAATGTAAAATAAGGCATACGACCTAGGGTTGAAGAATTCATAGTCAAAATATTCACGGTCACAAAAGTGCATATGATTTAGAGTAAGTAATAGACTGGATGAGAAATACAATTTGAATCTTCAATTTGATTGATTATAAATTTTTGCATAGGAATGAATAGTTTAGTGATTCTAAGACATATAGATTACTTAATTTTTGCAAAAATCTTTCAAATATTTATTCTCTCTTTCAAAATGTTTTTAAAAATACTAACACTTTATTTTTCTTTTTTTTATGGATTTTGTGGGTGCAATACACTAAAAACCCTCACGAGACATAACTCATCCTCTAGGGGTAACCTAGAGATTTAACGGCTTGTTGCACATGATAAATGCAACTATGATTTCTATGAAAATGAGAAGAAAAGACCAAAAAGCCCAGAGAGACTAATTAAATTTGAAGTTTAAAGTAACTATTTTTCAAGTCCAGAGAAGAAATGAATATTCTCTGAATATCCATTTTCTGAATCACAATTCTGAGAATATACCTTAAGATGACTGGAGAGGTAAAATTGCAACAGAAAATGCGACGTCGCCAGCCCATAAATTGTCACGATTTTCCCTAATTTGTTGCGAAAATGCGACAATCCTAGGGCCTATGACTCAGTGTTTTGGTGAGTGGCTCCGATTTCTCAGATCCTCGGGCGTTCTCTTATATATACCCTACTGGAGGCAGAGGCAGGGAGATATCCACACAGAGATCAAAATTAGAGTTTGAAATTAGCTAGTTTAGGTTTTTCTTTTATTTTCTGTTTCTTTATAATTTAGATTAGAGAGAGATTCATAAAAATAAAAAATAAAAAAAGTGGATTCAAGGGTGACAGTCAATATAGGTTCCTCCTTTCTCTTATTTTTTTCCTTTATTTAATCAAAATTGCTTTTACATTATTCTTGTGTATTTTTCTTCATGGTTTAAGTTTATTAACTTTCTAAATTACTTTCTTCTCCTTTGATTTCTAAATCCCTATGAATCTTATGGCATCTGAATAGCCTTACCATTGTGAATGCCACTGATTGCTCAAGATGATGGATTCTTTTTTCTATATTAATTCATGCTTGCTCTTTGAGTTTTGATGATATAATATGGATGAAAATCGAGTCTCTTCTTATGGGTTAAGCACTGAATGCCTTCAATTCAAGAAAAACCATTGCCGAAGATCTAAGGTTAGGCAATCGTCTAAAGAGGTAAGTACTCTTGTTGGAACACTTGTAGATTTTAGCCATAAATTTTCTTTCCTTTTAATTTCTTTTAAAAACTAAAAGTACAAACTTTTTATTTTTATTTCGTCTTCCTACTTCCTCTTCTAACTTAACATAGTTTTCTTTTTATCTTTTTCAAAACAAAGAAGAATAATTTAACTGATTTAGTAATTAAAAATATACCAAAAAGCTTGCATCGCATCCCTCCTTGTGGCTTACCACCTGCATAACCACTTGCTATTGCGGTTAAATTGTGAGAATCCAAAGTAACACTTCTGATTTCAAATTGCATATTTTAATATCTCGGCTTTTCCCCAATCAGTAATGGTCAAGGAATCCATCCACGATTAGAAGCCAAATCGTATCAAGATAATCATAATGATAGTATTAAACCAGTATCATGTTATAACTACTTAATGTATCGAAGACTTTCGCGTATTCTTGAAGTTGATTAATCAATATATCTAATAAATTAAACAATCACTAAGATCAAGAGTTTATCCTGAAATCACGTATGAGAACTATGTCTTAATGACTAAGGCATTAATAATCAAGTATTATCCTGTATTATATGTTATATCAATGATATGATTAGTGATAAAATAGAGTATCAGGGAATAATGTACCTCTGATGGATTGAATCTATATAGAATGAGATGACAACTTAATTAAGCAATTACTAGTGACATAAATGAGAAGTTATGAACTTTAATCAAGAGGCGTTAAGAGTATGAAATGATAATTAGATTAACTGCATTGACTATACTCGGAAACTAGAATGTGAATATTAGATCGAAATCGGATACCGATATTGATAATAATAATTTATGCACTGAGCATGTGATTGTGTATGAATACCATAAGAATCTTGGAAATTTATCTGATAATTGAGAAAATGAATAACAAACACTATTTGTGATTGTACTTGATTGGTAGGGAAACAACAACAACAACAAAGCCATTTGTCCCAAGTATTTAGGGTAGGCTACATGAACCAAAAGAGAATTACGCTGGATCGGGCACATGGATCAGCTTTCTCCACTCATTCCTATCGAGCAATATGCTTTCACTAAGACCTTTAGCCTCTATATCTTATCGTATTACCTCCATCCATGTTTTCTTCGGTCTCCCCTGCGCTCTTTTAACTTGCCCTAATTTGATACGCTCTACTCGACGGATGGCACATTGTAGATCTACATCGCACATCAAATCATAGTAGGCGATTTTCTCTCATTTTCTCTTCTATAGAGGCTATGCCTATCTTATTACGAATATCCTCATTTCTTAACTTATCTCTCCTCATGTTACCACATATCCAATGAAGCATGCGCATCTCTGCCACACTCATCTTCTGGGCATGATATGTCTTTATAGTCCAATATTTTGTTCCATATAACAAAGCTGGCCTAGTAGCAGTCCAATAAAACTTTTCTTTCAGCCATAACGGAATGTTACATTCACATAAAACTCCTGTTGCACTCCTTCATTTCAACCAGCCAGCTTGGATCCTATGGTTGACATCACTATTGATCCCCCATCCTTTTTGACATAGAACCCAAGTATTTAAAATGACTGCTCATCGATATTTCTTGTCCATCTAGTCTCACAATATTATAATCTCAGATTTCCTGTTTATTGAATTTACACTCCATATACTCTGTTTTGGCCCTACTTAATCTAAAACTTTAAGATTCTAGAGCTTGCCTCCATAGCTCCAATTTGGCATTTACCCCAGCTCTCATCTCATCGACTAAGACAATATCATCAACAAATAGCATATACCATGGTATCTCATCCTGAATAGCTCTAGTAAGCTCATCCATCACTATGGCAAATAAAAATCAACTCAATATAGATCCTTACTGTAATCCAATTGTGATAGAAAAATTACTTGTTATGCCTCCACAAATTCTGACATTTGCCACTACTCCATCGGACATGTTCTTGATTATGTCAATATATTTGACGGAGACTCTTTTTTTCATCAATGTCCACCATAATGCCTCTCTTGGCACCTTATCATAAACTTTTTCTAAATCAATAAAGACCATATGCAAATTTATCTCTCTCTCTCTCAAAATCGCTCTATAAGTTAATGAAGCAAATGAATAGCCTCTGTGATCGATCGCCCCGGTATGAACCCAAATTAGTTCTATGATATTTTAATATTCTGTCTTAAATTGTGTTCAATTTCTCTTTCCCAAAGCTTTATGGTGTGACACATGAGTTTTATTCCACGATAGTTTGAATAATTTTGAATATCACCCTTGTTTCTTATAGAAAGGTACTAAGGTACTCTTTCTTCACTCATTTGGCATCTTTTTAGTTAGTTAGATCTTATTAAGAGGTTTGTTAGCCATCTCACGCCCATCTCTTCTAAGCATCTCTATACCTCAATAGGAATTCCATCCAGCCAACAGCTTTCCTTGACTTTATCCTCTTTAAGGCCTCTTTAACTTCAGATTCGCTAATTCTGCACATTTAATTATGATTCATATCCTACCACTGAATGGTAAGATTATCCAAATCTTGAGTAGAACTACCATTGAATAATTCAACAAAATACTATCTCCATCTTTCTTTGATTCTTCATCTCAAACTAAAACCTTCTGATCCTCATCTTTGACACATCTTACAGTACAGAAGTCTCTAGTCTTTCTCTCCCTTATTCGAGCAATTCTATATATATATCATTTTCAAACTCTTTGATGTCCAACTTCTTATACACTTCTTTGTACACTTTAGCTCTTGCATTCTGAACAGCTTTCTTAGCCTTCTTCTTAGCTAGCTTATACCTCTCAAAACTCACTCTATCATAATTTTTCTTTAAATCTCTGTAAGAGTCTCATTTGATCTTTATGGCAACTTTTACCCCTTCATTCCACCATGATGTTGTTGGTCCCGAGATGATGCCAATTGTAGGATTTAAAATATACGTCAACACTCAAACAAAGAAATTAGCGTTTAAATATAAAGTACTTGCATGTAAGGAAATTAAATCACAGAAAAGATAACAAACGCAAATACAAGTGATTTATCTTGGATCGGTCCTTGTGACCTACAATCCAGTCCTCAAGCCACCCGCTTGAGATGTTCCTTTGACCTTTGACTTTGTACACCCAAAATCAACACCTTGTATACCACTTGACAAATCCTTTTTGCCAAATGTATACAACTCTTCTTACAACCAAGAAGACCACAACACCTTGTACAAACTCTCTTCAACCCTAAGACGCTCTTGTACAATGCTCCTCTTTGAGTGATTACAATTGATCCTATAAGCCTTGAATCTGTATGTGATCGTGAATAAGGGCTATTATAGGTGGACTCTCAGAAATCTTCACTATAGAGTAGGAATTTGAATGAAGAACTAAAAGTGAAAAATAGTTTTTTGAAAATAGATTTTTTTCAACAGAGTTTTTTGGCAGAAAATTATTAATTTGAATGGTGTTTTTAGCCTAGGATAACATCCCTATTTATAGCTGAAATCTATGGTTAGTTAGGTAGTTATCAGGACAAATTTGAATATAGAAACGTTGGATAAAACATCAGAGCACAGAAACTATCCAACAGTCAGAAACTGCCATTAATCGACTTGAGATATGGGGTTAGTCGACTAAGGTATTGATATTTGCCTATATTAGTCGACTACAAAAGTGAGAAAGTCGACTAGGGCATGACTAAAACAAAATGACATGTTTCTAGAAATTGAAACTAGTCGACCAGAATAAGTTGTTAGTCGACTAGGCCAAGTATTAGTCGACTATAAAGAATATCAAGTCGACTAATAGTGCATGCAGGTTAGAAACAAAAAGTTGGTATGCATCTGAAGGCAAACTAAGTCGACTATAGTTAAAGGGTTAGTCGACTATAGTTGGTATTAGTTGACTAGTCAAGTCTATAAGTCGACTAATATGACTAAGATGTGTGTGTGTGTGTATTCAAGGCTTTTAACATTCTAATAAATATTACAATACACATCCATACCACTCTCTTTGGGAAGTCTTGATCATGTAGAACTCTTGAATAAGCTTGTAAGATAGAACTCAATGATATGTCTTCACAAATGTATCATCAAAAGCAAGTTCCAACAATCTCCCCCTTTTTTTTATGACACTTTGTGTGCATGAATACTTTCCCTGCAGAGAATATGTTATATATTCTCCCCCTGCGTAAAACAGGTTATAACAAATATTGTAAAACATGTGTTCTCCCCCTGCAAAAAATATATCATAACATATATATACATATGATAAATGTTTAAAATATTTTTCTTATTAAATTTTTTTATATGGTACCTGAAAGATAAACATTAAATTGGTACCAATCATTTGTAAGTTCAAAGTATTAACCTTTAGGAGTCCAAACCCGATTTGAATTTGGCTTCCATCTGGTAGTATACACATAATTGCATGGATTACATCTAGAATGTATGTTGATGCAATATAAGTATTTTTATCAAAAATGCTTAAGTTTTTAGGAATCCATATATACTTGTTCTTAATTCTTTTTGAAATAATATCAATATTTCTTTTCATAAAAGAATTATATGGATTACTAACATATGTAGATTTTTCAAAAAATCCAAGACCATAATGATTATGTGACATCTTTTGATATGATAACAAATTATTTAACTTTTCTTTTCCTTGATTAAATTTAGTCACATTTTTCAAAAACTCTTCATACTTAATTTTGAAAATTGACATGTCTTTATCTAAAATAGAAATTCTTTCATTTAAAGACATAGTTTCTCTTTTCAATAAAACATTATTTTGTAATAAATTCTCATTATTTTTTTTTAATGATGATATCACTTTTTCAAAATCATCTTTTTGAGAATTTATAGAAGAAATTTGAGAAGCATAACAAGAATTTTCTTTGAAAAGTTTTTCATTTTCTTTTGACAAAACTTTATTCTTTATCTTTTCATTCTTAAGATCATTATATAATTTATGAAATGCATTTAAAAGTTCAGTATATTGTACCTCATCTTCTTCTAGAGCCATATAACAGATGTTGGCATGTTCAGTGGCTTCTTCTTTGTCAGAGGAAGAGGAATCACTATTTTCCCATGATGCTTGGTAGTCTTTCTTCTTCTGAACTTTTTGCTCTTGAATTTATCTTTGCTTTTGAGCAATGGACAATCATTCCTCATATGACCTGTTTTATTACAATTAAAATATTTAAACTTACCTTACTTCAAGAACTTTCTGAATTTTTTTGAAAGCATTGCCATCTTATCTTCATCATTATCTGAATTGTCCGTGTCTGAGGATGCATGGAAGGCAAGTTCTTTCTTCTTTAAGAGTGATTGTTGTTCATCCTTCTTTCTGTCTTTGAGTTGCACTTCATATGCCATTAGATTACCAAAAAGATTTTTTAATGACATTGTTGAGAGATCATTCACTTCTTCTATTGCAGCTGTCTTCTTCTCCTAATTTGGTGTGAGTGCACGAAGGATCTTGCGAACTTTTTCAACTTGGGTGTATTGCTTTCCAAGGGATGCTAAGGAATTTGTTATGTTGGTGAACCTTTTAACCATTTCTGAGATGGTTTCATTCTCCTTCATTTTGAAAAGTTCAAACCTGTGGACAAGAATAGAAATTTTAGATTCTTTAACCTTATTTGTACCTTTATGTGTTACTTGTAGTATGTGTCATATTTGATTTGCAGATGTGGCTGTTGACACACGGTTAAATTCTTCTTTGGTTAAGGCACAGAATAAAACATTCATCGCTTTGGCATCAAGGTTCGCATTCTTCTTTTGATCATCACTCTAAGCGCTGTAATTGGTCGTTGGTTTGGAGTACACTGCTTCTACTATATTCCATAGTTCGTAGTTGATCGATTGCAAGTAGATCTTCATTCTACACTTCCAATAGTTGTAGTTCAATCCATCGAATAGCGGTGGATGTTGTGTAGAATATCCTTCTTTGAATTGTGATGAAGGAAACTCCGTTGCCATCCTTATATGTTATTGACTGGGTATGCAGGGCTCTGATACCAATTGTTGGTCCCGAGATGATACCAATTGTAGGATCTAAAATATACGTCAACACTCAAACAAAGATATTAGCGTTTAAATATAAAGTACTTGCAGGTAAGGAAATTAAATTATAGAAAAGAAAACAAACACAAACACAAGTGATTTATCCTGGTTCAATCCTCATGACCTGCATCCAGTCCCCAAGCTACCCGCTTGAGATTTTTCTTTAACCTTTGACTTTGTACACCTAAAATCAACACCTTGTATACCACTTGACAAATTCCCTTTGCCAAATGTATACAATTCTTCTTACAACCAAGAAAACCATAACACCTTGTACAAACTCTCTTCAACCTGAAGACGCTCTTGTACAATGCTCCTCTTTGAGTGATTACAATTGATCCTATACGCCATGAATCTGTATGTGATCGTGAACAAGGGCTATTATAGGTGGACTCTCAAAAATATTCACTATAGAGTAGGAATTTGAATGAAGAACTGAAAGTGGAAAACAATTTTCTGAAAATAGATTTTTTTCAATAGAGTTTTTGGGCAGAAAACTATTGATTTGAATTGGTGTTTTTAGCCTAGGATAATATCCCTATTTATAGCTGAAATCTATGGTTAGTTAGGATAGTTATCAGGACAAATTTGAATATAGAAACGTTGAACAAAACACCATAAAACAGAAACTATCCAACAGTCAGAAACTGCTATTAGCCGACTTGAGATATGGGGTTAGTCGACTAAGGTATTGATATTTGCCTATATTAGTAGACTACAAAAGTGAGAAAGTCAACTAGGGCATGACTGAAACAAAAAGACATGTTTCTGGAAACTGAAACTAGTCGACTAGGCCAAGTATTAGTCTACTATAAAGAATATCAAGTCGACTAATAGTGCATGCAGCTAGAAACAGAAAGTTGGTATGCATCTGGAGGCAAACTAAGTCGACTATAGTTAAAGGGTTAGTCGACTATAGTTAGTATTAGTCGACTAGTCAAGTCTATAAGTCAGCTAATATGACTAAGATGTGTGTGTATTCAAGGCTTTTAACATTCTAATAAATATTACAATACACATCCATAGCTACTCTCTTTGAGAAGTCTTGATTATGTAGAACTCTTGAATAAGCTTGTAAGATAGAGCTCCAATGATATGTTTTCACAAATATATCATCAAAAGTAAGTTCCAACGGATGTGTCCTTACATGGTGGAGTACCACCCCGTGACTTACCAAGTACATTTTTAGTTACTCTTTTAATGCAGCTAGCATTTTTGTTTCATATTGTATTGGGATCATCTTGAGCTTTCCAATCTGCTTCATGTACTACTCGGTTTACAAACACTCCTTAGTTACGTTCTTTTAGCTGCCACCACTTAACGTTAGGATTTAACTTACGTTTAATCTTTCTAAATCTCCTTCTAATCTGGACATCTATAATTAAGAGTCTATGTTGGGTTACTGCACTCTCACCCGGTACTACCTTACAATCCATACAATAACCTCTATCTACTTTTCTAGTAAAAAAGAAATCTATTTGGCTTGATCCACTTCTAAAAGTGATCAAGGGAGACTCTCTCTTGTTAAACCATTTATTTACTAAGATCAAATCATAGGACAAAGCAAAATTTAGAATCGAGTTACCTGGTTCATTTCTTTCCCCAAAACTAAATCCTCCATGTACACTATCAAAATCATAACGACTGGTTTCTACATATCCATTGAGGTCACCGCCTATGAGAAACTTTTATTTAATGGGTATGCCTTGTACAGTCTCATCTAAATCCTCTCAAAATTGACGCTTACTAGACTCATCAAATCCTACTTGTGGTGCATAGATACTAATAACATTAAAAATCTCCCTACCAAAAATAAGTTTAACTAGTAAAATCCTTTTACCCTTTCTCCTAACCCTCCACTACATCCTCAAGTAATTGTTTGTCTATGATCACACCCACCCCATTACAATTTCTATTTTTACCAGTATACCAAAGTTTATAATCTCAAGCTCTATAATTCTAACTTTTCACCTACCCACTTAGTATCTTGCATACACAAAATACTAACATTTTGTCTAAGCATAGCATCAACTAACTCTGCTAATCTACCTGTAAGAGAACCTATGTTTCATGATGCTAACCTAATCCTATATTCATGAGCTAACTTCTTTACCCTCACCCGCTCATAAAAGTATGAGAAACTTTGCTCATTTGATCCTACATCCAGGCACCGATGTGGCGTGTTATTTCTAGATGATGACCTAGCAACTCTTGCCCACTTTTCACTACACCCAGGCTCTGATATAGCTCGCCGCTCAATAGGGAACGCCGTAACAAAATTTAGCTCTTGGTTCATGTTCATAGTATGTGACAATATTTTACATTGGCTGTCACAGGCCTACCACAGCCCTCCTCCTTTATCTTGGCTTGGGACAGGCAGTGAACGGTGCACTGGCGAAGTTTGATTGCTAGGAAAGTGAATAATAAACAATCGATTGAATAGTTCAGTCACTTGATATGGGTAGTGATATTTATGTGTTCATGTATGCACATGCATGTTTGGTGTTATTGATAATTGTGGTTAGATAAATTGACTATGATTATGAGCACATTATCTCATAAAAAAATAAAATAATGAAATGAATGAGAATACAAATGATTGATTGTATTGATAGTCATTACTTATAAACTAAGTTATGGGTAACTGATATCATATTGGTGATTTCAAGAATATTGCATGTTATTTATTATTGCAAATTGTGATACTCATTCATATTAGTGAATTAAAGAATATTACATGTTGTTTATTACATGTTGATTTTTATTATTATCGGAGGAAGGGAATGGTGTAATCGAAAGTAATCTAAGGATATTATTATTATTAATTATCAAAGGAAGGGACATGTGTAACTAAAGAGATCAAAGAGGAGTATTATTATTAATTATCGAAGGAAGAGACCAATGTAGCCAGAGATAATCAAAGGGAATATTATTATTCTTAATTATTGGAGGAAGGGACCGGTGTAACCTGAGGTAATCAAAGGTGAGTATTAGTGCTATTAAATATGTGTGATATAAATTTTGATGTCTTAATTATTACTCAATTATTTACAAGCATGCATGTGTATGTTGCATTTGATTGTTGAAAATCTATGATGCATGTACATCAATAGTCATACAGATTATTGAATTATATGATGTATCACCATGAGTGATATGGATATTTATTTAGGAGATTGGTGTATCACCAGATATGATTGTAATTTTGATTATGAAGTTTATACCAATATGTAAATGATAATGATATACATGATTGTTATTTGTATTACATGTGCAAGAGTCATAGACATGACCATGAGTCATGGGTGATAAAAAATAGATAAGTTTTATATGAATTATATGTGTATAACAGCTAGTCAAATGTAAAACACAAATGTATTATGAACTGAATGTAAGTGATATACTAATATGTATATGATTTATGAATTACTAGGTGAATATAATAGATGGACAATCAAGTTAGGTGCTGTATAACAAAAGATAATATGTTAAAAATTAGGATATGTGTGTCCAGAAGAGGAGGAAGAATAAGTATCAGATAATAAAAAGAATCAATGACCTAATAAGCTGCACTACCCATCATAAATAAGAAGATAATTGAGATTTTCTTGAAATTGTTCAATTATATCTACTTAGCTTGTAACGATATTGAATGCGAACTTCGATTTGAATGATTTTACTCACTGCGCTGTTGAGCTCATCCCGCGCAGATTAATGTCTTTCAGGTCCTGCATAAAACTCTAGGATGCCTTGATGGAAGGACAGAAGACTTGTTGATATGTTGTTTTAAATTCTGAAATTTTTTTCTTTTGTGAGTTGATATAACCTTTGAGAACCTTATTTGTATATAGGCATGTGCTAATATATGATAAGATTTGGAAGGTGGATTTGAGACGTATTGTATTTGTTGATCATAAACTTGGTTTTGACTGCAGTTCTTTGAAGTAGGTGAATGTGTATATTAGTTCTGATTTCACCTTAATTTGAAATTAGAGTTAATTATATGGAATTGTGAACCGAGAGGAGTACTCTCGAGTTATATTGATTAGTTGTTGAGATTTGATATTATTGAGTTATTAGAATTTAAGTTCTAAAAATTTATAATTAGGTTAGGCTGAAATATTTTATATTGATCAGGGCAGGCTCTATATTATAGAGGAGATGATGCAAAAATTTCTGATAAATTAAAAAATGATTATAAAGTTTATGAGATTGATTAGTACAATTGAATTTGATTAAAGTTAATTTGGTGATTAAAAAAATGAGACTGTTAGAGTTGGTATCAGAGCTCGGGCTTAGAAAATTAGAGTGAAACTCAGGTATAAATCTAGGAAATTATAAGCCTAGAAATTGATTTAGCTCGTTGGTTTAGAAATAAGATTGATTGTTATAATGAACGTGCTTATGGGCGTGTTGCTTGTATGAACGAATGAATGTGTGATTTGATATGAGTAGTTAATGGGTGCAGTGGGTTCTTATCCGTATGATTAACCTCCAGATGCATGATATTTGACTTCTTCCTTACATTTGAATGAAGGTATACCCACATGCCTCAATGCATTTTGCTGGGAGATGGGCTCTCAGAGTGAACTACCAGTAGTATGGGACACTGATATAAGAGAGTGGTTAAAATATCGAGCAAGCTAAGATTAGATCAGAATGAAAGGACCTTATTTAGTATTTGACTATGAAATGATAAATTTTCAAGATAAGAGATCGACAAATAGATATATTTTTTTTGAATGTATGTGATATATGTATTATCAAGTATGATATGTGCATGTAGTGATATGATTAATGAAGATATATAATATGTTTATCACCAAGTGTGATATGTGTATATGATAATATATGATGCGTGTATCGCCAAGTATGATAGGAGAATGTAATGATATGGAATATGTGCAAGATATGTATTATATGAATGTTAATATATTTGGTATATGTTATGTGTTGTATACATACAAGAAGAACTCAGTAATAAACTATAAGTAATTATAGAGGAATTTGAAATCCGTATACAAGATAATATATGGACATATAATATAAGAAAGTAAAAGAGATGCGTGTTTGGTGGGGAAAAATTGAAGATCGAGGAGTAACTTCTTTGTTTGATTGTAAAGAAAATTACAGCGGATCAATAATCCTCTTACAAGGGACGGGAGATATTTCAAGCTTAAATCTCTCCTTTGTTTAAAGCCGGGTTCTTGATGTGGCGATGGAAAGTGAATCTTATTTTTCGTTGACCGGTGAATGTCAGGTCCTTTGGGAATCCTTTTTTTGGATAGTAGACGAAGTAACAGAGCTTCTACCCACCAAGGATCTCATTGTAGGTAAAAACAAACTTGTATGCAGCAAGTTGTTCGAAGAGTAGAACTCTCTCTTTCTTTTCAGCTGGAGTTCTTGGTACTTCTACGGCTTACAACCAAAGTTCTTCTTCCCCAGAATCTTCCGACCCTCTTCCATAGCAAACTAGGCTATTTATAGATGTTTCAGGGGGTAAACGTGCCCCCTAAAAACACTCCATAATGGAGGTTAACTCCCTCATTACGTGGGCAGTAATTGACCTAGTAATGAGGGCAGTTAATACCGAGACGCAGGTTTTGAGCCTTGCGTCTTGCTACTGAAGTAATGCTTGAGAGACGCGGGTTTCCAGTTCCGCGTCAAGCTTCACATGAGATGCGAGTTTCCAGTTCTACGTCTTGGTACTGCAATAATACTGAGATGCGGCTTTCGCGCTCCGCGTCTTGGACCTTGCAGTGATGTTGAGACGCGGGTTTCAACCCTCGCGTCTTAGTGCTGCGCTAGTGGCGATGACTAGCCTTGCGTCTGGAGTTTGGATTCTGCTTTCTTTCTAATGACTTATCCTCAGTGATTTTTAGACAATCTACAGAACCCCCTCCAAAGTTTTCGATATTCCGCAGTTGACTGGGACGGATTTCGAAATACTTTGGACTCTGGTTGAATTCATACTTCTCATGATTGGACTGACAATCATTTGAGATACTCTGAGCTTGATCTTATCTGGAGTATGGCCTTCGTGAGTGTACTGTAAAATCCTTTGAAGCTGCCAGAGATGATCATGGTGAGTGTCTAGATACGCAGTCCAGACCCCCTCAGTACTCTGAGCTAGCTGTTGGTGTACTGATGAACCAGGAGTAAACAGTCGTCTGCTTGTGCCAGTGTACTGTTGAACTGATTTGCAGAAGCAAAGACTGAATGTAAGTCTTGTAGACGCAGGGATCATGTTGTTCTAGAGGCACAATCCTCACTTGGAGTGGGGACACATCTGTTAGTTTGCTGAAGAAACGCGGCTCCTAGGGGCGCGATCTTTGACATAAAGATGCAGCTCTTACTTTGCTGATTGGGCGCGGCTTTGGTCTTGCTGAAGAGGCGCGACCTTCGGGGGGACGCAGTTTTTGTTAAACATGAGTCTGCGTTTTGGGCGCGCTGTCACATGGCGAAGTTGAGGGGACATCTTTCCTTTGACGCGCGAAATTTGCGCCAAATTTAAGACGCATGCCACGCGTCGGGCGGGGATTAGGCCTCGAGCCAAGCGTCGTGTATCTCTGCGGATCACTGTGCCTGTAAATGATAACAGTCTTTCAAGAGTCATCATTAGACTCTTCTTCTTCGCCGAGCATTATATCTAGGGCTAAGAAAAGCTTAAAGCTTTTTCTATTTTCACCGTCTTCAACACTGATCTTACGGTCGAAATGGCACCAAAGACCAAACCTGTTTCCTCGTCCTCGAGCGCTATCGCTTCGGAGATTCAAATGGGTGGTTCTTCCACGCAGGAGGCCCCCATTTCAGGTAGTAAAATCATCTGATCTGGTTTCTGCCATTGAAGAGACTTACAGAGTTCTTTTAACTCTTAAGTCTCTTTTGAATGTGAACCGCTAATGCGAGGCTCATGCTCGTGTTTGATCTTCAGACGCGGCTCTTGAATTGGTAGGCAAGGCGTGGGTTGACGACCTCTGCGTCTTTGCTTCATCAACTTGATTCCGTATTTGTTTGTTGAACGCGGGCCTCGTTGAGCCTTGCGTTTTGGACTCAATGATTGTAGTTCATTTTTGCATCATTTTCCACTTCCATATCATGCTTTATGTAAATAAAAATAAAGATTTTACTCCTTTTCTCTCTAAAATTGTAGGTCCACCATTAATGGAGAGGAAGGCCCATAATCAAGGAATTATCAAGGAATTAAAAGGATTAATTAAAGAGCCAAAAGAAAAAGTCCAAAGTCAAGCCCAGATCTGGAGTCGTCCACAAAAATCCCCAGCTTTCTAGAAGATCCAGCGTGACAAACAGACTGTAACAGAATGGCAACAGAAATCGTTGGCGCAACGGCCAAGATTCTGTCGCGGAAACGTGGCTCTGGCCGCGGATCCGCGGCAAGCATCTGGCCGTTGAGCCAGCGTTTAATCCCATGGCCAAGATTTGAGGGCCTCATCTCTGGAGCCTATAAATAGGCCCCTAGGGCCTCTGCGGAAAGAGGAGGAGAGATAGGAGAGAAGAGCTTGTATTTTTGAGAGAATTGTAGGGATTTTCTCTAGCTTCCTTTAGTGCTCTTGTAATCTTCTTCTTCCTTCTAGAATTCTGCAGAGAGAGAGAGTGAGTGTGAGATCTTGTAATTGAAGTGGTGACAACTTGAATGCAAGGATTGATCCATCTATCTTCTCTTCTTTACTAATTCTAGTGCTTTACTTTCTTGTGCTTTACTTTCTTCAAGCTTTAATTTCCATTGCACTTTCTTCTTCTATGAATTGTTGTGTTTTTTTTCATGTCAATGTCTAGCTAACTCTCTAACATGACTAGCTAACCACTAACTTCACTAACTTCTAACTCTTGGGTGATTGCTAATTCATGTGATTCATTGGATGCTTTATTGTGATCTTGTAATTTCAAGTCTCTATTATCCCCAATGAAGATGAGTTACTTTAATTCTTGGCAAAAGCTTGTTTTCATTCCATATGATTCATGTGAGCCTCATTTAGAGCCTTGTCTTTAGAACAAGTGCCTTGATGGAACATGGAGATGGAGCACCTAACTATGTTATTTGTTGTACAATTTTCTTACTTCAATGCTAGCTCGAGTATGGCTTTGAATGACTAATGAAACTTGTATCTTCTTCCTTAGCATTACCGTGAGTGACACTCCTTGATTCCACCATTGAAAATCTATCTCAGGAGCCAATGAATCAATGAGGCTACAAGACAAGCTAAGAAGATCACTCATCCTCTACGTGGGAAATTATTTGACCAAAATAAGCAAGACAAACTTTTGCTGATGAATCAACATGAGGCATGCATCACCCTATGTGATTAGTAAGTTAGTGAATTAGTAGGGTTAGCTAGTCATGGTTTCTTCTATCTAAAAGTCTTTCAAAGTTTTCCTTCTCAAGTTTTCTTTCCAAAGCTAGTAAAGTTTTCAAAGTTCTTTTCACTTTCTTTTCCATTCTCTTTCTTTTCATGCAACAAATCCATAACGAATTTTTCTTCGATTTTTCCATGTCATTTTGTTTCTTTTGAAAATAGAAGAACTCTCATTTTTTTTCTTCACAACTCAACCATTAAAGCTTCGATCGCGAGCTCTCCCTGAGGATCGACCCGTAATAGCTCATACTACTACGGTGATTCAGAAGGAGTAAAGTAACATTGTGAATACATTTTTGGAGTTTTTGAGCATCACTCACTAGCATCGAAGGTTGTTTCTTAACCCTCTCTCTCTGAATTTAGTACACTCCTCCATTCCGAACAGAATTTTTGGCGCCGTTGCCGGGAAGAGTAACGGTTTTCATTAAAGTGAAGAACTAAATGAAATTTTCTTCTCTGTTGCAGGTTACAGGTTGAAGAAACAGGAAACAAAGTACTGTAGTAACATATAAGTTGTCTTGGACCTCTGCTCAAGAAAGCAGAGACCAAGTACCCTCTGATTTGCCGCGTTTTCTCGGCCAAAGCCGCGGATCCACGGCAAAGAGGAGTTGACTACTCACTGGTTTTGTGCAAGGTTGCTTGCTTTGCAAAAATACAGCTGCTGCAAATCTAATTTCTTGTATGCTTTCACCAAGATCCTGCTAATAATCAATAGTAAAATATTTGTTGTAAAGTTTAAAAATTAATTAGATGTTTGTATTTTTAGGCACGTGTCTTTCAATTCATTTACTTTACTGTTGAAGAGTGCTGGAGCAAGGTATGTTCGCATCACATTTCGAATAGGACTCACTTCTTGGTTGATTTACATCGCTTTGAGTGAACCTTGTTTGCATATATTGTACACTTGCACAAAATTGATCTTAAGGGCATCACCCAATAAACAAGATAAGGTGGGGATTTCATCACCCTTTCCTTTGCCCAAAAATCATCATCCAGTCACTCACAATCCCAAGCTTTTTAAAATCTGATAGACGTTGGTCCTAGGGACATCCGGACTCAGTAGGAAATCAGCTAAATTGGAAATTATTTTTGATTCATACTCCAGTCAAATCAGTGTCTAAGGTTGAGGATTAAGAGGTTAAGCCTCAAAGATACCGTGGTTTGGCGTAATTAAGGCCCGTTGCTTGCGCACGGATACCTCCCACCGTATTTTGCCCCTACCTGGCTGATTAGTTGTGGTCTGACTCGAGCAATAACCTTCTTCTGTTCATCGAAAAGTTAGGAGTCGTCTAGGTCCAGGTATCCTAGATAGCTTGTGACTGATTTTTCTTTTCTTGTTTGTTATTTTCATTTTTCTTCCGCTTGTGTGATCGGTGAACGTTGATTGTGTATGCAAGAGTGGTACCGAGATTCAGATTCTGCAAGACTTGTTAGAATTTCTACACTTGCACAAACTCCACCACCTGACACAATCCCAATCATGGCAAACAACACTTCACTTCAAGACAAGTTCTACCCAATCCGCACTTCACTTCCATCATGCATTCTTCTCCCAGTGACCAATGGAAATAATTTTGAGCTGAAGCCACAATTTATAAATACACTCCCGCTATTTCATGGCCTAGAATCTGAGGACGCATATTTCTTCATTCGTGAGTTTGAAGAAGTATGTGTGATGATGAGAATTTCCCAGTTAACTGAGGACGCTGTTAGACTAAGATTTATACCCTTCGCGTTGAAAGATATAGATAAGAAATGGCTTTACAATCTTCCCTCCAGTTCGATTTCTTCATGGGATATTTTGTAAAAGTCTTTCTTAAAAAGTTTTATCCCATTCACAAAACAGCCCTCATGAGAAAGAACATTATGCAATTCAAGCAAGAATCCAATGAACCATTCTGGAAATATTTCGAACGCTTCAAAGACTTACTAGCCCTATGTCCTCATCACGGCATAGAAAAGTGGCGGCAGTGCCAAATTCTCTATGACGGACTTGATTACCAAACAAAGACGCTCCTTGAAACCATGTGCCAAGGGGAATTTTTAAAGAAAGATAAAAATCAGGGGTGGGATCGCTTTGAAGCCTTAGCCAAAAAAATAATTCAGTGGGAGTTATGTCCAGAAAAATCCACTTCCACCACTTCCAGAACCGGTATGCATTCAATAGAATCCTCTATAGCAGCTGAGGCTAAAATAACACAACTGATGAAGAGGATAGAACTGCTTGAATTAAGAGAACCGACTGCTGTAAACCAGGTCAACCCATCATCTGTGGTCAACTTGGGTTGTACCTATTGCCATGATATCAACCATCTGTTCGAGGAGTGTCCTGTTTACCAGTCTCAGATGTATCAGGAAAACACGAATGCAGCATACACCAGACCCAACTACAATCCATACTCCAAAACGTACAATCCGGGATGGCGAAACCATCCAAATTTTTCCTAGAGTCAGTCTGGTCCTGAGCAACCTAGGTAACCATTTTCACATCAATATCCTGCTCAGTCACAACAACCCAGTTTCCACCAGAATCCACCAAATTTCTACTCATACCAGAGTTCACCACAAATCCAAACATATCAGCATCCACCACATTTCCAAATAAACTTCTAGCCTACATATCAGCAACATCCACCACAAAATCATTCAGACAAAAGAATGACAGATTTGGAAAAAATGATAGAAACCCTATCCAAAACCTAAGCTTCAATGATGACCAATCACCACCAAGATATGAACAAATTATAGGTCCAGATAGGGCAATTGGCTAATTCTTTAAATGAGAGACAAAAAGGAATGCTACCAAGTCAGCCATTGCCTAATCTAAAAAATCACTTCCTCTGCATGAAGTTGAAGACATGGACCCCAGTCAATGCAACACTGTTCATATCCTGAGATTCGGGAAGCGGGTAGATAATAAGGTTTCAAATCAACCTACCAAATCTGTGTCAAATTAACACCTCCTGTTCCAGTGCAACCAACTTCAGACAATCTGTCTTCAAGTTCACAACCATCGACTTCCAAATCCAAAGAGAAAGAAAAGACTGATGAGCAACCATACAAGCCTATTGTACCATTTCTAAATAGGCTAGCAAATCAAAAGCTGAATGCTCACATGGAGAAGATCAGAGAAATGTTCAATCAAGTTCAAATCAATGTACCTCTTCTCGATGCCATACAACAAGTTCCATCATATGTCAAATTTTTAAAGGAAATGTGCCCAAAGAAGAGGAAAGCAAATGTCCCTAAGAAAGTCTTCCTAGCTTCAAACATTAGCGAGTTACTCACTGGGCCGATTCCTGTAAAGTATAAGGACCCAGGGAGCCCAAGTATCTCTTGTATCATAGGACAGACTACTATCAATAGGGCATTAATTGATTTGGGAGCCAGTATCAATCTTCTCCCCTTTTTTGTGTATCAACAACTAGGGTTAGGCGACCTCCGTTCAACCAAAGTTACGATACAACTGGCTGATCGCTCTATAAAGATTCCCAAGGGAAAGATTACAGATATTTTAATACGAGTCGGGGAATTCATTTACCCCGTAAACTTCATTGTTCTTGAGACACAACCCGTACATAATCACAGAGCACAAACACCTGTCATTCTCGGACGCCCTTTCCTAGCCACCGCAAATGTGATCATTAACTGTAGGAATGGCTCGATGCGTCTGACCTTCGGAGATATGACAAAAGAGGTGAATGTTTTCCACCTGGGAAAACAACCTCGGGATTTGGATAATGATTCTTTTGAAGTGAACTTAATCGAAGGTTTAACAAGTGAACATGATGTGGAGGTTGAATATGAATCCGAAGAAGAATTTGAGTTGGAGTCTGATGACTTCAACCTTGACCAGATTGTTAAGTCTACTGTGGAATGGGCCACTAATACCACCCCTATTCTTCCCTTACACCAAGAACAACCATTGATAGATCCTGTCCCTTCCTCTGAGCTTAAGGTTCTTCCCAACCATCTTAAGTACCAGTACTTAGATGAGAAAGAAGCCTTTCCCGTGATCATTGCATCCCATCTCACGGAGCAACAAGAAGAGGATCTTCTCACTGTGTTAAGAGAGAATCGAGAAGTCATTGGTTGGATCATGGCTGACATAAAGGGGATTAGTCTTTCCATAGTTCAACACTGGATTCATTTGACGGAGGATGCTAAGCCAAAAAGAGACCCACAGCGTAGACTAAACCCAATCATGCAGGAGGCTGTTAGAGCTGAGATCTTGAAGCTGTTAGACAATGGGATTATCTATCCCATATCCTATAGCCAATGGGTAAGTCCAGTCCATGCTGTACCCAAGAAAGCAGGATTTATTGTGGTAGAAAATGAGAAGAAAGAATTGGTACAAACACATCTTCCAACAAAGATTCGAGTTTGTATCAATTACCGAAAGTTGAACACTGCCACACGTAAAGACCACTTTCCTCTTCTGTTCATTGACCAAATGCTCGAGAGATTAGCGGGACATGAGTACTATTATTTCCTGGATGGATATTCAGGATATAATTAAATCCCGATCGCTCCCGAGGATCAAGACAAAACCACCTTCACCTATCCTTTTGGAACATTTGCATACCGAAGAATGCCCTTCGGTCTATGCAATGCTCCCGCAACGTTTCAACGTTGCATACTTAGCCTTTTTCAGACATGGTGGAGAAATTCTTGGAGATTTTCATGGATGATTTTTCAATTTACAGCGATTCCTTTGAACAATGCTTGTACCATCTTAAGCTAGTTCTACAACGCTGCATGGAAAAGAACTTGACACTTAATTAGGAGAAGTGTCACTTTATGGTCAAGCAAGGAATCGTTCATGGGCACGAAGTTTCACATAAGGGAATTGAGGTTGACAAGTCAAAAGTGGAAGTTATAACGAAGCTCCCTGAGCCAACATGCTTAAAGGACATTAGATTATTTTTAGGGCACGCCGGCTTCTATAGACGATTTATTTAAGGGTTTAGCAAAATTGCTAGACCTTTGACAAATCTCTTAGGAAAAGATGTACCCTTTATATTTGATGAAGAATGTCAACAAGCCTAGAAGGAGCTTAAGTGTAAACTTGTCTCAGCATCTATTATTTCTGCACCTGATTGGACCAAGCCTTTCGAGATTATGTGTGATGCCTCGGATTTTGCTATCGGCGCTGTTCTAGGGTAGTGTATTGATACTAAGCAACACGTAATCTATTATGCTAGCAGAATGCTAAATGAGGCCCAACTCAATTATACAACTACTGAAAAAGAATTTTTGGCTGTTGTCTTTGCGTTGGAGAAATTTCGCCAATACCTGCTAGGGTCCAGGATGACTATTTCCACCGACCACTCCGCCCTAAAATACTTAATGCAAAAGAAGGATGCTAAGGCAAGACTTATTCGATGGGTACTTCTTTCGCAAGAGTTTGATCTGGAGATTAAGGATAAAAAGGGCGTTGAGAATGTGGTAGCTGATCACTTGTCAAGAATCTCCAATGCACCAAAGGAGAAAATACCCATCAATGATGATTTTCCTGACGAACACATTTTTATAATGTGTGGAGAGCCCTGGTATGCTGACATAGCAAATTACCTTGCAACTGGGCAAACACCTTCTAATTGGTTAGGCCAGGACAAACACCATTTATGAGTCAAATGCGGTTCTTCTTTTGGGATGAACCTTATTTATTCAAATATTATCCTGACCAGATAATACGAAGGTGTCTTCCTGAGGAGGAACATCAGAGTGTCTTGACATTCTGTCACAAGCTAGCTTGTGGTGGACATTTTGGTCTACGAAAAACTGCTGAGAAAGTACTTCAGAGTGGATTTTACTGGCCCACTCTCTTTAAAGATGCATATACTTTCTGCAAGCTATGTGACAGATGTCAAATGACGGGTTGAATTACGCGGAAAGACATGATGCCCCTTACACCCATCTTAGAGGTCGAAATTTTTGATCTGTGGGGCATCGACTTTATGGGACCCTTTCCTCTGTCCTATGGCAACCAATACATTTTGGTAGCTGTGGATTATGTTTCAAAATGGGCTGAAGCAGTTCCAACAAGGACAAATGGCAACCAAGTTGTCATAAAGTTTTTACGAGAAAATATCATCTCTCGCTTCGGAGCCCCCCGGGCGATAATAAGTGACAATGGGAGTCATTTCTGCAATAAGGCTTTTGAAGCCCTGATGCGCAATTACTCTATTTCCCACAAATTATCTACGGCATACCATCCTCAGACCAACGGGCAAGTAGAAGTCACTAATAGACAAATAAAACTCATTTTGGAGAAAATCGTTGGACAGAATCGTAAAGATTGGTCCATCAAACTCACTGATGCCTTATAGGCATACAGGACCGCTTACAAGACTGTCCTCGGTATGTCTCCATATCTAGTTGTATTTGGAAAACCTTGTCACTTTCCTGTGGAGTTGGAACATCGGGCTATGTGGGCTATAAAACAACTGAACTTGGATTTGGATAAAGCCGGTGCCTTGAGGAAATTGCAAATATCCAAGCTAGAAGAGCTAAGAAATGAGGCATATGACAATGCTCAGATAGCAAAATACAGAACCAAGCTCTTTCATGATAAATCCATTCACCGAAAAATCTTTGTCCCAGGACAAAAGGTTTTGTTGTACAACTCAAGACTCCACCTCTTCCCTGGTAAATTGAAAACCAGGTGGTCAGGGCCATACGTTGTGCAAAAAGTCTTCTCACATGGTGCAATTGAGATTCTTGATCCGAGAAATGGCAATAAATTCACTGTGAACGGTCAACGTTTGAAGCCATTTTTTACCACTGAATTTGTGTCACAAGAAATTCATGAACTGGGTCTTTGTGACCAAGTCTATATGTGACCATCTCACTTATACATTTTCCCTGATTTCCCTGTATATTATTTTGGGACCCTTTTTGTAAATAAATAAAAAATTTAAAAAATTTAAAAAATGGACTTTGGTGCTAAATAGCACCAAGAGTTCCACCTCCTCATGACTCCCTTTTCAAATAAACCTAGGGTTGTAAATATTTAACTCCAACCTAGGGTAATATTGAGACTTTTACCTCTTTCAAACCCCTATAAATTTATCTACCCTGACTCTCTCTCCTAAAACCAAAACGCATCTCAGATCTGAAATATTCTCTTCAAGCGCCGCCCCTCAAAATTTTCCCCTCCACAGTCTCAGCCTTCCTGCCACGTTTCCGCGACCAGAGCCGCGATTCCGCGGCTGTCTTTATTTTGTTGGTGCGCCACCAAGGTCTGTTGAAGGCGTTTTTCCCTGCTCGTGGCCGATCTGATACCCGATCATCCGAATTCTTGATCCAGTGCCCTTTGCAAATCGAATTTAATTTCCCCCCATGTATTCCGGGGGTGGTTTGCTTTCTAATCTTCCAATCTATTGAGTAGATCTACATTTTTAGCATGGCACCATCTTTATTTGCTGAGAAAGATTACTCTAGAATTCTTTGTGACACCAATGGGTATCGGCACATTTTCATTGATAGGATCCGTGCATGGGATTGGTACTCTCTCGTGTATGATAACTCCGAACATGATGAATTTTATTGCTCCGAATTAGTACATCTTTTTACAATTTCATTGATCATGCATCGGTTAATTTCAACACATACCAATTCACGGTCCACATGCCCTTAGGTGACATTTTCATCACGCTTTCTCTCCTTGAGGAACTGACTCACGTCCCTTGTTACCCACAACATAGCGACCCCATTCCACTCATTGACTACATGACCATTATAGGGGCC
This sequence comes from Agave tequilana, assembly GCA_038442645.1. Taxonomy (NCBI): domain Eukaryota; kingdom Viridiplantae; phylum Streptophyta; class Magnoliopsida; order Asparagales; family Asparagaceae; genus Agave; species Agave tequilana. The sequence continues at coordinate 83,715 of JAVJIF010006237.1, read as the reverse complement.
CGCTGCACCGAACAAGACTGAGGGATCAAGGCCAGTACCACCTTACGTAATGTGCATTGCGTTGGACGATGGATCCAATGCAATATTCTGGGTCTGGACCATACCACTTCTTTTAACCGCCTTGTGCAGCAAATTATTCACGACCTTATGACTAGGCAGCACACGGTCTGCCTCAACAAGACCATCTTCCATTCCATCATTACCAACTCCTCACGCACTAGGGGTGCTAAACATTCACACGCCATTCTGATTACGCATCTCTGTATGACTTTCCTACCGGACACTATATTTGACGCTTATGACCGGGTGTTTGTAGCACATGAGAGGGCCACTAGTACCTATAACAGTTGCTTAGAGCCCGAGGATGTGCCAGTAGAGTCCTCTTCTGAGGAGAGTCTAGAGGAGGAAGATGAGCCCCCATTTTGGCACCAGGACCCCCCTACGGACTCACGTGCATTCATGTCCACCATATGGCGGGGCGTGAAGAAGATTTTTAGGGGACAAGTTCGGCTGAGGAAACAAGTGGAGGAGCAATTATCTAGATTAGACCATATTGAGGCCGGTCTTCAGCGTTCACAGTCGGTTGGACCTAGCACCACCGCTGGTCCAAAACGACGACGGGGGTGACTCTGCTCTATTACCTATTTCATGCATATTTTATCTTGCATACATTGAGGACAATGCATGAGATAGATATGGGGGGGTAGATACTAACTTAGGATTTTCATTTTTTTTAGGATTTTTATTTTCTTTTTAGGAGTTTTATTTTTCTTTTTAGATTTTGTCTTTTTAGATTTTTCATTTTCTTTAGATTGTACATTTTCTTTTTAGAAAAAAACCATAAAAAACCATAAAAATAAATATATTAAAAAAGAGAGAGAGAATTTTGATCCATTTTTAAAAGAATCAAACTTGATTTTAGGGATTAAGGAAACTCTTAACTAAGATTTCTTAATATAAGTCGAAAAGAGAAGTTTTGTTGGATTTTTAGGTTAAGTAAAAAAGGATAAGAGAGATAGCTAGATTTTAATTCTTTCTTTAGCATATATACATTAAACATATTGAGGGATTAATCAAAGACTTAGTGATTCTATTTACATATATATATAATAAAAAAATAAAAATATATATATAAGATAAATAAATAAAATAATTACTTAGCCACTAATTAAGCTGGTTAGTTGTGCCTTAAGAAGCATGGCCAGTCACGCCTAAAGGTGGTTAAGTTCTTAGTATTCGTGGCCTAGTTTACTCGAGTCCTTGAACCTTAGGGATGTATCTTCATCTGGTGCCCTAAGACCGACTGGTTTGGGAGTCATCGGTAAGAGGCTCGTTACATGGGTAAATTAGAAAGCCTAAGGAAGCTAAGGAGGTGTAAATAAATAAATATATATATATTGTATATATTAGTAAATAAATGAACTTTAGTATAAGAAAAATCCTTCATATTTATAGATATATACTAGGTTTGATGCAAAATCCGGTCTTCGCTCTATTCCTTAAAAACTTAACCTAAGTTGAAGACAAAACTCTAAATAGACACTTATAAAATGATTGACGAGTTTAGAGTAGCCCGAAATCTATAGATCAAGTAAAATTCTTGAAAAATATGGATCAAATTTTTCACTAACATTTTTCTTATTTCTTTATAGATTTTGTGGGTGCAATCCGCTGAAAACCCTCAGGAGACAACACTCATCCTCTAGGGTAACCTAGAGGTTTAATAGCTTGTTGCACATGCTCAGTGCAATCGTGTCACCTACGAAAGTGGTTCAATAATTTAGCTGGGATTTTTTCTTTTTCTCTTTTTGCTCGGGGACGAGCAAAAGCTAGGTACGGGGGTGTGATTGTAGTTCATTTTTGCATCATTTTTCAATTCCATATAATGCTTTATGTAAATAAAAATTAAGTTTTTACTCCTTTTCTCTCTAAAATTGCAGGTCCACCATTAATGGAGAGGAAGGCCCATAATCAAGGAATTATCAAGGAATTAAAAGGATTAATTAAAGAGCCAAAAGAAAAATCCCAAAGTCAAGCCCAGATCTGGAGTCGTCCACAAAAATCCCCAGCTTTCTAGAAGATCCAGTGTGGCAAACAGACTATAACAGAATGGCAACAGAAATCGTTGGCGCAACGGCCAAAATTCTGCCGCGAAAACGCGGCTCTGGCCGCGGATCCGCGGCAAGCATCTGGCCGTTGAGCCAGCGTTTGATCCCACGGCCAAGATTTGAGGGCCTCATCCTCTGGAGCCTATAAATAGACCCCTAGGGCCTCTGCGGAAAGAGGAGGAGAGATAGGAGAGAAGAGCTTGTATTTTTGAGAGAATTGTAGGGATTTTCTCTAGCTTCCTTTAGTGCTCTTGTAATCTTCTTCTTCCTTCTAGAATTCTGCAAAGAGAGAGAGAGAGTGAGTGTGAGATCTTGTAATTGAAGTGGTGACAACTTGAATGCAAGGATTGATCCATCTATCTTCTCTTCTTTACTAATTCTAGTGCTTTACTTTCTTGTGCTTTACTTTCTTCAAGCTTTAATTTGCATTGCACTTTCTTCTTCTATGAATTGTTGTGTTTTTCTCATGTCAATGTCTAGCTAACTCTCTAACATGACTAGCTAACCACTAACTTCACTAACTTCTAACTCTTGGGTCATTACTAATTCATGTGATTCATTGGATGCTTTATTGTGATCTTGTAATTTCATGTCTCTATTATCCCCAATGAAGATGAGTTACTTTAATTCTTGGCAAAAGCTTGTTTTCATTCCATATGATTCATGTGAGCCTCATTTAGAGCCTTGTCTTTAGAACAAGTGCCTTGAAGGAACATGGAGATGGAGCACCTAACTATGCTATTTGTTGTACAATTTTCTTACTTTAATGCTAGCTCGAATATGGCTTTGAATGACTAATGAAACTTGTATCTTCTTCCTTAGCATTACCATGAGTGACACTCCTTGATTCCACCATTGAAAATCTATCTCAGGAGCCAATGAATCAATGAGGCTACAAGACAAGCTAAGAAGATCACTCATCCTCTACGTGGGAAAGTATTTGACCAAAACAAGCAAGACAAACTTTTACCGATGAATCAACATGAGGCATGCATCACCCTATGAGATTAGTAAGTTAGTGAATTAGTAGGGTTAGCTAGTCATGATTTCTTATATCTAAAAGTCTTTCAAAGTTTTCCTTCTCAAGTTTTCTTTCCAAAGCTAGTAAAGTTTTCAAAGTTCTTTTCACTTTCTTTTCCATTCTCTTTCTTTTCATGCAACAAATCCACAACGAAATTTTCTTCGATTTTTTCATGTCATTTTGTTTCTTTTGAACATAGAAGAACTCTCATTTTCTTTCTTCACAACTCAACCATTAAAGCTTCCATCGCGAGCTCTCCCTGAGGATCGACCCGTAATAACTCATACTACTACGGTGATTCAGAAGGAATAAATTAACATTGTGAATACATTTTTGGAGTTTTTGAGCATCACTCACTAGCATCGAAGGTTGTTTCTTAACCCTCTCTCTCCGAATTTAGTACACTCCTCCATTCTGAATACTCAATGCTCAAAATATTTCTAAGTGTGGGGAGTTCAGACGCAGACTTCTTATAATTCTCGCGTCTTGTAAGATCAGATACAAGTTTTACTGAATTTCGCGTCTGAGTCCGATACTTAGAAATTTTTCTAATTTCTGGATTTTGAAATGCGGGTTTCAGGCAAGCCTCGCGTTTTTGAGTCTAGACGCGGATTTTGCTGTTTTCGCGTCTGGATTCACTCCTGCGTTTGAGTTTTTCATATCTAGCCATTTTCTTTCAGATTCCTGACTAATTGTTGTCTTCTTTGCAGTGTGATACTCTTCCAATCCCTTGTCCAAGAAGTGCTACTTTGGACACGTTGGTGGCGCCAATCGTAATCTGACCTTCACACTTCAGAGGACTGCTCTTGTGACTACTGGTAAGTCAAAGGAGCGAAAGGAGAGGATCTCCAAGGCCAGTATGGTAACCCTCTGGAAGATTATCTCTGATGGGCTGTTCGAGACGGATTCCTACACTTCATTACGGAAGCCCGTTTTCCTCTTTGGTGTTGCCATTGAGAGGATGATAGGATTCTACATGACGGAGATTTTAAGTGGCTCTGTCAGATAGGGGACAGAAGGTTCTTTCTTCCCAATATGGAGAGGATGTATTCCTTGTCTTATCTTCAGCATATGTCCGTTCACCGTGCGATGGATTGGGATCTTTCCCAGTTTGTCTCTGGCATTTCTCTTAGTAGATTAGGTGCTAAAGAAATACACTCTGCTGGCCATGAGAAAGAGGTCTTTGGTTTATTTCTCAGGTTGGTCAGATCTGAATATCCGAGAGGAGAAACCCCTTAGCTTGGCGCTACTTTCATCAACCAGTTTATGAAAGTTAGGGGTGATTTTCCCGTCGACTTTCATCCGCTCGGGTGGGTTCATTCTACCAACAAATCCTGGTAGGGTAGGATGGTTGGATTTGTTCCTGTTGAGCTCAGGACTCTGCTGCAGTAGGTGGAGTTATATCACTCGGTCAGGGCCGTACAGTATGACATCCCACAAAGTTTCCACAATTTTATGGTGTCCTAGAGCACTATAATTCTTTGACAGGCACATTTTTTACTCTAGTCGTAGAGATGGGGCTCGCTCTTCATGAACTGTATGAAGTCTCGGGGCTTGTTATGGGAGATGCCCCTTATGAAGAATACGTCCTGACTTCTGAGGAGCTTCACCTTCTGAAGAAAGAGGACCTCAGATGTATGAGACATATTGGGAAGTGTTGTGCCACTTCCACATCTATGGCCAAATATCCTCCTGGAGGAACAGGGGTGTCAAACAGATGTCCTAGGCGAGCTATCTGTTCAATGGCATAAATAAGAAGGATTGCCCGGTGACTAGTCTGGTCCCTTGCACTGACGAGGAAATTGCTGAGAGGATTGATGTCTTTGTAAGCTCTTACACCACTGAATCGAACGAGAAAACTTTCAGACCTGATATGGTCTTTGAAAGTGTAATACCCCGTTCCCGGAATACGTACTTAGTTGCGTATTCAGATTTTCGATCGTATTTTTTCGATTTGTTTCCTGTATTTATTCTGTATTATGAATTCCTTATATGATTGTTTTGCCTTGGATTTGGATCGGTGAACTCGGAGTCAGCCTTGGTCTGAGCCGGGACTCGATCTCAAGAGTTTTACTTGTTTTATACATTCTGGTTATCCGATTCGACCAATTTCAGTTTTAAACATCGTTTTCCAATATTTTGGATTTTCTATGATTTTCTGGAATTTTCTGTGATTAAGTTGAAAATCTTCAAAACCGGTGTCGGCCAGTGCCGCTGACCGATTCCCAGATTTTTAATTCTCAAATTGTTTAGAATTTCATGATGATCCTTTAGACATAATTACTTAGAATCATATTTCTTATTTACATTCTTTTTCTGAGAATTTTATGATTTTATGAAAATTCTTTCGGAGTCGGTAGGTAGCTGATTTCAGGATTTTTAGTTTCAAAACTATAAAGTATTTCTTCAAATGGATTTCACTATTGGTCTTTATATATTATTATTGATTTTTGATAATTATTTCGAGCCGATCCGAGATACTTGAATTTCGGACGATTCCGGCATTTTCCGAACTGATTTCCACATCTTTGACTTTAACCCGGGTATCTGTCTATCCAGCAGTTTCATTTGAGTCCAAGAGAAAATATCTCCTCTTATTAATTTCTTTTTCCTTTTTCCTCTATTTCTTTTCTCCTTTCACAAACCAATTGTTTTTCCCAATTTTCCTAAATTCCACTTTCTCCAAATTTCCAAATAATCCCACCTACTTCCCATCAAATCCCACTCACTCTCTCTCTCTCTCCCATGGCCGGCCAAGTGGCCAGGTGAGGGACACCTTGCCCTCTTCCTTTTTGCACAAAACCCCTCTCATCTATTTTAATTCCACCCCCTTCACAAAATCCCAATCTTATATAAGTTTCTCCTTCACATTTTACCCCTCTTCTTCCTCACTTCACCAAAAGAGAACCCCCTTCACCAAGATCCCTCCTCCCTCTCAAGACTTCAAGAGCTTCATCTAGGGCATCACCAAGACTTCATCTTCAACCACCAACTCCCAAAGCAACACCAAGATCACCTTCTCCATCTCAAGCAACAACTAATTGTGGATTGAAGCCATCATCTCCTCCTTGGATCAAGCTCCAATTAAACCATCCAAGTGAGTATCTTTACTCACCAAGACTTGATCACTTCCTATTGTACTTATACCTTCATATCTTGTACACACATAACATAAAAATCATATTTTTAGGCCATCAAACCCAAACCCTAGATTCAGTTCTGTACTCTGCTCACGACCACGGTTAGTCGACTTAACCTAGGAGCTAGTCGACTAGAACGCTTAGCTGAAACTTAACTTTGCTGGAAAACACTGTATTAGTCGACTTACCCCAAATATTAGTCGACTAATCTTCCCTGGAAACAAATCTCAACTCTCTGGAAATTTCTATTAGTCGACTCCTGAAATCCACCTAGTCGACTAACCCTTCCTGAACCAGAAAACCCCAACTTTCTGTATCACAGACTTAGTCGACTTAAGTATCTGTTAGTCGACTTGACTCTTCTATTAGTCGACTACTCCCTTGACCCTAGTCGACTAACATTTCCTGAATCAGAAACCCAACTCTCTGTTACACAATTTTAGTCGACTGTACCCTACTGTTAGTCGACTAACCCTTCTATTAGTCGACTACTCTCTTGACCTAGTCGACTAACTTTGTCTGATTGTTATAGTTGATTCCTATCTAAACTTTGGATCTTATGCTTGGTTCAGGTATTTGTATACAGTGCTTCATGACTCGTTACTTGGTGTATATTACTTCTAGTTACTCCATAATTCTATGTTTATGTATTGCCCTGTAATTGCTTGTTTCATTCTTATACTTGTACCTTGCCGTGATACTATTGCTTCCTTATTTTATAGCATGCGTGGCAGACCCTTTGAGGTCGTTGAACCCTAAGTTGTTTCTATGTTTCCACTTGCCTTACCTTAACACAGCCTTGTCAGTTATCTATTTCCTTTTAACACATGTATATCACATGACACCTAATATGTTATCACCCGACCAACTGACATGCCACAACCTTGTTAGACCCTCTTGTTAGGTCATGAGTGACCCGGCCAATTATTAATTCTTCGTTATGTTTTATTGCTTGTTATATATTACCACCTTGTCATGCTATCTCTTAAACCAAGCATGATACCCTTGACTTTATGATTATCGTGTTTACGGGAACCCTGCCTTGTTTTATGGAACTAAGTGCCACACCATACTCGGTGGGGGCCACCTCTAGAATCCTTTCCCTCAGAGCAAAGTGCCACATGGAACAAAGTGCCACACCACACGGTGGGGGCCACCTCTTGAATCTGTGGGGGCCACCTCTTGAATCTGTAGGGCTATTACTGTTATGTTCACTTATTCCCATAAACTAATAATCCTTAATAAGCTACAACTTGTATGGGGTATGGGTGGAAGTGATGGATGCCGGAATGATACCTTGCTTATAGTAGGGAGACGAAATATAGTAGATAACTGTTAGTGGGACCTTGGGCCCACATTAGATGACTGTTAGGGGACTTGGGCCTCCAAACCGGTTCCAGGTGTATGGAAACTACTATAAGAAGTGTTATCAGTTCTCCATCTACTTCCGACAACGACCCTCGACTTTCTTATATATGGATGTATGTGAGTTGGGATCGATACCGAGACACATACCGAGATATATGGGTCAGACGAGTAATAATAATAATAGGCTCAATTATGGTTATTGTTATGATTATTGTTTCATGTCATAGTCCCTGTTATGACACATGTTATATTGTGACTCCTACTTTACTTGTTATGATTCCAGTGATGATTCCGGTTTTGACCTTGTCATGATCCTTGTCATTCTTGTTATGCATTCCTTTTTGACTATCATATGGTTTGCAACTCTGATTCTATATGCTTGGGATTACCGTGGCATGAGATAACGGTATATAGATGAGGGTTTCCTTGTTTGGATTATTCCCTCGATGTATTAGTCTCATGGGACCGTGACTTAAGCATATACAATCACTTTTGCTTGTAATCAGCTTTACTTGTATTTTCCGTTTTATGATTATGTTAATACCTGTCCTTACATTCCATACTTGTGTTCTAACCCTATTCATGTCTCTTAGCCACTTGGCTGTAGCTCATTTATTGTTATATGTCTTGATTCCTTGGATTTGCATATTCAGATTCCGGAGCTTGGATCGAAGTGGAGTTGTCCACCGTAGATCGAGCTCTCCTTAGCGAGCAGGCATCTTAGCTCCAGTTCCTTGCACCTGACTCCTTTTGACTCACGGGATCTTCATCCTACTCGTGAGCATTTTGTCTTCTTATTGCATATTTGACTTTTGGACTTGTTATGATAAAAGACATATGTAATATGTAATGTTTATCATACTGTGATGACTTTGTATCTGTACCTTTATGTTGGCATATGTGTGTATACCACGCTTTGTGTTGCACTCTGATCCTTTCTTGTTGTACTTTATGCTTAGCGTATATACGTGGGGGCACCTTCTGACCTACGTATATACGTTGCAGTGACGTCCCCGTATCCGTGGAATCGGGGCGTTACAGGTTGGTATCAGAGCTTAGGCTCTCCCACCTATAGTACAAGCAAGTGGCAAATTCTAATAGTTTGCTATTGCCAACTACAATGTACAAAGTTATCTAGTCCTTCTTGATTCTACGTTTAGTCCTCCTAGATTTCTTCCTTCATATCCTGAAATCCTTCCATTTTTCCAACTCCTTCCAGTTATCTTTAGCCATCCTAGTATGGAGAGGAGATCGGGTCGTAGCAACTCTGGATCAGCATCGAATGGAGCAGCGGGAGAGAATGTGGATATATTGAGGGTTATCCAGATGATGATGGAGAACCAGCAGCAGCAGACCGAGCTTCTCCGGCAAGAGATAGCAGCACCTAAGGAACAAAGGCCGGGGAACATATCAGACTTCAGGCGGCTACAACCAGCTATCTTCACGGGTGGAGAGAAACCATTGGATGCTGAACAATGGTTGACGGATACATCAGATCTATTGAATGCGGCCAGAGTTCCAAAGGAGAACCAAGTTGAGGTTGCCAAGATTCAACTGAAGGATATAGCCAGGACTTGGTGGCTAGCAGAGGAGGCCAGATTGGAGAAGCCTGTCACTTGGGACACCTTCTCCAAGAGTTTTTACAGCAGATTCTTCCCTGTCACAGCCCAGAAGGACATGGAAGAGCAATTCATCAGACTTCGGCAGGGGAGTAAGTCCGTGGATGAGTATGCCGCGGAGTTTCTCAGATTGAGCCGCTTTGCCCCGTATATGGTGACGGATGAAGAGAAGCGGGCAAGCAGATTTCAGCAGGGATTACAGATGGACCTACAAGTATTCTTGATGCCCCAGCAGCTGAAGACATATTCAGCAGTTCTCACCATAGCTCGAGAAGTGAGCGTGGACTAGAGAAGAAGCAAGCAGACCAGATGAGGAACCAGGCCAAGAAGAGACCTTTTGAGTTGATGGATGAGGAGGATGCGGATAGGGCAACCCAGGGCCCGATGATGAAGAGACCATTCCAAACTCCTCTTCCTCAGATCACATGCAATTTCTGCCACAGACCCGGACCCTATAAGAGAGATTGTCGGGTGGCCAATGGATTATGTTTGGCATGTGGGGCGAGAGGTCATGCACTCAGGGATTGCCGGTACAGAAAGTTTGAGCATACGGCACCAGTCAGACCAGCTCTTCCAACTCCAGCACGTCCAGCTCCAGCACTTCCAGCGCCACCACTGAGGAGGAACCCTGAACCTGTTGATCGAAGAGTTCCGTTTCCACCCCAACGGTATGATCATCAGCAGAGAGGAATGAGAGCCAGAGCAGATCAGGGCAGAGGCCAAGTTCACTTCATGGCAGCAGAGACCTCAGGCGATACAGCAGAGTGGGAAGACCAGTATCCAGATCAGGAGCCTTAGAATATCATGGTAACCACTACCCCATTTCTTGTATTTGAGTTGGTTATCTTTCTTGATATTTTTCCATTGTCATTCTATCATTGTTCATTCTAGTCCTTCTTGTGCTTATCTTATTCTCTGTTTTGGTTTTATGAAGCCTTTATTCGTGCCCTTGTCCCCTTCGTGTTCAATTTATCCCCTTAATGAAATTGCGAGGACGCAATTTTTGTAAGGTGGGTGGATTGTAATACCCCGTTCCCGGAATACGTACTTAGTTGCGTATTCAGATTTTCGATCGTATTTTTTCGATTTGTTTCCTGTATTTATTCTGTATTATGAATTCCTTATATGATTGTTTTGCCTTGGATTTGGATCGTGAACTCGGAGTCAGCCTTGGTCTGAGCCGGGGACTCGATCTCAAGAGTTTTACTTGTTTTAGACATTCTGGTTATCCGATTCGACCGATTTCAGTTTTAAACATCGTTTTCCAATATTTTGGATTTTCTATGATTTTCTGGAATTTTCTGTGATTAAGTTGAAAATCTTCAAAACCGGTGTCGGCCAGTGCCGCTGACCGATTCCCGGATTTTTAATTCTCAAATTGTTTGGAATTTCATGATGATCCTTTAGACATAATTACTTAGAATCATATTTCTTATTTACATTCTTTTTCTGAGAATTTTATGATTTTATGAAAATTCTTTCGGAGTCGGTAGGTAGCTGATTTCAGGATTTTTAGTTTCAAAACTATAAAGTATTTCTTCAAACGGATTTCACTATTGGTCTTTATATATTATTATTGATTTTTGATAATTATTTCGAGCCGATCCGAGATACTTGAATTTCGGACGATTCCGGCATTTTCCGAACTGATTTCCACATCTTTGACTTTAACCCGGGTATCTGTCTATCCAGCAGTTTCATTTGAGTCCAAGAGAAAATATCTCCTCTTATTAATTTCTTTTTCCTTTTTCCTCTATTTCTTTTCTCCTTTCACAAACCAATTGTTTTTCCCAATTTTCCTAAATTCCACTTTCTCCAAATTTCCAAATAATCCCACCTACTTCCCCATCAAATCCCACTCACTCTCTCTCTCTCCCATGGCCGGCCAAGTGGCCAGGTGAGGGACACCTTGCCCTCTTCCTTTTTGCACAAAACCCCTCTCATCTATTTTAATTCCACCCCCTTCACAAAATCCCAATCTTATATAAGTTTCTCCTTCACATTTTACCCCTCTTCTTCCTCACTTCACCAAAAGAGAAACCCCCTTCACCAAGATCCCTCCTCCCTCTCAAGACTTCAAGAGCTTCATCTAGGGCATCACCAAGACTTCATCTTCAACCACCAACTCCCAAAGCAACACCAAGATCACCTTCTCCATCTCAAGCAACAACTAATTGTGGATTGAAGCCATCATCTCCTCCTTGGATCAAGCTCCAATTAAACCATCCAAGTGAGTATCTTTACTCACCAAGACTTGATCACTTCCTATTGTACTTATACCTTCATATCTTGTACACACATAACATAAAAATCATATTTTTAGGCCATCAAACCCAAACCCTAGATTCAGTTCTGTACTCTGCTCACGACCACGGTTAGTCGACTTAACCTAGGAGCTAGTCGACTAGAACGCTTAGCTGAAACTTAACTTTGCTGGAAAACACTGTATTAGTCGACTTACCCCAAATATTAGTCGACTAATCTTCCCTGGAAACAAATCTCAACTCTCTGGAAATTTCTATTAGTCGACTCCTGAATCTACCTAGTCGACTAACCCTTCCTGAACCAGAAAACCCCAACTTTCTGTATCACAGACTTAGTCGACTTAAGTATCTGTTAGTCGACTTGACTCTTCTATTAGTCGACTACTCCCTTGACCCTAGTCGACTAACATTTCCTGAATCAGAAACCCAACTCTCTGTTACACAGTTTTAGTCGACTGTACCCTACTGTTAGTCGACTAACCCTTCTATTAGTCGACTACTCTCTTGACCTAGTCGACTAACTTTGTCTGATTGTTATAGTTGATTCCTATCTAAACTTTGGATCTTATGCTTGGTTCAGGTATTTGTATACAGTGCTTCATGACTCGTTACTTGGTGTATATTACTTCTAGTTACTCCATAATTCTATGTTTATGTATTGCCCTGTAATTGCTTGTTTCATTCTTATACTTGTACCTTGCCGTGATACTATTGCTTCCTTATTTTATAGCATGCGTGGCAGACCCTTTGAGGTCGTTGAACCCTAAGTTGTTTCTATGTTTCCACTTGCCTTACCTTAACACAGCCTTGTCAGTTATCTATTTCCTTTTAACACATGTATATCACATGACACCTAATATGTTATCACCCGACCAACTGACATGCCACAACCTTGTTAGACCCTCTTGTTAGGTCATGAGTGACCCGGCCAATTATTAATTCTTCGTTATGTTTTATTGCTTGTTATATATTACCACCTTGTCATGCTATCTCTTAAACCAAGCATGATACCCTTGACTTTATGATTATCGTGTTTACGGGAACCCTGCCTTGTTTTATGGAACTAAGTGCCACACCATACTCGGTGGGGGCCACCTCTAGAATCCTTTCCCTCAGAGCAAAGTGCCACATGGAACAAAGTGCCACACCACACGGTGGGGGCCACCTCTTGAATCTGTGGGGGCCACCTCTTGAATCTGTAGGGCTATTACTGTTATGTTCACTTATTCCCGTAAACTAATAATCCTTAATAAGCTACAACTTGTATGGGGTATGGGTGGAAGTGATGGATGCCGGAATGATACCTTGCTTATAGTAGGGAGACGAAATATAGTAGATAACTGTTAGTGGGACCTTGGGCCCACATTAGATGACTGTTAGGGGGACTTGGGCCTCCAAACCGGTTCCAGGTGTATGGAAACTACTATAAGAAGTGTTATCAGTTCTCCATCTACTTCCGACAACGACCCTCGACTTTCTTATATATGGATGTATGTGAGTTGGGATCGATACCGAGACACATACCGAGATATATGGGTCAGACGAGTAATAATAATAATAGGCTCAATTATGGTTATTGTTATGATTATTGTTTCATGTCATAGTCCCTGTTATGACACATGTTATATTGTGACTCCTACTTTACTTGTTATGATTCCAGTGATGATTCCGGTTTTGACCTTGTCATGATCCTTGTCATTCTTGTTATGCATTCCTTTTTGACTATCATATGGTTTGCAACTCTGATTCTATATGCTTGGGATTACCGTGGCATGAGATAACGGTATATAGATGAGGGTTTCCTTGTTTGGATTATTCCCTCGATGTATTAGTCTCATGGGACCGTGACTTAAGCATATACAATCACTTTTGCTTGTAATCAGCTTTACTTGTATTTTCCGTTTTATGATTATGTTAATACCTGTCCTTACATTCCATACTTGTGTTCTAACCCTATTCATGTCTCTTAGCCACTTGGCTGTAGCTCATTTATTGTTATATGTCTTGATTCCTTGGATTTGCATATTCAGATTCCGGAGCTTGGATCGAAGTGGAGTTGTCCACCGTAGATCGAGCTCTCCTTAGCGAGCAGGCATCTTAGCTCCAGTTCCTTGCACCTGACTCCTTTTGACTCACGGGATCTTCATCCTACTCGTGAGCATTTTGTCTTCTTATTGCATATTTGACTTTTGGACTTGTTATGATAAAAGACATATGTAATATGTAATGTTTATCATACTGTGATGACTTTGTATCTGTACCTTTATGTTGGCATATGTGTGTATACCACGCTTTGTGTTGCACTCTGATCCTTTCTTGTTGTACTTTATGCTTAGCGTATATACGTGGGGGCACCTTCTGACCTACGTATATACGTTGCAGTGACGTCCCCGTATCCGTGGAATCGGGGCGTTACAGAAAGTTTTCATCACCAGGCCCGAGTTCCCATTCTGATCGGGCCCTATTGGTGGGCTTCCTTATGCTGTGGCTGAAATGTTGTATGGTGCCAACATTGCCACATGAAGTAATTGTTGCCGATGTGGTGTACACGGCGGTTTTGCTCGCCTACGAAAAGTCTATAGCTCTCCTTCCAGCGATGGTGGCTGGAATTCAGAGTGGGTTATGGGCTCTGGTTAAAAGCCTGTGCTAAGTGGAGGCCATTGTCGACTCCAAGGGCAGGTCAGAGGTTGATTCAGAGGGAAGGCCGAGAGTGAAGACCCTTAACCCCAGGATCGAGCTTCCATATACGTACTTGATGGCTTGGTACGTTATGCACTGCCCTTCACTGATGACGGCGATGCCTCTTTCTGAAGGTTATGTCCCCTTCGTGCAGAAGCTGAAAAATTCGAGCTGGTCTAACTACTACATGTTCTTTGTTTGGAAGTGTATTCTGAACGCTTCGAACTATCAGCTTTGCTTCCTCGAGATTGCTGGTGCGTCTTACGGGGATAAATTTTCCGACCTTGCGGGACCAGATGTTTCACAAGGCCACCATCAGGAGTCTTCTGTTGGCTGATCAATATTCGGCCTGGATATCTGATCTTTCGGCAAGGGAATTCAGTACAATCGAGCCTTATATGCCCAGTCATTTCACTTGGCAGTTTGGTTCTGATCAACTATATATCGGCAACCCCAACACTGGCCTCTGCTTCAGCGAAAATTATTTGAAGGTGCTCGGGCGTGATACTACAGTGTAGCTGGAGGGACAAAAGTTGTTTTCAGCTTGCCTCACAAGACGCCCAATTGTTATACCAGCCTCAGTTTCTGCATTAGGTACTCCCTGGCTAGTAGGATGCCTGGTTTTAGAATAAAAACCTCTTGCATTAAGAGCATCAAGGCATTTTATAAGGACAAGTTAGAGTCCAACAAACGTATGCGAGGTATGAACGAGTATCAGGCAGCCGAGAGGGAAACAGAAGGGGAAGCAGGGATGGGGCCAAGGGCATCAGCACCTAAGGGGCAGCCTGCTAAAAAGAGTCGGCAAGCTGTGTCCAAACGTTCCCACGGCTCTTCTTCCAAGGGTGAGCCTATCCCAAAGAAGGCTAGGAGGGAATCGGAGGCTGAAGCTTCAATGTCCAAGGTAGTTCTTTTTGATATTGAGGAGCAGGGGGTGAAGAAGAAGAGGAGGAGGAAGTCCCTGTCCTTCACTCCCACGGTCTTCGCAGCAGGGGTCCCGTGATCTTCAAAGAGGGGGAACTCGCGGGTGAACCTGTCATGGCTGAAGAGGTCGAACGACCCGAAGTTGACTTGATGGGAGGGATGATGTTGAGATTCTGGGGGTCTCAACTCAGCCCGGGCCTTCTTCAGTTCATGAGAGAAGGGTGGAAGTACAGCAGCCTGGGTCTCCTAGTGTATTGATGCCCACCTTACGGATTATCGATCCCAGCCCTACTACTGGTGTCCTTAGCGGTAAAGCTTCGATTGCTGAGACCTCCCGTGTTGAGTTATCGTCGTCCTCATCCGAAGAACATAGATATTTTTCAAGCGAGGAAGTCGATTTTGGCGACAAACCGGCTATTCCTGACACAAGCAAATTCTCACACATCTCAGAGGAAGAGATACTGGGATACGATCCTGTGATGGCTTCGCCGATAGCAATGATTGCTGCTATGAATATTTTTTTCTATATCTTCCTGAACTAATTTCCCATCAAGTTTGGAATGAGATCTAACATCTTCTTTTGACTTTCTTCGACAGGGCTGGCTGCCGGTAATGAAGCCATAACTTCTTCCCATATTGAGGAGATGATCCAAGAGTTAGCCCAGCAGGAAGGCCTTGAGGCTCCTGGTATCGGGATGCCTCATAAGGGTGCAACCGCTGAGGTCGGGGAGGCCTCCTCCCTACATGACCTATCTAGGGATTTGCCATCTTCAGATCCTCCACTTGGTAAGAGAATACTGACGTATTGGATACTCTTCTTTTTATCATTACCACTGACATTTAATGTTGTGATTTGCAGAGGGCACTGACATAGCCCAAGTAAAGAATCCTGTGGCAAGTATTGGTGCAAAAGATAGCACAATTCAAACTTCGGCCGGGGAACCCTGTGTCGTGGAGTTTGCTGTTACTCTGTTGCTGTTTAAGCTGCTATGACAACAACTGTCCCGGAAGTATTGGTGACTACCTCAGTGTCAGACGAACCTCTTGTCGGCCTCACCCCTGCGCAAGTTGAACTGGTTCCTGTCTCTCGTCCTGTCATGGAAAGGGGGTCTGGGAGTACATCAGTAGGGTAATCTCAGCTAACGACATCATGAAAGAGCTAGCACGTCAAATGGTGCAACAATTTTTTACTTCTGTAAGGTCCTGTATTGACCTGATCCTTTTTGGGGGCAGTTCTTTCGAGTTTACCCGAATACTTCTCGAAAATTAGATCGAGAACATTGGTCATACTGGGAGTCCTTCGCAGGCTATGGCATGTCTGATGCTGGTTGAGCAGCTGGGGAGCCACCTGAAGGAGCTCAAGACCCTAGAGAATGTTGGCTCAATGGATGAGGCTCGGTCGACACTGAGTAAGCTTCTTGCCTCTCAAGAACATAAGTAAAAGGAGATAGAGGAGCAAATAGCTGAAAAGGCCCGCCATCTCCAACATTTCCAAGCGACCACTAAAGACTGATTGGCAATTCTAAGGAATCTGAAATCGTCATACAGAGCACAGAGTAAGTTATCACCACTGCTTGAATTACCATTGCTAGGGCGTAAGCCTTGATCGAGACTAATGAGCAGAAACATGTTGCTGCTAGAAAAAGGCTGGAAGAGTTGGAAACTGTCAGGACACAGGTTTAAGAAAACCTTACTGCTCATTCCTCTAAGTTGGAGTCTCTTCAGGCGCAACTGACTACGAAGAGATTTCTGTCCGAGGAAGAGTTGCGAGTCCAAGCTCTAATGGAAGCTGAAAGGGCGCGTCAGCTCGATATGCATCGCCTCTGGGACCAAATCCGTTCTTTAGGGAATCAGAATTATTAGCCTTCTTCTCCTTTTTGTAACACTCTTTTTATTAAATAAGAGTTTTTGTGTTACTTTTATCATTTTTGAGTCAAATAATAAAAGTCTTCAAATTTTGTCTCATCTTTATCCCTTCAGATTCTTTGTTGCCTGTGGATGAACTCAGTTTTTAGAATACCAAACTCAGGCTGAACTGAGTTCTTAAGCGAGACGCGGCTCTCATTTATAGCGGAGACGCGATTCTGGGAAACCTGACTCTGACTCACTAATAGAGACGTCGTTCTGGCTCACCAAGGAAGATGCGTGAAAATTTCTTTTTGATAAGGATCGGCTCTAGCTTAAAGACAAAAAGCTGTTATTCTAAGACGCGAATGTGTGTTCTTCAGTAAAGGGAACGCGGCCTTCATACTTATGGAAGGACGCGGATCCATGGACGCAGCCCTTGATTCTATCAGGATGCAGAATTCAGGACGCAATTTGGTGGACCCAGCTTACTGAGGAGATACGACTTTGGAGCACTTTAGAAGACGCGGTTGTGGCCCCTTCAGTAGGAATGAGAGGAACGCAGCCTTCGGGTTCATGAAAGGACGCGGGTTTTAGGACGCAACTTTTGATTCTGCGCCTGACGCAGCCTCCTAAGCATTACATGCAGCCCATCTTAAAGATCTTGTTGGATCTTTTAATGTCAGGTCAGTGTTGTCGATTAGGGACTTGTGTCCTTCGATATTTCCTGAAGAGACAATCTACGCGTTAGCTCCTTATTAGACTTGATGTTCGTGCGGGAATTAAGGCTGATGGATTTGATTTTTATGCCATTAATTACAGGCCTTATGGCTTGCCTAGAAATAGGCCTCACCCCCTTAACAGTCGATTATCTAGACTGTTTTCCTTTGAGAGCATGCGCTCTGAAGGTCTTCGTCTTGATTTGTCTATCTTCCCTTCAAGGGAATGTGTTCCAATGAATAGTAAGAACTCAAAGCTTCCATGCTTTTTCTTAATCTTCTGTAGAGATTATCACTGTCAAGTGATTTCAAGATCAAAAAGTATAGCTTTAAGTACTTTTTACGACCGCGCATTGATGCATAAAGTTCAACTTCTAGAGAGTTCTTCTTCGGGTAGGAACCGCTTGTCGCCATGAAATACTCAGTCCCGCTGAGTTTTCTATTTTCTTGTCCTTGAAGAGATTTGATCTCTTGATCTTCTCTTGAAGTCTGACTGATGCTCCCGTATTTGGAAGTCGCGTTTTTTTAGACTTCTTGATGATGCGCGAGTTAATCGACTTTGAACTCTAACTCAAAAATCCTTTGATGGGAGTGTGATAAACTCTGTACTTAAATCTTGAGACGCGAGCTTTGTACATAAAGCCCGTGTTTGAGGTTCTTGACTTGAAGAATTTTAATTCTTTCGAGAACTCTGGACTTAGATGTGGCAACCCCTGTTTGCCAACCGCGGGTGCGGCGAACTCTGCGTCTGGGTTACCTCGCGTCTTTTATCTCGGACCGGGTCTCAAACCAGGTCGCGTTTAGATCTGCGCTAGTTAAATCCGCGCCTGAAGTTCACAACTTCAACCGCGTCTGCCCTTCAGCTTTTATGCTGCTGCCTTGACAGAATTTTAAACCTTCTGCACTAGTCATCCCCATGTTTGAAATTTACAGCTTCAACTGCGTCTGCCCTTCAGCTTCTGCCTTAACAGAATTTTAACTCTTTGGTTTCTTGCTTCTTGTAGGTTCTGGCAGCTTTAGGCAGTCTTCCCCATTTTCACTGGGCTCTTGGGAGAATATTTCGACTAGCGAGCTTGTTCGATTGGCCAGCATTCGGGGAATCAAAGCTCCTGTTCATGGGCGAGGAGGATTCGTGCGGTTAATGACATCCATCAAAGCCTTATTGGACATGACGCACTAGCAATGCCCCCAGGTTTGTCATGGTCACAGTGGGTATGGTGGTGGGTATGGTCCTCTTGCAGGTCACGGGAAAGAGGACGTCACCTGTAAGGTCTCGGATCCTCCCTTCACCAATCCTATTGCCAGAAGTGACATCGAGGAAAAATTCATGCTCATTAGATGACTTTCTGGTGGTGGAGATGTTCATCAACGAAGGATTACAGCCCACGCCAGTTGGTCGGGTGGAATCAGAATGTTCTTCTCCATTTCAACCTCAAGAAACACCATTGTTCTCAGTCGACGATGGGCTCCTTCAATGTTTACATCATGCATCATGATGTAATCAACATCCGATCATCTCAACATTGCTCAGCCTTTCTTCGGCGCTCTTCCAAACATCTTGTATTTGGAGTGGTGGAAATGCCTCAAGGAGTGAATGCAACCTTTTACTGAGAGAGGGTCTTCTTTGTACTCCTTTATTGTAACACTCAATCTTATTGTATATGTAACACCCATCCTCAGTATACGTACACAGCTATGTGTCCTGATTTTTGAGCGTATTTTTTTTTTTATTTTTATTTTATTTTCTGTTATTTAAAATCTTACACATATAGCAGTACTGCATGATTTGACTTTTTGGTATTCGGATTGGACCGATTTCAGTTTCAAATATTATTTTTTAATATTCTAGATTTTTCATGATTTTCTGGAATTTTTCAAAATTAAATTGTAAATCTTCAAAACCGGTGTCGACCAGTGTCACTGACCGACCTTCGGATTTTTAATTTACAAGCGGAGTTGAAATTCTAGAAACGGCTTTTACTTTATTTCTTAAAATCATATTTTCTATCTAAATGAATTTTTGGAGAATTTTCAGAATTTATCAAAAATCCGGCTGACCCGGTGTAGGCCAATATCAACGGTTGACTTCAGGATTTTTATCTTAAAAATGAGATTGATTTTTGAAAACTAATTTTACTAAAAATCTTTAAATAATATTTATTATTTTTGAGAATTTTTGGGAGATCTTTCGAAATACTTCATTTTTCGGGCTTTTTCTGAGTTTTAGGTGTTTTCCCAGATACCAGAATTCTATCCGGATATTTTACTTTTTCTCTCTCCTTACCTGACGCGAGATCCACCAACTCTGAGTTCAGCAATAAATGTGAAGACTCTCTCTATCCCGCATTTAATGCTATGTCCCTCAAGAAAATCAACCCAGATCAAATCACCCATGCCTTTTTGTCTCTTTCTTAACGCAATCCTGCGTTTTTCTTTTTGGACGCAACTTTAATGCCCGCGTCCAGCTTTAATTTCTAGATGCGGACTTTTTGAATTAGGACGCAACATTTTTGAGGAGACGCAACTTTTGAATGAAACATATGTTTCATAAAGTTGGAATGGCAATATTATATTAGTTTTTTCCCTCCTTTATAAATACCCACTCCCATCTTCTCTCTCTTTCATTTCCTCTCCTCCTCCTTCATTTGCGGCCAGCAAAGGCCACCAAAAACAGCAGCCCAAGCTTCTTGGCCGGCCATCACAACCCACCTTCTCCATTTTTTTTCCAACACCAAACTCCACCAACTCCTCCACCATTCTCCCTTCTATCTCCTCCTCCATTTCCAACAACTACACCACCTTCTTCAACCTCTTTTTCACCAAGAAACATCAAAGAAACCCATCTTCTCCACCTACAATCACCATTTTCACCACCACCTACACCACCTTAACCACCACCAACCATACCATCTTCTTCTCCTCGTCATTCTCTTTTCAACGGACTATAGGTTCGTCCTCCGAAACATCGTTTGCAAAAATTCCATTTCACCCTATTGAACTACACTTGCACCAACAAACAATCTTCTCTTTTGGGCCTTGTCCACCCACTCTGGCCAACTCCGGCCGCCGCCGGCGACCACGGGCCAAGCCACGGCCGGCCTGCCTCCTTTTCTCTTCTTTCTTTCCTTCCTTTGTTTTTCTTTCTTTCTTTCCTTCCTTATTTCCTTTCCTTCCTTTTTCTTGCTAATTAGTCGACTTACTCACTGTATTAGTCGACTAATGCCTTTGTTAATCGACTAACATTTTCCTAGTCGACTAACTCACTTTCCAGAAATAGTTGTGCTCTCTGGTTGACTTCTGTTAAGTCGACTTGCCTCCTTTGTTAGTTGACTAATCGCTTATACAATCGACTTGTCCCTGATTTATAGTCGACTGATGAAAAGCCCTGGAAGTGCGTAACTCTCTGTTTCCCTGATTAGTCGACTTACCCTAACTTATTAGTCGACTAACCATTCCCTAGTCGACTTACTTATAACCCCTAGTCGACTAATTTCTAGCTGACTGCTGCGTTTAGTTTTTCCTAAACCTGCGTCTCTATCCCCTTTTTTCCTGCGTCTTTCACATTTCCATATCCCTCTCTCTCATATATTTTAGACGCGAAGCTTACTCCCGCGTCCAAGTAATTTCTCAAACGCGATTCTCGCATTCTTGTGTTAACGCGACGTAGAGCACGTGCTCGCGTCTGCGTTCTTCCTGTGTTAAAACGCGGATCTCAGACCCCGCGTTTGTGACCTCAACGCAGCGCAACCTCCCGCGTCTGCGACCCCTGCGTCTTCATTCTCACTTTTCTGATTCATCCTTCTCCTCCTCTCTTTTTATATATAATATTGGTTACTTGGACTCCAGAGCTTGGAATTTCTCGATGTATTTCTTAAAGCTTTAGGCGAGTGTTCTCGCCATCCTTCAGATTTTCCTGCTTTGTCATGATTGACTAATATTATATTATTTTCCTGGCACACTTGCATGCATCATGCTACCACTTGATACTTACCCCACAATACCATATTGATACCAGACTTTAGATTGTCACATTTACGGAAATCTTGTACTTGCTATCCTGTATTATATACAGTGACTTGAAATGACAATACTCTTGCCCTCCTGAACTCTTGATCTACTCATGCACTTGTATTCCCGTAAATTGATAATTACATAATAAATCATAAAAAGAAACCACTTGAATCGGGTCGGGGGAAACTTGCGGCTATCAATATATGTTCGTGTTAACAGTGGTTTTAGGTATGTTGTGCAACTACATTTCCGGTTTGACCTGAGGGCCTCCAGGCGACCGAGGGGAGCGCTGGCTCCCTCCTTCTTGGTACCATCTTGATAAGGGCATTCTATAAGACCCTCCTGTACGCCTTGCGGCAGGTTCCATCCTCCAGCAACGGAACAATCCTGGGCCGTGGTCCCGGGTATGCACGGGACCCACTGTAAACATTATTCGTTGATACCCCCGTTGGTTTCCAATAACAACCTCGATTTACTCATATGTGGATGTATGTGTGCTGGGACGCTATTACACATACCTAGACATATGGGTGGAACGAGTAATAAGTATAAATATTGAAAATGGTAACAATAGATTTATTCGGGCCTTATCACTCTCATTTTATGCCTCCATTTCATGCTTATTGATCATGTACACTTGATACAGTTCTTGATGCTTAACACTGTTTTGATCATATCCCCCATGCACATACTCTACACGACATTTGGCTTTCACCTGTCTATTTGTTAGGGAGTTTCTGACTCCCCTGAACTTGCATGTTCAGGTTCTAAAGTCTGGACTGAAGCGGAGCCCTCCACTGAAGATCAAGCTTATTTCTCGGAGCAGGCTGACTTGTCCTAATTCCTTCTGTTCCTGAACCTTCCTGCAAGCTCGGGGATCTTCTTCTCAGCCCGTGAGCACCTTTCTGCTGTACAAATTGTAAATTCTCACTTTTGTACCTGGCTGTGATATAATGTACATGTACCAGTATATCACGCTCTGTGATAACTTTGTAATCCTTATGTTGGAATGTATATTGCCACGTGCTTCCGCACTCTTTTTCTTGTTTGTACTGATGCTTAGCGTATATACGTGAGGGTATCTCTGACCTGCATATATACGTCACAGTAGCGTCCCCGTACCCACCGGATCGGGGCGTTACAGGTTGGTATCAGAGCCCAGGCTCTCACACCTACAGTACAACCAAATTGCAAATTAATGGGATCTTAATTTGCAGTTGGGATACATGAGTTTCGGTTATACATTTCAACGGCAATGTACAAAGTTATCCATTCCTTCTTGATATTCCTTCCCCTGATTCCTAAAGTCCATCTATCTTTTGCTTTCATCCCTCTTTCCAGACATCTTTTACCAACAAAGAGATGGATAGAAGGTCAGGACGTAACAACTCCGGGCAGTCACAAGACGGCCCCGTAGGGGGAAACGCTGATATTCTAAGAGTTATCCAAAATATGGTAGAGAATCAACAAAGGCAGACCGAACTCCTTCGACAGGGATTGATAGCAGCTCCTCAGGAACGGAGGCCGGGCAACGTGTCAGACTTCAGGCGATTGCAACCGGCAATATTTACAGGGGGAGAGAGACTGTTAGATGCCGAGCAATGGCTAATCGACACCACAGATCTCTTGAAGGCGGCACGGGTTCCAAAGGAAGATCAGGTGGAGGTCGCCAAGATCCAATTAAAGGATGTGGCCAGAAACTGGTGGCTAGCTGAACAAGCGAGACTGGATAAACCCATCACTTGGGACCAGTTCTCTAAAAGCTTTTATGATAGATTCTTCCCTACCACAGCCCAGAAGGAGATGGAAGAACAATTCATCCGACTTCAACAATGGAATCGAACTGTTGATGAATATGCTGCTGAGTTCTTAAGGCTGAGTCGTTTTGCTCCATATATGATAGCCGACGAAGAGAAACGGGCAAGCAGATTTCAGCAGGGCTTACAAATGATATCCAAGTCCTTTTGATTCCCCAGCAGCTGAAAACATATTCCCAGGTCCTCACTGTAGCTCGAGAGGTGGAGCGAGGATTGGAGAAAAAGAATCTTGATCAGAGGAGGAAACAGGCCATGAAGAGGCCATTCTAGCAATTGGGCGGAGGAGGTCCAGTCAGAGCTGTAAAGGCCCCAATGGTTAGAAGACCATTTCGATCAGCCCCTCTTCAGACAACTCAAATAATTCCCGTTTGTAATTATTGCCAGAGGCCAGGTCACTTGCAAAAGGATTGTCGCAGGGCTAATGGGTTATGCTTGGCATGTGGATCTAGTGATCACACAATAGAAGGCTGTCCCCATAAGAGAACCAGGATGATGAACCGAACCCTACCGGCACTTCCAGCACCTATTGGTCAGAGGAACCCAGGGCCGACGGTCGGGAGGGCCCCTCTCCCTCCACATCAACGGGGTTTTCGCCCAGCTCCAAGAGGAGGAAGAACAACAGCAGGTCGTGGAAGAGGTTGAACCTACAACTTGACAGCGGAAGAGGCCCAAACTTCTAGAGAAGTAGTAACAGTTAAGATTATGGTGCACTCCAAACCTGTTTTAGCCCTCTTTGATTCTGGCGCTTCTCATTGTTACATATCAGATAGTTTCACTGCTTTCCACTCTATACCTGTTGAGTATTTAGACCACCAGTGGGAGATTAGTACCGGTAATGGGGTGGTCATCTCTAATAAAATTTGTGTAGATTGTCCAGTGGAACTGTGTGACAGGACATTAACAGTGGATATGCTCGTACTAGATACTAAAGGGTATGATGTAATCTTAGGCATGACTTGGCTCAGTAAATACCATGCGGTTATTGATTGTCGAAACAAGAAAGTTATTTTCAGAATACCGCTTCAGCCTGAGTTCCAATTTGAAGGAGAGCATAAGCCTGCCAAGGGTAAGACACAGATGACTGCTGCTGAGATTCAGAAAAAGGGAGTACCAGTTTGGAATGAGTTTCCAGAAGTATTTAAGGAGATCTCAGGACTTCCACCCGATAGAGTAATTGAGTTCTCCATTGATATCATTCCGGACACAGTCCCAATATCTAAAGCTCCATACAGAATGGCGCCCACTGAATTAGAAGTTCTAAAGAAGCAGTTACAGGAATATTCTGACAAGGGATTGATTAGACCAAGTACTTCACCATGGGGAGCTCTGGTATTATTGGCCCACAAGAAAGATGGTGGTAAGCGGTTATGTATAGACTACAGAGAGTTAAACAAAGTTACCATCAAGAATAAGTATCCCTTACCAAGAATTGATGATCTTTTTGATCAACTTCATGGGGCCCGGGTGTTTTCAAAATTAGATTTACAATCAGGTTATCACCAACTAAAAGTGAAGAAAGAAGATATTCCGAAGACAGCATTCCGAACTCGCTATGGTCATTACGAATTTCTAGTCATGCCCTTCGGAGTGACCAATGCTCTAGCTGTCTTTATGGATTTAATGAACCGAGTTTTCTCGCCATATTTGGACCAGTTTGTCGTGGTGTTCATCGATGATATCTTAATATATTCTAAGAACGACAGAGAGCATGCAGAACACTTGAGAATGGTGCTACAAACTCTCCGGCAGGAACAACTTTATGCAAAGGAAAGCAAGTGTGAGTTCTGGTTAGACCGTATAGCTTTTTTGGGTCACGTAGTTTCAGAAGAAGGAATTTCAGTCGACCCTAACAAGATCCAGGCAGTAAAAGATTGGCCAATCCCAAGGACAGTGACAGAAATTAAAAGCTTTATTGGATTAGCCGGGTATTACAGGAGATTTGTCCAAGACTTTTCCAAAATCGCAGCCCCATTAACAAAGCTCACCAGAAAAGGGGAAAGGTATCAATGGTCAGAAGAATGTACTGCAGCATTTGAACAATTGAAGGAAAGACTAATTTCAGCTCCAATATTGAAGACTCCCTCGGGAACAGGAGGGATGGTTATATATAGTGATGCATCCGGAAAAGGCTTAGGATGTGTATTAATGCAGCATGGTCATGTCATAGCTTATGCATCTAGGCAATTGATACCACATGAGAGAAATTACCCAACCCATGACTTAGAACTGGCGGCGGTAATATTTGCATTGAAGATCTGGAGACACTACCTTCTGGGGGACAAAATATTGATCTATACTGATCATAAGAGCCTTAAGTATATCTTCACACAGAAAGAATTAAAAATGAGGCAAAGGCGGTGGCTTGAATTGATGGCCGACTATGACATAGACTTACTGTACCATCCTGGTAAGGACAATACAGTCCCAGATGCATTGAGCAGGAGACCAGAGGACTGAGTATTATTACAACTCACTCAACAAAAGGAATTGCTTCGGGAAATCATAAAGTTGGACTTAATGCTAATACAAGGAGCCGATGAGTCAGGTCAACTAATGACCTTCCAGATTCAACCAACCCTGATAAGTGAAATTAAGGAAGCTCAAAGGAAGACACTAGATTACAGAAATTCAGGGCTCAAGTAGAAGCTGGACTAAGGACAGATATTTGTATTCATCCGGATGGTGCACTTTATTTTGGTAACAGAATCTGTGTACCACAAGGGAGGTTCGGCAAAAAGTTTTGGCAGAGGCACACAGTTCGGCTTATTCCATACACCCAGGAGGAAATAAAATGTATCAAGACTTGAAGCAGAAGTTTTGGTGGAATGCCATGAAGAGGGAGATAGCCCAGTACGTGGCAAAATGCTTGGTTTGTCAGCAAATAAAGGTAGAACATCAGATGACAGCTGGACTTCTACAACCATTACCGATACCCGAATGGAAGTGGGAACATATCACCATGGATTTTGTTACAGCTCTACCCCGCAGTCCTAAGGGTAACAATGCAGTATGGGTAATCGTTGATCGCCTCACAAAAGCAGCTCACTTCCTACCTTTCAGAGTAGGTCAGTCAACAGAAGTTCTTGCAGATAAATATATGAAAGAAATTGTTCGTCTACATGGAGTTCCAGTTAGTATCGTGTCAGATAGAGACACGAGATTCCGATCACATTTCTGGGAAAGTCTCCAAGAAAATTTGGGAACTCGTCTGAAATTCAGTACCTCATATCATCCCCAGACAGATGGACAATCTGAACGAACTATCTAAATCCTTGAAGACATGTTACGAGCATGCATGATAGAATTCAAAGGGTCATGGGAAGACTATATTCATCTGGTAGAATTCTCTTATAATAATAGCTATCAGGCCAGTATCAAGATGGCTCCATTTGAAGCACTATATGGCAGGAAATGCAGGTCGCCAATATGTTGGGATGAAGTCGGCGAAAGAAGACTTATGGGACCAGATATTCTGGTTCAGACAACATATAAAGTCAGAATTATCAGAGATCATCTCCGGGCAGCACAGAGCCGACAGAAGAGTTGGGCAGACACTAATAGAAGACCGTTTGAATTCAGAACGGGTGATCATGTATTTTTAAGGATATCACCAACCAAAGGGGTAATCCGATTCGGTACTCGCGGAAAACTTAGTCCGAGATACATTGGCCCATTTGAAATTTTGGATCGCGTGGGAAATGTGGCTTACCGATTGGCATTGCCACCATCCTTAGAAGGAGTACATAATGTATTCCATGTATCACAATTGAGAAAGTATGTCAAGGATGAGAGTCACATTCTTGATCACTCAGAATTGGAATTACAACCAGATTTATCCTACAAAGAACTGCCGATGGCCATTCTAGACAGAAGTGTTAAAGCATTGAAAAATCGGGAAATTCCATTGGTACTGGTATCTTGGAATAGGCATGCCCCAGGAGAAGCTACGTGGGAACGAGAGGATATTATTCGTGAACGTTACCCCCAACTCTTTCCATCTTAGTTGGTAAAACTCCTTGCCCCTATTCTTTCACATCCCCATTATCGAAATTTCGATGACGAAATTTTTTGATAAGGTGGATGGATTGTAACACCCCATCCTCAGTATACATACACAGCTATGTGTCCTGATTTTTGGAGCGTATTTTTTTATTTTTATTTTATTTTATTTTCTGTTATTTAAAATCTTACTCATATAGCAGTACTGCATGATTTGACTTTTTGGTATTCGGATTGGACTGATTTTAGTTTCAAATATTATTTTTTAATATTCTACATTTTCATGATTTTCTGAAATTTTTCAAAATTAAATTGTAAATCTTCAAAACCGGTGTCGACCAGTGTCACTGACCGACCTTCGGATTTTTAATTTACAAACGGAGTAGAAATTCTAGAAACGACTTTTACATTATTTCTTAAAATCATATTTTCTATCTAAATGAATTTTTGGAGAATTTTCAGAATTTATCAAAAATCCGGCCGACCCGGTGTAGGCCAGTATCAATGGTTGACTTCAGGATTTTTATCTTGAAAATGAGATTGAATTTTTGAAAACTAATTTCACTAAAAATCTTTAAATAATATTTATTATTTTTGAGAATTTTTGGGAGACCTTTCGAAATACTTCATTTTTCGGGCTTTTTCTGAGTTTTCGGTGTTTTCCCAGATACCGGAATTCTATCCGGATATTTTACTTTTCTCTCTCCTTACCTAACGTGAGATCCACCAACTCTGAGTTCAGCAATAAATGTGAAGACTCTCTCCATCCCGCATTTAATGCTATGTCCCTCAAGAAAATCAACCCAGATCAAATCACCCATGCCTTTTTGTCTCTTTCTTAACGCAATCCTGCGTTTTTCTTTTTGGACGCAACTTTAATGCCCGCTTCCAGCTTTAATTTCCAGACGCGGACTTTTTGAATTGGGACGCAACATTTTTGAGGAGACGCAACTTTTGAATGAAACATATGTTTCATAAAGTTGGAATGGCAATATTATATTAGTTTTTTCCCTCCTTTATAAATACCCACTCCCATCTTCTATCTCTTTCATTTTCTCTCCTCCTCCTTCATTTGCGGCCAGCAAAGGCCACCAAAAACAGCAGCCCAAGCTTCTTGTCCGGCCATCACAACCCACCTTCTCCATTTTTTTTCCAACACCAAACTCCACCAACTCCTCCACCATTCTCCCTTCTATCTCCTCCTCCATTTCCAACAACTACACCACCTTCTTCAACCTCTTTTTCACCAAGAAACATCAAAGAAACCCATCTTCTCCACCAACTTCATCACCATTTCCACCACCACCTACACCACCTTAACCACCACCAACCATACCATCTTCTTCTCCTCGTCATTCTCTTTTCAACGGACTATAGGTTCGTCCTCCGAAACATCGTTTGCAAAAATTCCATTTCACCCTATTGAACTACACTTGCACCAACAAACAATCTTCTCTTTTGGGGCCTTGTCCACCCACTCCGGCCAACTCCGGCCGCCGCCGGCGACCACGGCCAAGCCACGGCCGGCCTACCTCCTTTTCTCTTCTTTCTTTCCTTCCTTTGTTTTTCTTCCTTTCTTTCCTTCCTTATTTCCTTTCCTTCCTTTTTCTTGCTAATTAGTCGACTTACTCACTATATTAGTCGACTAATGCCTTTGTTAATCGACTAACATTTCACCTAGTCGACTAACTCACTTTCCAGAAATAGTTGTGCTCTCTGGTTGACTTCTGTTAAGTCGACTTGCCTCCTTTGTTAGTCGACTAATCGCTTATATAGTTGACTTGTCCCTGATTTATAGTCGACTGATGAAAAGCCCTGGAAGTGCGTAACTCTCTGTTTCCCTGATTAGTCGACTTACCCTAACTTATTAGTCGACTAACCATTCCCTAGTCGACTTACTTATAACCCCTAGTCCACTAATTTTTAGCTGACTGCTGCGTTTAGTTTTTCCTAAACCTGCGTCTCTATCCCCTTTTTTCCTGCGTCTTTCACATTTCCATATCCCTCTCTCTCATATATTTTAGACGCGAAGCTTACTCCCGCGTCCAAGTAATTTCTCAAACGCGATTCTCGCATTCTTGTGTTAACGCGACGTAGAGCACGTGCTCGCGTCTGCGTTCTTCCTGTGTTAAAACGCGGATCTCAGACCCCGTGTTTGTGACCTCAACGCAGCGCAACCTCCCGCGTCTGCGACCCCTGCGTCTTCATTCTCACTTTTCTGATTCATCCTTCTCCTCCTATCTTTTTATATATAATATTGGTTACTTGGACTCCAGAGCTTGGAATTTCTCGGTGTATTTCTTAAAGCTTTAGGCGAGTGTTCTCGCCATCCTTCAGATTTTCCTGCTTTGTCATGATTGACTAATATTATATTATTTTCCTGGCACACTTGCATGCATCATACTACCACTTGATACTTACCCACATTACCATATTGATACCAGACTTTAGATTGTCACATTTACGGGAATCTTGTACTTGCTATCCTGTATTATATACAGTGACTTGAAATTACAATACTCTTGCCCTCCTGAACTCTTGATCTACTCATGCACTTGTTTTCCCGTAAATTGATAATTACATAATAAATCATAAAAGAAACCACTTGAATCGGGTCGGGGGAAACATGTGGCTATCAATATATGTTCATGTTTACAGTGGTTTTAGGTATGTTGTGCAACTACATTTCCGTTTGACCTGAGGGCCTCCAGGCGACCGAGGGGAGCGCTGGCTCCCTCCTTCTTGGTACCATCTTGATAAGGGCATTCTATAAGACCCTCCTGTACGCCTTGCGGCAGGTTCCGTCCTCCAGCAACGGAACAATCCTGGGCCGTGGTCCCGGGTATGCACGGGACCCACTGTAAACATTGTTCGTTGATACCCCCGTTGGTTTCCAATAACAACCTCGATTTACTCATATGTGGATGTATGTGTGCTGGGACGCTATTACACATACCTAGACATATGGGTGGAATGAGTAATAAGTATAAATATTGAAAATGGTAACAATAGATTTATTCGGGCCTTATCACTCTCATTTTATGCCTCCATTTCATGCTTATTGATCATGTGCACTTGATACAGTTCTTGATGCTTGACACTGTTTTGATCATATCCCCCATGCACATACTCTACACGACATTTGGCTTTCACCTGTCTATTTGATAGGGAGTTTCTGACTCCCCTGAACTTGCATGTTCAGGTTCTGAAGCCTGGACTGAAGCGGAGCCCTCCACTGAAGATCAAGCTTATTTCTCGGAGCAGGCTGACTTGTCCTAACTCTTTCTGTTCCTGAACCTTCCTGCAAGCTCGGGGATCTTCTTCTCAGCCCGTGAGCACCTTTTTCTGTACAAATTGTAAATTCTCACTTTTGTACCTGGCTGTGATATAATGTACATATACCAGTATATCACGCTCTGTGATAACTTTGTAATCCTTATGTTGGAATGTATATTGTCACGTGCTTTCGCACTCTTTTTCTTATTTGTACTGATGCTTAGCGTATATACGTGAGGGTATCTCTGACCTGCGTATATACGTCGCAGTAGCGTCCCCGTACCAGCCGGATCGGGGCGTTACAGTATAAGAGAGCGTCTTGTATCACTTTCATATGTTTGAATATCAATAAAAAGTGACACTTTTTCTTGTCTCCTTATATGTCTTGAATTCTTTTTTCGCATTGAAATTTAGACAAATAGAAGTAGGAACTCTTGGCTTACTAAAAATATGATAATAATCTTAATAAGTCAAAGTTTGGGAAAATTCCTTTTCAGGAATTTAAGAATGCTATCAGAGGTGCAATGTTAACTTGACAGGAGTAGAATTGTTTTCGTAAACTTGCCAATCTATGAATGAGAATGACAAGTGAAGTTTCCACCCTTACGGATGATTACAATCAGTATTCATCAGAGGTTTAGTATTATCTTGACTAGGACTCAGCTGGGGATTTGATGGAAATACTGCTCAAGGTATAATGTTAACCTAACAATGTTTTTTTTAAGGTAGACTTGTTATTCTGTTAACAAGAATAACAAGAGAAACTAGACTCGCATGGGATCTAGGAGAACTTTTACCGTTAGAGGTGTGATGTTAACTTAACAGGTTGGATTAAATCTTGTTAGGAATGTGATGTTAACTTGACAAGGATGTGAGTCAGAGGTATGATATTATCTTGACTCAATGAGAGTTTCAGCTTCATTTGGTAAGACTGAAAGCGTCACTGTCATAGGTGTAATGTTAAACTTGACAGTGAAGATAATACTAGAGGTGTAATTTTGAACTTAGTATTGGTCATCTCGACTTTGACAAGGAAGTCCGAGGGAAAGTCATGGCCATAGGTGTAATGTTAAACTTAGCAATGAACTGGACGCTAGAGGTGTGATGTTAAACTTAGCGTCGCTCATCTCAGCTTTGATACGAAAGCCTGAGGAAAAGTAACTGTCAGAGGTTTAATATTGAACTTGGCAGCAACTTAATCACTGTTAGAGGTGTAGTATTAAACTTAACAGTAATTTGTCAGAGGTATAGTGTTAACTTGATAGTAATCGATTTGAGATATGAGCAATTTTAAGGAATTTTCATTCTATTAATGAGAATTGATAAGTGAAGTTTAGAATGTCAGAGGTGTAATGTTAACTGACAAATTTGAAGACTTGCTATTCCATGTAGAGGAGAGACAAGTGAAGTTCGTACTTGCTGGGGAGTATTGAAATTTTTCATTGTCAGAGGTATATTGTTAACACAGCAATGATTGCATTTGTGGACCTACCTCTCTATGGAAGAGAATTGTTAAAGGCTTTTGGTGGAACTAAACTGTCAGAGGTTTAATATTAACGTGATAACCGTTGATTTCCTGGGGACATGGAAAATTCGCCGTTAGAGGTGTAGTATTAATATAACAGCGAGGATTTTTAAAGAATTTTGTTGTCAGAGGTTTAATATTAACTTGACAGCATCCATTAGGGATTAGAAAATCTGGTTTTTCAGAGTTTAATATTAACTTGATAGAATCCAATTCATTTCATTAGGGAGAGGGAGAGGAACACCGATATTTTTGTGGTCCTACCATTCTGTGGGTGAGAATTGGTAAGAGATTTTGGAGGAAAGAGTGGGATCAAGTCCACTAAGATTTTTAGCAAACCCTCAGCTACTACCGTTTGAGTTGGGCTAGCCATGCTATTTCCCTCAATATGATGAGCTATCGAAGACTTATGTTGAGCTTAAAAGACAACATTTTCCACTATCCTTAGCTGTCAGAGGCGTCAGATGTTAGTCAGAAGATTAACTAAGTTAAGACCAAAGTTTCGCATTTTGTTTCTTTCTCAGTATTTACATCATGCATCATGATGCAGCCAGTGTTCGATTAGCTTGACACTGATCTACCTTGATGTGATTTAGTAAAGGAAAGATCAGGAGTTTTGATCAGAGATGCAGTATTAACTTGATCGGGAGAAGAGTGCTATCGAGGATAGTATTTCTTCAAGAATTTGCCGTTGATTGGCATCATAAGCGTATCCCCGTCTGAGGTTATGAGGCGATACGCTCCATTTGAGTAGACCGACTCTACTACAAATGGTCCTTCCCATTTCGGTTGGAATTTCCCTTTCGTCTTGTGTGTCATCATCATAGGTCTTCTGACAGCTAAGACAAGGTCACCTTTCTTGAAAGTTCGCTCTTTGACTTTCTTGTTGAAGGCTCTGATAATTCGAGCTTGGTAGAGCTCGATTTGTTGTTAAGCTTGCAGACGTTTATCATCTAAAGCCTCCAGCTCTTGGAGTCGCAGTCGATGCTTCTCCTCATTTGTAATCTCTGCTGTCAAGGCAACGCGTAGAGATGGGATTTAGATTTCTAGCGGGAGTACTGCTTCACACCCATATATCAAAGAGAATGGTGTAGCTTTCATTGGAGTTCGGACCGTTGTACGATAGGCCCATAAGCATTCACCTAAACTGTCATCCTAGTCACGTTGGCTTTTCGAGACGAATTTCTTGAGAAGTTTTTCAATAGTCTTGTTGAAAGCTTCTGCGAGGCCGTAAGTAGCTGGGTAGTATACCGTTGAGGATACACTCTGGATTCTGAACTTATTGCAGAACCTCTGAAAAGCCTGACTGATGAATTGGGGTCCGTTGTCATGGATAATTCGTCATGGCACACTAAAATGGTAAATGACGTGATGCTTCAGGAATTTGATCACATCAGATGTCTTTATCTCCCTTAAAGGAATAGCTTCGGCCCATTTAGAGAAGTAATCGGTTATAGCTAAGATGAACTGATGTTCTTTGGATGATGGTGGACTGATAGGGCCGACTACATCCATCCCCCACATCTCAAATGGCCAAGTAGAGGTTGTAGAGCGAAGATATCCTGGTGCTTAATGGATAAAATCACCATGGATTTGACAGGCGTGACATCGTTTGGCGTAAGTGATGGCATCCGGGATCATCTTAGGCCAATAATATCCCAGTCTTCGGAATCGATCCCCAAGCTTTGGACCAGGCTGATGAGCTCCACACATGCCATCATGCGCTTCTTGGAGTACTTCATGTGCCTCCTTTTGTGATAGACAGCGGAGGAGGATCCCGTCATGCGATCGGCGATACAGTGTTCGTGTGTTCGCTTTATAATAGAATTTGGGAGCTTTCCTTCTAATGACAGCCGCTTCTTTGGGATCATCAGGCAGGATGCCATACAAGGCATAGTCGATGTATAAGAATTGCCAATCCCTAAGCTCTGGACCGGCCGAAGTTTCAAGAGCTTCTTTGATTTGACAGTCTCCTATTGGCTTTTGGTGATCTTCAAAAGTGACCCTTGGACAATACAAGTCATGGCTATAGACAAATATTTTCTTTACCACTCTGGCTGGAAGGGCTAATGAGGCAGCGAGAGATGTCAGTGCATCTGCATGCGCATTTTACTGTCGTAGTACATGGTCTATGTAAAAGTTTTCAAACCTCTTGGCCATAGTGATACTTGCGTTGTAATAGGGTATTAAGTCTTCATGTCTGACTTCGTACTCCCCGCGAACTTGGTTAACGATGAGTTTAGAGTCACCATATGCCTCAAGATTTTTAAATGCCAATCTCATCGGCGATTTGCATTCCAATCAAGAGGGCGTTGTATTCTGCTACATTGTTAGAGCAGGGCTCAGTTAATTAGAAAGCTCGAGGGATCACATAGTTTTGTGGGGAGACCAGTACTACCCCCACTCCAGCTATGACATGCCCTTGCGGACTTATTCTCGATGCACCATCGAAGAAGAGTTGCTATACTTGTCTTTCAAAAGATGTCTGGGTCAGGCAAACTTCAGCGACTTCGTCTGGGAGGTCCTCGTAAAGTTTGGTTGCTCTCGGATCTGGATGCTCAGCCAGGAAATCAGCCACCGCTTGTCCCTTCATGGCTTTTTGTGGTAAAAAGCGCACATATTGGGATAGCAGTATAGCCCATTTTGCCAGTCGACCGTTTAGTGACGATGGCTTAGTCATGAGCAACCTCAAAGGGTTGACCCTTGATATGAAATTTATAGTCTGGCCCACCAAGTAATGTCACATTTTCTAGGCTGCTAACACTAATGCCAAACTTTCCTTTTCGATCG
Source organism: Agave tequilana (assembly GCA_038442645.1). Classification (NCBI taxonomy): domain Eukaryota; kingdom Viridiplantae; phylum Streptophyta; class Magnoliopsida; order Asparagales; family Asparagaceae; genus Agave; species Agave tequilana. The sequence continues at coordinate 48,613 of JAVJIF010006237.1, read as the reverse complement.
GGTTGTATCGACGCTCGGCTCCGATCATAGTCCTACTCGGATACCTTGATGATCATTCTGGGCTAGCAAAGCTCCTAAAGAATGATCCATTGCTCGAACGTATATCAGGAAAGGTTTTCCCGACACTGGAGCTGTAAGGACTGGTGGTTGCGTGAGGTATCGTTTGATTTCCTCGAATGCTTGTTAGCAAGCATCACCCCAGATGAATGAGACACTCTTTTTCATCAATTTGGTGAAGGGTTGACATCTTCCGGAGAGATTTAAAATAAAACTTCGGATGTATGCTAGTCGTCCTTGCAATCCTCTAAGCTCCCTGAGATTCCTTGGAGGTTACATCTCCTAGACAGCGCGGACTTTTTCTAGGTCTAAGTGAATTTCTTTGGATGTTACTACAAATCCTAGGAATTTACCACTGGCCACCCCCAGGAAGGATTTGGTGGGGTTCATCTTCAACTGATGTGCCCGCATGATTTCAAAGACTGTCTTCAGACCGGCTATGTGGTCACCTTTGGTGCGATTTTTCACTACAATGTTGTCAACGTAGTATTCTACTGTTTTACGCATGTGCTCATGAAAAATTACATCCATAGCTCTCTTATATGTTGCCCCCGCATTCTTCAGTCCGAAGGGCATGACAGTATAGCAATATACCCCCAGTGGTATCCTGAAAGAAGTATGTCTTTCATCATCAGGATACATTTTAATTTGATTATACCCTAAGAATCCATCAATGAAGGACATTCGCTCAAACCTGCACGTATTGTCAATCATGACATCCGTGATCGGGAGAGGGAATTCATCTTTGGGATAGGCCTCATTTAGATCGCAAAAATCAATGCAAATCTAGATCTTTCCATTTTTCTTGGTAACGGGGATGATATTGGCTACCCAATCAGGATGTTGCTCCTCCCTAATGAAGCCAGAGTTTATAAGCTTCTTGACTTCTGACTGGATTGCTTCCATTATTTCTGGACGGAACCGTCACTGCTGTTGTTTGACTGGCTTCATGTCTGAATTATTGTTAAGGCGATACATAGCCACTCGAGGATCAAGCCCAGGCATGTCCTCATAATTCGAAGCGAAAACATCTATATACTCTCGCACAAGAGATATTAAATCTTCTTTCTTGGAGGATAATAGGCTTTTGCTTATAAAGATGGGCTTAGGATTAGCCTCATCTCCCAGATTAATCTGGATGACCTTATCTTCCGTAGGTGGTTCACGTTGTTCAAAGCGAATATCCTAGAGAGTGTTTAGGTGTTTGATCCAAGGATCTGTATCAGACTGGACCATTCCTTCATCTCCGCCTTCTAGGTGGCTTGTTGAAATCATGTTTATTGAAAGTTCTCTGAAGATGTTACCGACACTAATATCTGATTCCCATGATGACATGCCAGATGAGTAGTTATGGTATAGTAACTCTTCAGACTCAGAGGCTGACAGAATTGGGGTTGACACATAACCCAAACCCCTACAAGTTCGATGGTAATAGTCAGGGGTCTTCCCTTTCGGAACGAAAGATCGAAGTAGTGTTCTTCTTCCTTTGCCAAAGTTTAAACTAGGACTATTTATTAAATCATACCATATACTCTCCATTATTCTGAGTACATTTGGCTCATAATGATAGAACTGAGGAGATTCATTCTCGCTTTCTGAGTCTTTGCGAGACATCAATTCGGACTTAATTCTTCCAAAAGAATTAGTTTTTGGCCTTTGCGTCTTATTGGAACCATGAATACTGATTCGTGTGCATCACTGACATCTTGGTACATTTCGAAGGATGACTTCATTGGTACATGCAATGATGTCAGAGCATCCATTGCCAACCAGGGGTCATTATCCACTTTGGTACTAGTGTCTGATGGCACTAAATCAGAAGCGAACACAGAAAAGTAAGTCAAATTTAACTCTTCATTAATATACCATCCGCCTACATCATCGGTAGTATTATTAACATCGAGCTTATTAATGCTCGTTACAAGTGCATTTGATTCCCACATGCACTCTTCTTCCACCTCTGGCTTGGTGTCAGCTTCATTACCAGAGTCTGGTTCCTCTGATTGTAGGTCCTCATTTATTTTTCAGAGAGTCTTGGTACAGGAGGGAGTCTGTGGAATAGTTCTCTACCCCTTGAACGGATGCCTTTCGGCAATCAACGTTTGGACTTTCCCACTTTTGTCAATGTACTTTATAACTTGGTGGAGAGTGGAGGGGACGATGGAATTACGATGAATCCACGGTCTTCCTAGCAACAAATTGTATGAAGTGTCAGCGTCGATCACATAGCATGTCACTTCAGACTTTAGGTCCCCAATTTGACATTTGAGCTTGATTTTCCCCATTGGGCGCGTACCATTGGCGTTGAAACCATAGATGGTAGTATGGGTGGCGCTCAATAAGTGGGTAGGGATCCCTAAGTGCTGCATGACCCGGCGAGGCATGATGCTCATTGCGGATCCTGGATGTACCTGAATGCGGCTTACTTCAGACGATCCAATATACCCTGTGAAGTACAGGAGCCAATCATGTTTCCCTTGACCTGCATATCATCTGTCGTGAAGGTGATGTAGGGAGCATTTTGGGAGGCATGGAGGCAGTCTTTTACATCCTCCTCCTGTATTCCGGCTGGAATCTGGGCCATGAAGACCTCAACATTAGCTAGGGCTTCCCCTAGAGCTTCTCTTGTTGACTTTGATAGTCTCAGGAGCTCGTAAAGGGTGATTCTGGCCAGAATATTGGCCAATTGAGCCAGGACGTCAAAGCAGTAAGGTGTTGTAGATACTTTCGCGTTGTCCTTTGGGAGAGCCTTAGAAAACCGAAGCTCTTTCTGCTTCTCCACCAGTTGCTTCGTAGAGGGCTTGGCTGATTCTGTAGTGGGTTTAAGAGGACTTGCCACCATCTTGTTATACTTTTTTAAATATGACTTACCCGAACGAGTCTCGGCCACGAGCGGTTTATTAAGTTCTGCAGCAAGAACGATTGTTTCCTCTTCTGAATCAGTTAGTGAGAGAATATTGGTTTCTGCTTCTCGGGAAGAAGCGCACACCACATTATAGGACGAAGCTTTTGCCTTGCCTTTGGACCTTCTATTAGTAATAGTAGTCCATTGCTGGCTCTCTACAAGGTCGGAATGAACCCATATAACTTCCCCCTGAGGTGTAGGGACGGGTACAAGACCTTTCTCTTGTTTGTGATGTTGTCCGTATTAATCATTCTTAGTTCCCCTTTTGGGATGGGAACTACTCCGGACGGTGCTGGAGGCTGTTTTCCAAACTGAAGAAATGATGTCATATTAGCCATCACTTTCTTCTACTCTGGACGGAGCTTCAGCACTTCTGCATCAATCAGAGCTTGAAGGATGTCTTTGACGATGTAGCAGCTCTTGGTGGGGTGCCCTAGTATCCTATGATACAGGCAGTAGTTAGGATTATCAGTTTTATCGACTTCTTTAGGACGTCTAGCTTCAGAAAGCTTCAATCTGTTGCTCTTATTGAGTAGTTTGAACAACGAGTCGACATGCTCGTCCTTGAAGGAATACTGCATATTGGCGCGTGGCTGACTTGAAGAGCCACTTCCCCTGATCGGCTGAGGTTTGACAGGGGATTTTATCTCTGTCGCCAAATTATCTTTTCTCTTTGATTGAAAAGATGTTTCTGGCATACGCCTTGTTGACTTCTTAGGTCTAAGTTTATTTTCTTCTGCTCTGACCCTGGCAAAAATTTCTTTAGCCTGTTCACCTTGCTAGACCAATTGCTTCCAGGTGCAGCTTTTGGTGACTCCTATTCGGGCTAGGAGTGACGTTTGTACATTGTGGCGGCATGTTTCTACCAGGGTGTCCAGGGTCATACCGCTAGGACATCGGAGTGCCATATTCTGAAATCTCTCTACAAATGACTTGACTGACTCTCCCTTTCGCTACTTTGTGGCCAGGAGAGTAGGCATTGTGATCTCTGAGTCATCTTCAAAGAAGCGTGTCAGGAAGAGCTTCTCCAGATCGCTCCAATTTTTATTGGAGCCTTCTGAGAGTTTCATGAACCATTCAAAGGCAAGTCCTTTTAGAGTGCCGATGAACGAACGTGCCAGGATGGCATCATTATCTACTACATTTCCCGTTTAAGACTTGAAGTAGTAGATATGTTGGTTCGGTGATCCTTTGCCGTCAAAAGCCTGTAGGGTTGGAGCTTTAAACTTGGGAGGGTTGGCACAAGGTCACACTCGGCCAGATATGGCCGGACCACTCCTGCTTCTTGGAGGCCTTCTCGATTGGTAAGGGCTTTTAGACGCTGCTCTAATTGACTCATTCTTTTAGAATGAATAATTCCATGGTCCGGGTTGCCTTACTCCTTAGACGAGGATTTAGACGACTCAGAAGTAGATTGCTTCTTCTCCTTGATATGTACAAAAGATGAGCTTTCTCCTTCTTTTCGTTTGCCTTTAGACTTTTTAGAGGAGGTTTTGTCGGTTGACTTCCTCTTGTCTTCAAGCAATTGTACAAGCATTTTCTTGAGGGTATCGATAGATTCCTGTTGAGCATGAATCATATCGAATTGTTCCTTCTGGACCTGAGCTTGCTGTTCAAAGCACCGGGCCGTCTCCTCGGGAATATTCATCATGTATGCAAAGGATTCCTTCTCTATGGAAGAGTTAGAGGCCTGTGACTCTGCAACGGTAGAATGTGATTCATTTACTTCAATGCCCCGAGCTAGGACATTGTAGTTGATCGGGGCAACCGCACCAGTCCGAGTTCGAGTATGCCGATACACACCTTCTGGTTCTGTGTCGGACTCGTCTGAGCTGACTGCTGGTTGTCTTCCCTACTTCTGCTTGCCATGTTTACAGTGACATCAGGGTACTCTACGTCAGAGAAGGTCCTCCTTCTACGGGAGCGATACCTTTTGGCTGATCGAGATGTTGGGGTCGATTACCTGGATATCGACTGTTTGCTTGCACGTGAGCTGCAGCGGCATTCAAAGAATATTATCGTGATAAGCCATTCATAGCAACAAGATGGAGTGATCATATTAGCACTCCTCTTCTTCATCAAATAATCTCTTAGATCCGTGGGAGGGGATCAAAGAGATTGGCCTCGGGTTGTCGAGGGCTTTTCAGCTTCTGAGATTCACCCTTACGTCGAGAATTAGAGATGTAGGGTTCAGAAACGTAGAGCCCGCGCTGCGCATAACAGGCGCGGCTTTTGTTTTGCCTTTAAAACATGGGTCTCGTGCCTCTGCTGAACAGAGACGCAGACCTTACATTTTTTATTATCGCGTTCGATCAGTGACAGTTGAGACACACAGGTTTTTCTCATTTTCGTGTCTGATCGTAGTGACGCGGGTCTTGTGTCTCTAAAAAGAAGGATAGCCCCCACGCTGGTGCACATCACGTTTGGGAAGTAGAGTCTCAGAAATGCAAGCCCGTTGGGCTTCGCGTTTGGGTCTCCATATGCGGACTCTGTGCGTCTGATGCAATTCAGAAGAGACGCAAGCCTGAGCCTTGCATTCTGTCTCTACTGGATAGATGATTGTTCCAGCTTCTTGCGCTTGCAATTGTCGTGCGCGTCGTCTCTGTCGACGTTCAGTATTCCGTTTACGCCGTAAGGGTTGCTGGGAACCCCCGGTGACTTAGAACTGAGGAAGGGGATGGGCATGAACAGGCTGAACATCAGCAACGTCGACCTTGCGGGTCTCATGAGAGACGTTGACGCGGGAGTCACGTGTGATATGATCAGCCGTGACACTCTTCTTGTCAGTCGCATCTGTCGGGGTCTCAGAGCAGACTTGAGAGCGAGTCCCCGAGGAGACCTTGCGGTACTGCTGCGCCCTAGAGCTCTTGGAGCCAGAAGAGAGAAACTCTTCATACTTTGTCAGGTCGGACTCCACAACAAGTGATTCGACCATTTTTTTCATTTAGGTGATGTCACCTTGTGCCACGACTTGCTCATCAGTAGAGAAAGTAATCCCCAGCAGAGTCGCCGTCTCTTAGTTGGTGGGGAAAAAATTAAAGATCAAGGAGTAAATTCTTTGTTTGATTGTAAAGAAAATTACAGCAGATCAATAATCCTCTTACAAGAGAGGGGATATATTTCAAGCTTAAATCTCCCCTTTGTTCAAAGCTGGGTTCTTGATGTGGCGATGGAAAGTGAATCTTATTTTCCGTTGACTGGGTGAACGTCAGGTCCTTTGGGAATCCTCTCTTTAGATAGTAGACGAAGTAACGCAGCTTCTTTCCACCAAGGATCTCAAAGAGATTGTAGGCAAAGACAAACTTGTATGCAGTAAGTTGTTCGAAGAGTAGAACTCTCTCTTTCTTTTTAGCAAGAGGTCTTGGTACTTCTACGGCTTACAACCGAAGTTCTTCTTCCCAAGAATCTTCCGACCCCTCTTCCATAGCAAACTAGGCTATTTATAGAGGTTTTAGGGGGTAAACGTGTCCCCTAAAAACACTCCATAATAGGGGTTAACTCTCTCATTACGTGGGCAGTAATTGACCCAGTAATGAGGGCAGTTATAACTGAGACATAGGTTTTGAGCCTTGCATCTTACTACTGAAGTAATGCTTGAGAGACGCGGGTTTCCAGTTCCTCGTCAAGCTTCATATGAGCGCGAGTTTCTAGTTCTGCGTCTTGGTACTGCAATAATGCTGAGATGCGGCTTTCGCGCTCCGCGTCTTGGACCTTGCAGTGATGTTAAGACGCGGGTTTCAACCCTTGCGTCTTAGTGTTGCGCTAGTGGCGATGACTAGCCTTGCGTCTGGAGTTTGGATTCTGCTTTCTGATGACTTATACTCTGTGATTTTTAGACAATCTACAATGCGTGACCAAAAGAGATCAGGATGTTTTTGATAAAAAAAAAAGCTTTTGTAATAGAGAAGAAAATTGAAAGATTTTATCCTCCTCTATTTTGTAAGATATTAAGTTTTGAGGATGAAATTTTTTCTAAGGGGATAGAGTTGTACACTTGGGTTATTAAACTCTGCATTAATATATTAATATTGAGTTAATAAGATTTTTTAGAAATTTTTATGATTTTTAAATTCATTGTATCTACATGATATGAATTTCAGTAATTCATTTGGAGAAATCTGGAGTGGAATGGATTTTTATAAATTATATCGGACCTAGTGGTATGAGAAATACTAATATATATATATATATATATATATATATATATATATATATATATATATATATATATATATATATATATATATATATATATATATATGATTGTACATTTATATAAGTGCGTATGTGTAAATAAATTCTGATAAATTATGTGACTTCTGAATGTATGAAATTGATAATGAGAATTGGTAATCAGTATATCACCGGGTATCCTTTTGAACTTAATTATCAATTTGCTTTGAGTAGCAGAGTATAAAAAATATGTGATAAAATATGAATATATTTCTTTCATGAAATACTAGTATACACACAAAGTATTGATTTGTAATCTAATTATATATATATATATATATATATATATATATATATATATATATATATATATATATATATATATATATATATATATATATATATTCATGTAATTAGAAAAATAAAGAAAGAAAAAGAAAAGAAAGAAAAAAAAGGAAAAGAAAATATAAAATAAAATATTGAGGGTTGGGGGAGAGTATAGGGAGTACGTGAGAAAAAGTGGATGGTGAGATTATAAAGAAAGAAGGAAATGAGATTTTTCTCATTCTCTCATTTCATTATTTCTCTCTTTACTTTCGACCGGTCGGCGGCGGCGTCAAGGTGGGTGGCGGCAGTGCAGGCAGGCCAACAACACCTCCCTCATCTCTCTTTTTTCTTTCTCCCCCTCTCTCTTTCTCTTTCTTGTCTGGTCGGCGGCCAGAGGTAGCCCCACAGTAGCGCCAGGGTGTGGTGGTGCCGGAGAGGTAGTCGCAAGGCGGCGACCACAGGACCGGGCAGTGTATGGAGGAGCAGCAACAATAGTTGATGATGTTACTGTCTTGTAGAAGGAAAAAGAGGAGGGATAGTGGGTTTTCGGATTTTGGATTCAAACCGACCCGAACCAGTTATGAACCCAACCCACTTTTATTTTTAAGAAAGGTAAAATTTTATTTTAGCCCTTAATGAATTAATTAATTAATTTTGAGACCCTGTAAAATTACCAACAGCACCCTGAATACTTTCAATTATTAAGTATCTAATCTCATTTCCTTTCTCGTAGGTAATCGGGCAATATCTCGACAATCCAGATTCCGATTCACATGATTCTAGAGCCATAAGATTGTAGGGATGAGAGCTACGTGTCTATAATATTGATTAAACAATATTAGGTGTTTATAGAATCAACAACACTAAGAGGTGGGCAAAATCTGTCTCCAATTTTAATTAAAAGTTATGATTTATGCATTAATTTTTATTATAATGATGATTATATAATCAAGAGAAAGTTGACACTAAGCTCAGATGATATCTAAACTGTTATGTAAATATAACTATGATTAATAATGGGGAATGTTAATGAATTGTGAACAGTAACGGCACATGTGTGGTGATGAATTTTGTTTGGTATTGAAATGTGCGTGGACATGTTAAGTGAATAGCAATAAATTGAATCATGAGTAATGAGTGTTAAGTTGAAATATGACGTATATGTTTATGGGTATTTACATGAATAAAAAATCGGATAACCAAGATTGGTGTGTCTATGTGTGCATGAATAAATGAATTGAATACCATATACATGTATGAAAATGAAATTTGTAATTTTGATATTATTGATGATTGTGGCTAGATAAATCAACTATTATGAGTAAATTATCTCATAAAAAATAAAATAATGAATGCAATGAGAATACAAGTAATTGATTGTATTAATAGGTATGACTTGAGAACAGGATTATGGATAACTGAATCATGTTGGTGATTTCAAGAATATTGCATGTTGTTTATTTTTGCAAATTATAATACTCATTCATGTTAGTGAATTCGAGAATATTACATATTTGTTTATTACATGTTGATTTTTATTAATTATCAGAGGAAGAGACTGGTGTAATCAAAGATGATCGAATGGGGTATTATTATTAATTATTGAAGGTAGCGACCAGTGTAACAGGAGGTGATCGGAGAAGAGTATTATTATTAATTATCAGAGGAAGGGACCAGAGTAACCGGCGGTATTCGAAGGGGAGTATTATTATTCTTAACTATTAGAGAAAGAGACCAATATAATCAAAGGTAAATGAAGGAGAGTATTAGTACTATTAAATGTATGTGGTATAAATTTTGATATCTTGATTATTACTCAGTCATTTACAAGCTTGCATGTGTATGTTGCATTTGATTGTTGAAACTATATGTTGAATGTATCACAAATATTGATATATGTTATTGAATTATATGATGTATCACCCTAAGTGATATTGATATTTATTAGGTGATCAGTGTAGATTGTGATTTTGATTGTGAAGTATGTACCAATACGTAAATGGTAACTGATACATATGATTGTCATTTGTGTTACATGTGCAAGAGATATAGACATGGCCATAAGTCATAGGTGATGAAAAATAAGTAAGTTTTATATGAATTATATGTATATGACAGCTAGTCATATGTAAAATATGAATATGCGATGAACTGAATGTAAGTGATATACTAATATGTATGTGATTTGTGAATCACTAAGTGAATATAATAGATGGACAATCAGGTTAGGCATTGTATAACAAAAGATAATATGCTAAAAATCAGGACATATGTGTCCAAAAGAGTGTGAAGAACAAGTATGAGATAATAGAAAGAATAGGTGTCCTAATAAGCTGCTCTACCCATCATAAGTAGGAAGATAATTAATATTTTCTTGAAAATAATCAATTACATCATACTTGACTTGTAATGATATTGAAGGCAAACTTCGATTTGAATAATTTTATTCACTGAGCTGTTGAACTTAACTCGCCTCAGATTGATGCCTTTTTCAGGTCCTACCTAAAGCTCTGGAATGCCTTGATGGAAGGTCGAAAGACTTACTTGTTGATAAGTTATTTTAATTTTTAATACCCTAATCTGATTATACTTGTATAATACCAATAATCTGATTTATTTTGATTTTTGTGTTTTATGCGTATTTTTTAACTAAATAGTTAATTATAATATTGATAATTTTTAAGAATTAAATAATTATTTATACCTGGTAATATTTAAAATATCAATATTTATATTTATAACTAAATTCTGAAACATATTTTCAAATAAATTTATTTTGATTTATTTATATTTGAATTATTTGTGATAAATAAATATTTCTATAAAGTCAATTATTATTTTTTATACTTAAGCGGATATTTTTATAAACACAAGATATATTTAAAATAATAAAATATAAATGCATGTATATTAATAATATTAATTTTATATGAATAATAATACTGATAGTAATTTTATGGAATAATATATATATATATATATATATATATATATATATATATATATATTATGTATTTTTCTTTTTCTCAAAATTTCCTTTTTCTTTTTCTCTCACTTCCTTCTCCACTCTTCTCCTCACTTCTATCCTTCGCCTCTCTCTCTTAAATATCTCTCCCTCATTCTTTTCCCACTCTCTCTCAAGCTTTATCTCTCCTACTCTCTTCTCTCTGTCTCTACCTCTCTCTTCCCCTTTATCTCTCTTACTTTATCTCCCTACTCATCCTTTCTTTTCCGTCAGACCCAGCTCAGCCGCTGACCACCGACTACCAGGCTGGCTTTCACCACCTCCTAGTCCGACCAAGCGTCGCCGGCCCACCCCAGGCCACCATCCTCATCACTTGGCCCCATCTTTCTTTACTTTTTTCTTATCTCTCCTCTTCCTTTATCTTCCTCTCTTTCTTCTTTGCTTCTCCCTACTTCTCTTCCTCCTAGCTGCGCCACCTAGTCTACCGCTGCTCGTTGTCCCTGGACTCAACCACCCAGCCACTTCCCCACTCTTCCTTGCTCTTTATCTCTCTCCCTCATTCAATTTCTCCTTCCCTCTCCTTTTTTTCTTTCCCCGTGCGCGCCGGCTGGCTAGACTGCCGGCGCTATAGTATGGCCACGCCTAGGTCGCTGCCATCCCTGCTGATTTCCTCCTCTCTCTCTCTCATTCTCTCTTTTTCCCATATTAGATCCCAAATCTAACCCAAACTCGACTCGTTAACTCATTAACCCAATATCCCCTCAAACTATTGTGTTTGGTTATTGGATATAAACCCAACCCAATATCGACCCAAACCCGCATCCAAAATAAAGAAAGGTAAAATTACATAAAACCCCCTAATAATTTGTATTTACATTTTAGGCCTTATTATTACATAACTAAATCATTTTTATTAATTTTAGTGTTCAGGCGATATCTTGACCATCCGGAGTCCGATTTGGATTATTTTCGAGCCATTGCAATCATAGAAAAGAGAGCTGCATTTCAGTGATATTATTGTGAGTATTTTTCTTTTATAAATTATATTTCAATATATTGAATAAAATTAATTTATTGATTTATTCAATAAAATGTATTCATCTCTTCTAATAAATCATGTAAATGGTAAACCACCTTAATTAAAATATGTGTGAGTGATTTTTAAATGTTTTCAATAAAATAATTTTATTGTGATTGCTTATTTAATATAAAATATTGATGAGTTTTCTACATGTTGGGTAAATATTGGACTATTAATTAAAGAAATTTCAGAATAGAAAATTGGTAATTTTTGATATGGTTATGAAGAGTTTGAAAGTAGAAATTGTTACATGATTACATTGAAATATCGATTAGGTTAATGTTATTGAAATCATTCGGACAAATATTGTTAAATTGATAGATTTTCATATTATCGACATCACACAGACACTGTTACTGTTATTTGAATTATGAGAACAAACATTATAATGCAGGACACATGTTTTTTATCTTGAGAATTATTGTTATACTGTATGCATTTTTTCTGTGTCTTGTTGTATGATCGTGAACACTGTTATTTACATATTCTTGTTCACTATTACGTGAATTCACCCAAGATATGACATGAATATTCCTGTATCACTGTTATTGACATGACACTCTTGTTATCTGATCTTTTTAGCTACTTACATACGATGTGTGGAATTAAGTTTCATATGGAGCTAAGTATTATACAGAGCAAAATGCCACATCACATACATTCACAGTGGGGTCACCTTTTGAATACGTGGGAACCACCTCTAGAATCCATGGTGACCACCTCTTAAATCCCACATCTCCTATTTCATGTTATCTTGTAATCTGTCACACATTATTAACACTGTTATTATTCTTAATTAACTTTGTATTTTAAATATAATAAATATAACACGAGATTGGGAGAAACTGAATGGTTGATTAGGTCTTATCAGGTCGATGTTTTGAATCCATATTAGTCCGATTGTAACGGACATGGTAGTGCTGGCTACCGCTTGTTATAGCTCATTGAGCTTCCTGTTTCTTTTTTCATGTTTTGCCTTAGCGGGCTGGCCTCGGTCTCAGCAACCAAGGACTTTTTAAGACCGTGATCTCGAGTATGCATGGTTACACCGACCTGATTAGGGATTATTGACCTTTAATTTCCAATTAACATAATAAAATGACATAAATAATGATAACGGCATGAACCCTTTATATTTGATCACTCTCTCATTCAGATAATGGTACTCGTGTGCCATGTTCAGATGAGTTCTACTGGGTATGGACTCTAGTATGAACTGTTAATGGATTGGGATACTGAAAGTGAATGATTAAAATATCAAGCAATACTGATTGTTATTATTGTATACTTTTCATACATTGCTCGTAACATGCATGATATATTGTTTGTTTATACTGTGTTATGGCTCATGTTATTGTTACTCACTATTATTATTTATGCTATTATTAATATTAATAATTGTTATCATTCCACTTTTATGGTTAATTTCTATTTCTGTTAAATTAAACACTAAATATGAAATAATTAATACTTGATACATATTAATAATACAAATCGATTTCATTAGTATATAACTAAATTATGTATCTTATCACTCATATTACATATTAATAATATGTTAATGGTTATTAAGGTTTTAACGATAATGTAATAATATAATGTTAGTAAACTTATATTGCCAACTGATTGTTAATATAATTATATTATATCATTATTATTTCGACGTGTCTTATATATTGTCGTGCTTGTAATTACTGTTATAATATACTATTACTGTTTTTCTCATTTTACCACTTACTAGGTTACTTACTGACGACCCTGAAGTTGCTTACTCAGGTATGAGCTCAGAGACTCATAGTATCTGATGCTTCATAGAACCCTAGCAGGGATTTCATCTTCCTATTTACTCGTATGTATCTTTACTATTATGTTCTTATTTCCTATATCTGAATTATCTATCCTTGATTCCATATCTATCATGACCATTAAACCTTTTGCAGGTATTCTTGTATTTATTTAAAGTAAAATTTATGTGTATGTTGTGTTTATTCATTGTACTGAGGCTTAGTACATATATGTGGCGTATTTTTCTTACATATATGTATCGTCGACTCTCCCCTTGTCTCCCTACAATGTATTTTGAGAAATAGGCCGTGATATAAATTCTGAAATGTTTTTCTTTTGTGAGTTGATATAACTTTTGGGAACCCTATATGTATTTAGGCATGTACTAGTACATGATAAGATTTGAAAGGTGGATTTGGGATGTATTGTATTTGTTGACCATAAGCTTAGTTTTGACCTTGGCTCTTTGAAGTAGGTGAATGTGCATATTAGTTCTGGTTTCACCTTAATTTGAAATTAGAGTTGATTATATGAAATTTTGGATCGAGAGGAGTACTCTCGAGTTATATTGATTAGTTATTGAGATTTGATATTACAATTTAGTATCCATAGCTACTGATAACCTCTTCCAAAATCTTGATTGGAACCGAGGATCTCGGTCTGACGCAATGGTCTCAAATACTCCATGTAGTTAGACTATCTCTTGTAGATATTTTTGGGCTAATTTATTCATTGAGTAATCAATCTGATTAGGTAGGGAGTGTGCAGATTTGATAAGTCTATCCACCACTATCCAGACAACATTATCCTTAAGATGTTTGAGGAAGTCCGGTGATAAAATCCATCAAATATGGCTCCAATTTCATTCAAGAATTCACATAGGGACCAATAATCTCAGGGGTCTCTTATGCTTAACTTTAACTTGTTTGCACACCAGACATTTTTGAACAAACTATATTACATCCTTATTCATTCTATCTCACCAAAACCTAGACTATAGGTCTTATATTTTGGTGCTACCTAGATGTGTTGTATGGAGTACTGTAAGCTTCTTTCAGAATTCCCTCCTTAAGTTAAGTTATTGGGGTACACATAATCAGTACCACAACTTCAACACATCACCATCAATAACAAATTTCCAGATTTCTCCTCTTTGTTCTTTTTCCCGAACTATTCTCATTGTATCATATTTTAGATGTGCCTCCTTGATCTTATAATATAAATCAAATTTAACACTCATTGTTTAATTGATTCATCAAATTGGTGGGACTATATAATTTGACTTCTATTTGCATTTCTTTCAGATCTCTCAGTAATCTTGGATGCTTAATTATTAATGTGACTAATGATCCTCCAGATTTCTGACTTAGTGCATCAGGAACCACGTTAGCCTTGCCCGGATGTAGGCCTGTCAATGGGTCGGGTTCGGGACGGTACAGGTGGTACCAGACCCGGACCCGTTTACCCAAGAGCGTACCATACCCGTCCCGTTTACCCGCGGGTCCAAAAGGTAGGTTTCTATACCCGGACCCGCTGTACCGCGGGTCCAGACCCGTTTACCCGAACCCATAACGAAAGGAAAAAAACAAGATACATAAATAAAAACAATAACAAAAACACATGAAGGGAGGGGAAAAAACTTTTGTAAAAAGAAAGAACACATGTTTTAATATCAATAAAGAATGAAATGCAACCATGTGCAAGAGGTGGAGGGAAAATTTTTGATGAAAGACTTTAATAAAGAAAAAAAATTTAAAGCAACGCCCCCTAATTTATTTGGGAAAACACAACAATAAGATCATCATTAATCAACCAACAATTTTTAACACTTAAAGCACAAAGGGATCATTTACTCATCTAGATTTCTAAGGTTTTAATTCTATTAGTGTTATTTATATTTATGTTTTGAAATGGGTGAATGGGTAATCGGGTCTGGTTCAAGTAAAATCAGACCCATCCCATTTAATAATCGGGTATACGAGTATACGGGTAAACGGGTATGGGTCCAGAGCAGCCCTTTTCATACCCGCTTAATCGGGTCGGGTCCAGGTCGGGTCTGGGTCTGGACCCGACCCATTGACAGGCCTACCCAGATGATAATGAATATAGAAATCATAGTCCTTCATCAACTCTAATCATCTTCTTTGCCGCATATTCAATTCTTTCTGAGTGAATATATACTTCAAATTTTATGATCTATATATATATATATATATATATATATATATATATATATATATATATATATCTCACATGATACTCCACATAGATAATGTTGCCAAATTTTTAAGTGAAAATAATTGCGGCCAATTCCAGATCATGTGTGGGGTAATATTTTACATGGGTTCTTAATTGTCTGGAGGCATATGAAATTACTCTTCTATTTTGCATTAGAACACATTTTAAGCCCAGTTTTGAAGTATCACTATAGATAACATACCTTTTTGTTCCTGAGGGCATTGCCAGTACTAGGGCTATGTCAATTTATTCTTTAGTCCCAGAAATCTTTTTATTCTTTCTCCACACAAAACTTTGTACTCTTCCTAGTTAAATGGGTTAATAATACTGCCATCTGGGAGAATCCTTCTACAAATCTTCGTCCTAAGAAACTCAGAATGTCTGTAACATTACTGGGTTTAAGTCAATTTTTGATTGCTTTCACCTTCATTGGATCCACTTATACTCTTTCTTTAGATATGATATGATCCAGAAAAGTAACATGTTCTAACTAGAATTCTCACTTTTTAAATTTAGCATATAACTGCTTTTCTCTTAACAACTGAAGTATAATTCTTAAATAATCATCATGTTCCTTTTTATTCTTCGAGGAGATCAAAAGATCATCAATGAATACTATTACAAATTAATCTAAATATGATTAGAACACTCTATTTATTAGATCCATTAATGTCATCGGAGCATTGATTAGTCCAAACTGCATCACTAGAAATTTAAAATATTCACATCTAGTTTGAAATGCAGTCTTGGCTACATCCTCTGGTTACCCTGATTTTAGATCAATTTTGGAGAATACACATGAACTTTGAAGTTGATCAAATATATCATTAATTCTTGAGAGTGGGTATCTGATGGCCCAAAGGCCCATCACTCTAATTTTGATGATAATTAACTCATGTAGTTATAGTACTAATGATCTTGTATTTATTAAGTTTCAGATATTCAATCAAGATTTTGTTCGGTATTTAGCTTCAACAAAAGATTTGAAGTCAAGTTTTAAAGCTAGCACATGTTGATTCAAGAGCTCGCGCTTCCAGATCGCATCAAGTACTCAAACGCTTCGCTTATCTCCTCAAGATTGTCATGTATCCATGGCTTTTGCTGCGAATTCGCAGTCTGGATATGGCCAGATGGCCACATTCAGGGAGCGGGGATCCTTGATTTCGTGTTATCTCCTTTTGTCCAACTGGATTTTCAGTTTGGTCTCCGATTTCGATCTGAACTTCGTTGATCTTCGTTTATTCTCCATTTAACTGAATTGATCTCTCTGAATTTGATTTAACCGACCTAGATCTAGGATTATCTTCAACTAACCAAATGGATCCAGTTAAATCTAATTTTAACTGGTATTATTTGGCTTTATCTTCTCTCTCTTAATTAGGACAAGCATGCAAATTAAGACACAGTTATTAGCAGGATTCAGTACAAAATAGATGAATAAATATGCAATAAACATGTACAATCAAACCTCCACACCTATCTATTTCTCATCCTGAAGAAAAAACTCAAAAAGACTAAGAAGTTATTGAGCCACTTTCGCAGGTTATACCACTACGCTGAGCATGTGCAGCAAGCCTTTAAACCTCTAGGTTATTTCTAGAGGACAAGTTTTATCTAATGAGTGTTTTAAGTGGATTTCACCCACAAAATCCAAAAAGAGAAACAAATTGTTAGTATTTTGAAAACACATTTTGAAAAGATGAGAAAATATTTAAATATTATTGTAGAAATTCAAGTAAGCTATAAGTTATAGGAAAATTGAACTTTTCTTTTCTAAACATACTCTCTGTTTAAAAACTTTCTATTAATCAAGGTAAGAAGTCAAACTGTATTTCTCATCTAGTCTATTGTTTTATCCTAAGTCATATGCACCTTTATGACCGTGAAATCTTGACTCAGGGTTTTTTTCAACTACAACTCTTATGCCTTATTTTTTATATTTTTAGTAGTATTATCCCTTAGTTCTATTAGGCTTTCTAATCTATCCAGGTAACGAGCTTTAAGTTGGTGAAATTCAAACCAGACGGTCTTACGGCATCGGATGAGAAAACACCCCACGGACTTAAGGATTCGAGCAAACAAGGCCACAAAACTTAAAGATTTTATTAATTATATGGACCACTTTTAGGGGTGAATACTTGTGCTTTATGAGGCACAAATACCCAGCTTACTCAGTGGATTTTTGATATATATATTTCAAACTTATCTAATTACCTTATCCATAAATACCAAGGCTTGCTTAGGTCAAAACACCTAGCTAATCAATAATAAGAATTGTTTATTTTTCAAATATATATATATTATAAGGCATAAGAATCTTAGTTTTGAACCCTAAGTGTGTATGTGTATAAAGTATGCATATTTCATCAAGATAAAAATCAAGACTACATTACTTTTTTAATTTTTCTTCCTAACCCTAGAAATCAAACAAATAATCTTATTTTGACTTAGTATAAGAAATTCTATTTATGATTCTCCTATTTCTTAAAATTAACTTAATTTCTTACAAAAAATAGGTGAAAATATTGTTTCTCTTTTCAAAAAGTTTTAAAAAATATTTTTTTATAAATTAAAAGATTACAAACAAACTTATGTCATGCTAGAACCCTCTTCCATACTCCCCAATGTACAAAAGAAATGAATAGATGTATGAAATAAAGTGTAAAAGAGGTGATGTTACCGATACACTGGGTCGAATAGACCCATAGCCGTTTCATTCACTGGCACCGATTCCAAGAAAGATTTAAGCCGTTGATCATTTACCTTAAAATTGTTGGCCCAAAGGCCCATCACTCTAGTTTTGATGATGATCAACTCATGTAGTTATGTTTACTAATGATCTTGTATTTAATTAGTGACAGATTTATGATCAAGATCTTAGTAGGTGCATAGCTTCAACAAAGGATTTGAAGTCAAGTTTTGGAGGTAGCACGGTGTTTGGACCAAGTCTAGAAGGCTTCAAGTGAAGACTTCAAGAAGATGAAGACTTGTGTCTAGGTTTGTTTTAGAAGATTTTGTTTTTAGATAAAATGTAAAGGATAGAGTAGTTGGTGGATTGCTCAAGTACATATACACACACACTCTTGATAGATATGTTTTCATAAAAGAATTTTAGTTTTAGAAAAGAATTTTTACTTTGGAAAAATACCTTTTGGTTTTTGGAATTTCTTATATACATATCTTTTATCAAAACCATGCTTAGTGCTTAATGTCAAAAACATAGATATTTTACCATGTTTGTGTAGTGGATCATATCCATACACTCTATGCTTTAAAAGTTGTTTAAATATCTTGTTTTTGTATTTGGTGAAGTTTTGAAAAACAAGTTTTAAAAAATCAAGTTTTAGAAAAATACAAGTTTTCAATTGAGCCAATATTTTCATATTACAAAAATAGTCCAAATCTTTTGTAACATGCCTTGATTTTGTGCAAGCATGTTTGTTTATCAAAGTATATTGGTAAAACTATTTTTATAGATTTTTAAGTATTTTATGAGATTTTATTTGAGCCAAAAAGACAACATTTTAATCCCTTAAGTTTTGCTGTCTGGCTTCAGCTAGTCGACTAGTCAATCGACCAAGTCGACTAGGGCTGAAGTCGGTCGACCGGCTCGGTCGACCGACGTGCACGGACGTGCATGCCTTGACCTGGCAGATGGCCGGTCGACCCACCCAGTCGACCGGAACTGAGAGCAGTGCTCTCTGTTCTTTTCGGTCGACCGCGCGGTCGACCGGAGGCTCCAACGGTCGGATTCTTGACCGTTGGCGGTCGACGGGCGGTCGACCGACAGGTCTGACAGACTCCAACGGCTAGTTTTTGACAGCCTATAAATTTGGGGTTTGGTCATTGTTTTTCAACAAGATTTTAGGAGAGCTTTGAGCCAGTTTTTCCCAATCCTTTTCAGATGTTTTTCTCCACAATTTGAGAGAAAATATTTTCAATCAAAAGGGGAGTTTTATCAAGAGTTTAAAAGAGATTTCCTTGAGTTTTCCTCCACCATTCTTTCCTTGTTTTCTCACACATACACTTGAGCTATCCATTGCTATTCATCCTATAGGAGTGTTGTAGTGAGATTGTTTTTAGGTGATCAAAGTGTGTGATCACCAAAGACTTCATCTTTGTTCCTTGAGAAGGCGGACGGTGTGTTCACATTGTTTCGGGTCCTAGTGTGGACTCAGTGTTTCGGGTTCGGGTGCGAACTCTTGTTTGAGGTGCGGCCTCGGCGAGCCGGTGGGCTCGCGGTGTGTACGGACGAGAGAGTCCAAGGAGTTCTAGTGGGAACTTGTTGTAGGTGTTGCGGCACCAAGTGATCCGGTGGGATCGATTATAGTGGAAATCCTTCGTGTGTCGAAGGCGGGGATGTAGAGCAAGTGTGCTCGAACTCAAAACAAATCCTTTGTGTTTGCGATTGCTCACTCACTCTCTCTCTCTCTCTCTCTCTATCTCCTTGTTTATATCTTGCATACTCTCATTGTCTATCTTTATATGCTTGATATATTCATTTGTGCTCATATTGTTATATACTTGCGTGGGATTGTTTGCTAACACTTGTATTCAACCAAGAGAGCCAACGCGGCACCTCAACCCATTCAAGGGGAATCTAGAGGAGTTTGTCCAGAGCCCTTCACGGGGAATTCGGCAACACTCTTGTATTATACGTGGTGTTTAGTTTAAATAGTTTGTTTAGGTCATAATAGTTTTTACTTCCGCATTATTTGGTATTAAGTGACCTTTAGATTAGCCATCACCTATTCACCCCCCCTCTAGGTAAACTTACAATTGGTATCAGAGCCAAGTTCTCTGATTTTAGGTCTCACAACCTAGAGTTAAAGATCCTCATTTTAGGCTAATCACAATATTTGTACACACACCATGGACTTCATGTCACCTCCACTTTTGACATTCTTAACATCCATATATGGAAGGTGAAGATGTCTATGTACCTCAAGGCCCTAGGCATCCATGTTTATCTTGCCACCACTAAAAGTGATTATTGTTTAAATGGCAAAAATATTGAGGCTAATGCAAAAGCCCTAAATGCTTTAAAGTCTACCCTAAATGATGATTATCTATCTAGGGTTGCTAACGTTGATTTGGCTTTTGTAGTTTGGAACATCATACTCTCCCTCGGCGAAAAAGATCAATACTATGCGGGGAGTGACTCGGATGTTGGAAGCAACACCTCCAACGCGTGCTACATGGTCCAAGGGGATATCCCCCTTAAGGTAACTACCGAATTCGAGGTAGATGAAGATAACATGTCATATGATGAGCTTACCACTTTTTGTCAACTCCTACTTGAGAAATATGACATGATTAAAAAGGAAAATAAAAATTTGAAAAAGAAATTTGAGTGCATGCATATAGAAAATGATTCTTTTAAAAATAATATTACATGTTTAGAAAAAGAAAATTAAATTTTAAAAAATGAAAATGTTTCTTTGATGTCCAAATTAAATAATCTTTGTGGAGGAAACACATCTTTGAAAAATAAAATAGTTTTGATGGAAAAACAAAAGGAAGTCGTTTTTCAAGAAAACACGTCTTTGAAAAGGAAATTTTTTGAAAAAGAACAAGAAAAAGTTTATAAAAAGAAAAATATTTTTGATCATGCTTTACATGCCACCACTTCTATTGATCAAAATGAAGTTAATTTTTTGAAAAATAAAATTAATAGTTTGAGCTCTACTTTGAGCACATGTGCATTTAACCATTCTAGATTGGAGTCTTTGTTTTCAAAGAAACAAGCTCCACGCATTCATGCACATCATCATCATGCATTTGCTTATGTTGCACGTCATGCTCACACTCACACACATAAGCATACCAAGGTGTATAAATGTACACATTGTGGCCGCAAAGGCCATTTAGCAAAGTTTTGTTTTGATAAGATACATCATTTAAATTTTGCTAACAATAAAAATGTTTAGGTCCGTTACAAAGCTAACCCTCAAGGACCCAAAAGAAAATGGGTACCAAAACCCCCATCATGTGTATTTGATGTAGGTGAAGGCTCTCACACGACGTGAGAGGGATGGTGCCTTGGTGGTGGTTGCATGGACTAGAAGGACATACATTTGATGCACCGCTATCAAGGAGTTTTGGTGGGACGACAACCATGTTTTGGAGATTTGGAGTAGTTCCTTTGTTTGGTAACTATTTCTAAACTCCCATTTTATTTACATGCTTTTTTATTTGATTATCATATAGCATGATCATGTTTTTGTGCTTCATGTGGTAAATTCATGTTTAAATGTAGTTTTTATCAAAACTTGTATTTATACATGTACAAATAGTGAGAACAAATTGATTCATATATGTTTGCACTTCATGCTCATTTGTACCCAGTATATGCACATGTATAGCCTAGTTTTGATGATTTCCTCATTTACACTTGTTTTGCCAATTTTCATGTTTTACTTCATGTATATGTAATTTTTATTCAAATCTAATAAATATACATGTATATCCTTTTTGAGTCTCTTGCCTTCATGCAAATACTATTAATAGACTCGTTTTATGTTTGGGATATGTATACATATTGTTAGATTTAGATAAATCATACATATACCTAGAAGTTTATTGTTTTTAATGA
Organism: Agave tequilana; assembly: GCA_038442645.1. NCBI lineage: Eukaryota > Viridiplantae > Streptophyta > Magnoliopsida > Asparagales > Asparagaceae > Agave > Agave tequilana. Next base: position 26,487 of record JAVJIF010006237.1, on the reverse strand, counting down.
AAAATAAATTTTCATGTTTTGTTTTGATAAAATGTTATTCATGTTTGATTTGAGCTTCATTGACTATTTTCATGAAAATGCTATTTACATGATTATTGAACACTCATACTTCATTTGTTTATTCATGACCTTTTTCATGAACATATTTTTGAGCTTTATCGATTCGAGTGTAGATTCTTGTGTATTTGATATGACTCATGAAAAACATATGTTTTGATTTCATGTTTTGAAGGATCTTTAACTAGTTTTTCAAAAATTATTTTAACTAGTTAATTATTCTTCTTATGGGTAGTGGTTTTCACTATAAAATGTTTTCAAACCCTATTTTCGAAAACCCCTTCCTATCCTTCATGGGCGGATGGATGGGAGATCATGTTCATGTATGCCTTATGTGAAAAACATTTTAATCTTGAACTTGGTTGGGAGGTATAGGTTATGAGTTATATACATGATTTACATTGTTATTTTCAATTGGTATCATTGGATCGTTTCAATTGGTATCAATTTGATTCTATTTTTGTATATACTCATATTTTGTTTTCTTATATATGTATGTATCAATTTCATTTGGTATAATCATTTTTCATACATATATATGAGTTATTTCTGCTTGTTTTACATGTTTAAAGCATAAAGTTGTTTATAATAAGAAAATAAAAATTTTTAAGAAAAATTCTCAAGATTTGTTTTATTGAGAAAATTCAAAATTTTGTTTTATAAGAAAAACTCAAAATCTTTGATTTGTATTGCCTATATGCAAGGAGAGCTTAACATCTCTTCTATAAATAGATTCATGATGAGTGTATTGTATATTGAGGAGCTTGACAACTCTTCTTTATGCGGTACATGTGTGTAGGGGGAGCTTCACATCTCCTCTTATGCATTACATAATATGTGTTATGTGAATTGGGGCTTGTCATCCCTTCTTCATGTAATGCATATGTGTAGGGAAGTTACTTTACCGTCTTCCTCTTCATGAATATATATCGCATATAACCTTTTATTGACTTGTTTGTTTACACCCCTTATTGGTCTCTTTGTTTATGACAAAAAGGGAGAGAAAAATTTGATGATTTTGTTTTTACTTTAACCCCTTTGTTGATGATTGACAAAAAGGGGGAGAAGTATTTGAGATATATGCATGTTTTCCTTACTTAAGGGGAGAAGTATTTGTTTTCCTTACTTAAGGGGAGTAGTATTTGTGTTTATGCATATATGTTTTGTTTTGCAAATAGGAGAAAAAGATTTTGTGATTTTGTTTTATGCTTGATATCTCCTTCATTGCATATTTATTATTTATTGTTTATGCATGAGTTAAGGGGGAGCTTCTTTGAAGCTTTACTTTAATCCATGCTATATAACTTCATGAGTTTTGTCATCATCAAAAGGGAGAGATTGTTGGCCCAAAGGCCTATTACTCTAGTTTTGATGATGATCAACTCATGTAGTTATGTTTACTAATGATCTTATGTTTAATTAGTGACAGATTTATGATCAAGATCTTAGTAGGTGCATAGCTTCAACAAAGGATTTGAAGTCAAGTTTTGGAGCTAGTACGGTGTTTGGACCAAGTCTAGAAGGCTTCAAATAAAGACTTCAAGAAGATGAAGACTTGTTTCTAGGTTTGTTTTAGAAGATTTTGTTTTTAGATAAAATGTAAAGGATAGAGTAGTTGGTGGATTGCTCAAGTACATGTACACACACACTCTTGATAGATATGTTTTCATAAAAGAATTTTAGTTTTAGAAAAGAATTTTTACTTTGGAAAAATACCTTTTGGTTTTTGGAATTTCTTATATACATATCTTTTATCCAAAATCATGCTTAGTGCTTAATGTCAAAAACATAGATATTTTACCATGTTTGTGTAGTGGATCATATCCATACACTCTATGCTTTAAAAGTTGTTTAAATATCTTGTTTTTGTATTAGGTGAAGTTTTGGAAAAACAAGTTTTAGAAAAATCAAGTTTTAGAAAAATACAAGTTTTCAATTGAGCCAATATTTCCATATTACAAAAATAGTCCAAATCTTTTGTAACATGCCTTGATTTTGTGCAAGCATGTTTGTTTATCAAAGTATATTGGTAAAACTATTTTTGTAGATTTTTAAGTATTTTATGAGATTTTATTTGAGCCAAAAAGACAACATTTTAATCCCTTAAGTTTTGCTGTCTGGCTTCAGCTAGTCGACTAGTCAACCGACCAAGTCGACTAGGGCTGAAGTCGGTCGACCGGCTCGGTCGACCGACGTGCACGGACGTGCACGCCTTGACCTGGCAGATGGCCGGTCGACCCACCCAGTCGACCGGAACTGAGAGCAGTGCTCTCTGTTCTTTTCGGTCGACCGCGCGGTCGACCGGAGGCTCCAACGGTCAGATTCTTGACCGTTGGCGGTCGACCGACAGGTCTGACAGACCCCAACGGCTAGTTTTTGACAGCCTATAAATTTGGGGGTATGGTCATTATTTTTCAACAAGATTTTAGGAGAGCTTTGAGCCAGTTTTTCCAATCCTTTTCAGAGGTTTTTCTCCACAATTTGAGAGCAAATATTTCCAATCAAAAGGGGAGTTTTATCAAGAGTTTTAAAAGAGATTTCCTTGAGTTTTCCTCCACCATTCTTTCCTTGTTTTCTCACACATACACTTGAGCTATCCATTGCTATTCATCCTATAGGAGTGTTGTAGTGAGATTGTTTTTAGGTGATCAAAGTGTGTGATCACCAAAGACTTCATCTTTGTTCCTTGAGAAGGCGGACGGTGTGTTTGCATTGTTTCGGGTCCTAGTGTGGACTCAGTGTTTCGGGTTCGGGTGCGAACTCTTGTTTGAGGTGCGGCCTCGGCGAGCCGGTGGGCTTGCGGTGTGTACGGACGAGAGAGTCCAAGGAGTTCTAGTGGGAACTCGTTGTAGGTGTTGCGGCACCGAGTGATCCGGTGGGATCGATTATAGTGGAAATCCTTCGTGTGTCGAAGGCGGGGATGTAGAGCAAGTGTGCTCGAACCTCGAAACAAATCCCTTGTATTTGCGATTGCTCACTCTCTCTCTATCTCCTTGTTTATATCTTGCATACTCTCATTGTCTATCTTTATATGCTTGATATATTTATTTGTGCTCATATTGTTATATACTTGAATGGGATTATTTGCTAACACTTGTATTCAACCAAGAGAGCCAACACGGCACCTCAACCCATTCAAGGGGAATCTAGAGGAGTTTGTCCAGAGCCCTTCATGGGGAATTCGGCAACACTCTTGTGTTATACGTGGTGTTTAGTTTAAATAGTTTGTTTAGGTCATAATAGTTTTTACTTCCGCATTATTTGGCATTAAGTGACCTTTAGATTAGCCATCACCTATTCACCCCCTCTAGGTGAACTTACAAAAATCATTCCCATTTTTGGTGTCACTGATCTCTATAACACCATATGAAAACATAGTCTTAACAACATATGGTCCAGTCCATCTTGACTTTAGCTTTTCTAGAAAAAGATGAAGCCTAGAATTATAGAGTAAGACATCTTGTCCGGGGATAAAAGTTTTTCTTATGATATGCTTATCATGAAAAATCTTAACTCTGTTTTTTGTGATCTATGCATTCTCATAGGCCTCATTTTCCAACTCCTCTAATTCGAAATTTTATAATTTTTGAAGATCACCGGTCTTGTCTAAATCAAAATTTAGCTGCTTGATTACCCATAAGGCCCAGTGTTCTAACTCAACAGGTAGGTGACAAGCCTTCCTAAAGACTAACCTATACATTCCTAAAATCGTTTTGAAAGTGGTCATGTAGGCCCATAAGACATCTACAAGTTTGGTGGACCAATCTTTCTGATTTTGGTTCACAGTCTTCTCCAAAATAAGTTTATTTGTCTGTTGGAGACTTTCACCTGCCCACTGGTTTGACGGAGGTAAGGTATAGACAATTTATATATTATGGCATATTTCTGCATAGGCGTTTCAAAAGTTCTATTGCAGAAATGACTGTCATTGTTGCTAATAATGGCTCGAGGGCTTCCAAAGCGCGAGAAAATGTTCTCTTTCAAGAACTTGACAACAATCTTATTGTCATTAGTCTTGCTCGGAATGGCTTCTAACCATTTTGACACATAATCCACATCATCCAATATATATTGGTTTCCAAATGAGTTAGAAAAAGGACCCATAAAGTTGATGCCCAAAACATCAAAGAGTTTTATTTCTAGAATGGAGTTGAGGGGCATCATATTTCGTTTTGAAATCTTTCCTTCAATTTGACATCTAGGCCACATCTTGCAAAAATCATAAGCATTTTTGAATAAAGTGGGCCAATATAACTCACTTTGTAGCACTTTTCAGCAGTCTTGTAGGGATGAAAGTGTCCATTGCATGCAAGTTTATGACAAAAGGACAGAAAACTCTTAATTTCTTCATCGAGAATGCATCTCCTAATGATTTGGCAGAACATTACTTAAAAAGATACGGTTTCTCCCAAAAGAAATACCGGACATGAGATGAAAATTGGTATACATCCTGTTTAGACCACTGAGATGGAAATTGGTTTTGATTAAGTAATTCACTATGTCAGCAAACCAAGATTCCCTAAAGGCAACTAAAAGCTGTTCATCGGGAAAGTCATCATTGATGGGCAATTCATTGCATGGAGAATTTGGGATACACGAGAGATGGTAAGCAATAACATTTTCTACTCCTTTCTTATCTCGAATCTTTAGATCGAATTCTTGAAGAAGAAAGATTGAATTAGTCGGGCCTTGGCATTTTTCTTCATCATAAAGTATCTCAGCACAGAATTATCAATGAAAATGGTGGTTTTAGACCCAAGTAGGTAGGGACGGAATTTCTCTAACACAAATACCACCACCAAGAATTCCTTCTCGGTTGTAGTGTAATTCAATTATGCATCATTGAGAGTCCTACTTGAGTAATAAATCGCGTGCTACTTGTTATCAATGTGTTGTCCTATGAGAGCGCCTATAACAAAATTTGAAGCGTCGCACGTGATTTAAAACGACTTTGACCAATCCGGTGCAGAAATGATTGGTACAAAAATAAGCCCATTCTTTAGCTTCTCTCAAGCATTAAGGCATCCACTGTCAAAGTGAAAGGCACATTATTAGCTAAAAGGTTAGTTAAGGTCTAGCAATTTTATTAAAGTCCTTAACGAACCTCCAATAAAAAACAGTATGTCCTAAGAATGAGCAAAAAAAAATGAGCGAATATCTTTGATACATTTCGGTTTAGAGAGCTTGGCTATGACCTTGATTTTGGCTTTATCGACTTCAATTTCGCTCTTTAAAATTTCATGACCCAAGACAATTTCATGTCTTACAATGAAGTGGCATTTTTTCCAATTTAGTGTCAGATTTTTCTCAGCACAATGTTAGAGGTCAAGTTCGAAATGGTGAAGACATTGATCGAATGAATCACCATAACTAAAGAAATCATCCATGAATATTTCTAAGAATCATTCTACCATGTCGAAGAAAAGACTCAACATGCAATGGTGAAACATTACTGGGGCATTGCACAAGCCGAAAGGCATTCGACAATAAGCAAATATCTCAAATGGGTATATGAACGTGGTCTTCTGTTGATCCTCTGGAGTTATGAAAATCTGATTGTATCCTGAGTAACCGTCCAAACATTTGATAAATGAAGGAAAGCGGGAAGTAGTCCTTACGAGTTACTGCATTTAACTTCCTATAGTCAATACAAACGCAAATTTTCGTGGGAAGCCGAGGTTGGATCAACTTTTTATTCTTATTTTCCACCACGGTGAAACTGAATTTCTTCAGAGCCGTGTGGACAGAACTGATCTATTGGCTATCAAAAATAGGATAGATTATCTCATTATCTAGCAATTTCAGAATTTCAGTACGAACAGCTCTTGCATTATAGGGTTTAACCTATGTTGCGGGTCTCTCTTGGGTGTCGCTTCTTTATTGAGATGAATGTGATGTTGAATTATGACTGAACTCAAACCCTTTGATATCGTTCATGGTCTAACCAATGGCTTTCTTATATTTCCTAAGAACTAACATAAGGCTTTCTTCATGTCCGACAGTCAAATGTGATGCTATGATGACTGATAGAGTCTTTGTTCGCCTAAATAGACGTACTTGAGATGATTGGGCAAAGCTTTCAATTCTACGAAAGGGGAAGGCTCAATAGAAGGAGGAGTCAAGTTTGTTGGCTCCAAGTTTGGTAAGATAGGGCTCAATACCTAACTCACAGCAGACTCAACAATTTGATCAAGATCAAAGTCTATGGAGTCTAATTCAATCTCACTTTCAGTTTCAATCCCCAATTTCTATATGTTCACTTGTTATATTCTCAATGAGGTTAACTTCAAAAGTCTGATCCTCATTATTTTGGATTATTTACCTAGGTTAAAAATATTGACTTTCTTAAATATGTCTCCAAAAGTTAACCTCATGGATCTGTTCTTACAATTGATAGTTGCGTTGGTAGTAGCAAAAAATGGATGTCTTAGGATAATATGAGTTTGAGACTTATTAGGATTGCACACATGTTGTGCCTTAAGAACTATGAAATCAACAGGGTGGATAAACTCCCCAACTCAGATAAGAAAATCATTGATTTTCCCTTTGGAAACGTTCACTGACTAGTTAGCCAATCGGATAGTAACTCGGGTTGGACTAAGCTCACCCAACCTAAGTTGTTGATAAACTGAGAAGGGGAGTAAGTTGATGCTTGCTCCCAAATCAAGGAGCGCCCGACTAATTTCAACTTATCCTATAGTGCATGCAATGGTAGAAAACATCAGATCCTTGTACTTGATAGGAATCAGACCCAACAGTGGCTCAGTAATATTAGTAGCTAAAAAGACCTTCTTAGGATATTAGACTTTCTCTTCTTGGTGCGCATGTCCTTAAGAAATTTTACATATGATGGGACTTGTTGGATAGCATCAAGAAGTGACTCATTAATCTTCACTTGATTAAAGATCTCGATTATCTTGTCCATGTGTGCATATTGTTTATTGTTCTTAAACATATTTGGAAATGGTACTATAGGCTTTGTGCACCTAATCGGCTGACTTGTCTTTATCAGACTCGTCAGATTTGGATGGAGTGGAGCTAGAAGAGGTGGATGCTTGTATTTTGTTGTGCTGAATGGGATTGGGTGGCACTGAGACTTTATTATCAACTTTCTTGCCTGACTTCAATGTATAAACAATATTACATTGATTAAAATGTTGATCCTTAGGTAGATGAACTTGGTTAGAGTTTCTTGGGTTCATTAATGGTTGACTAGGCAAAGTACTGTTGGGCCTGTCATTTTGTGAATTAGTTAGTTGACTCATTTGAATCTCTAATCTTATTATGGCTTGTGTGTGGTTGTTCTGCATTGTTTGTATGAGGAACTCTTGATTTTTCATAAACCTTTTCATACTCTTCTTAAAATCAGTCATTCCCTTCTCAAGTGGAGGACTTTGAAAGAAAGATTGAGGAACTTGGTGGGGAAAATTGTATTGATAATGGAAAATTTTAGGTTGATTATTCGGAGGTTGGAAGTGATTTGACCTTGAGTGATCATGATTATTTTGACTCCATGAGAAATTCGGGTAATTTCTCCAGCCAGGATTGTAAGTTTGAGAGTAAGGATTGTTATTGAGCCTTGAAAAGGCTGCATTCATGGGGCTCGGGTAACATTTGATGAGCTTGAAAAACTGGACACTCCTCAGACACATAGTTCATGGCTTGATAGTAAGTACAGTCCAGAGTTAGAAATTGGTTTGGGCTGACTTGGTTGACTGGAACTGGCTCATTGGTTTTTAGAGCTTCCAATCTTCTCATTGCGTTAGAAATTTTAGTCTCGGCAGCTATTGATGATTCTATGAAATGGAGACCTCTTTTTGAAGAGATAAGATTTGTGTTCCAAGACTTTTCGGGAGTCGGTTCCCATTGGATGGTTTTTAAGCTACGTCCTCAAATAAATCCTACTCTTAGTTTTCATTCTTTTGCAAGAATCTCCCTTGGCACATGGTTTCTAAGAGGGTCTTGTTTTGATAGTCTAAACTATCATAAAGAATTTGGCATTGTTATTACTTCTCTATGCCATGGTGAGGACATTGGGTAAGGAGGTCTTTGAAACATTCAAAGTACCTCCAAAATAGTTCATTAATTTCTTGATTGAACTGCATGATATTCTTCCTAATGAGAGCAGTATTGTGAATAGGATAAAATTTCTTCAAGAAAGCCTTGACAAAATCATCCCAAGGAGTGATAGAATTGACATTTAAGCTGTTTAGCCATTTCTTGGCTAGGTCCTTAAGTGCGAAGGGGACGAAACATAAGCTAACAATATCGTCTCCTAAGTGGTGTATACTCATCATGAGGCATACTTTCTCAAATTCTCTTATAAAGAAGTATGTGTCCTCAGACTCTAGACTATGGACCTCTAGGAGAGTGTTGATGAATTGTGATTTCATTTCAAAACTGTCGCCATTGGCTTCCGAGAGTCGAATGCAAGATGGAAGGGAGATTCTCATGAGATAGAACCTCTCCAGCAATGATGTAGGTTGAGCCATAACGGATTTAGTTTTGGTTCTAATTTGGGTGGTAAAATGCTTCTAATCAGTCAACCTAGATGTGTTTGGGTCTCTCGATCACACTTGCATACATAATTATTACCGCAAACAAGTTCACAATCAGTCAAAAAAGAAAAAAATTTCAACAACGCCTATTCTAAGCTAGACTTAGATCTAGACGACTCCTAAATGGTTAGATTGTTCATGGGAGGTATAATGCAGAATCTAACCACAAGTTAATGGGAGAGATCGGGGCAAGATTGGTGGGGGGTATTCGCGCAGAAAGCGAGGGGTCTAATTAAGCCAAATCACCAGCCTTTAAGGTTTCGCATCTCAATCCTCATCCTTTAACACTAATTTGGCAAGAGTCAAATTCTTACAGCTTTCCCCTTAAGTCAACCTCCTAGTGAGTCCAAGATGTCTCTAGGACTAATGTCCATCAAATTTTAAGTTAGGCTTAGGTTGTGTGTGCTTGGAGATGGTTTGTGGGCTAAGAAAGAGTAATGACTCCCCCACCTTATCTTTTGTTGATTTTTATCCTTAAGATTTGTTTGTGCAAAGTGTGCAAGATATAACAAAAGTAACACTCAACAAGTAAGCAAATAACCCAAGAATGTTCCTATGTTAGATGCTACGGAAATATACCTGTCTCCAGCTTTTTTCAATAGTAATTGAAAGAAAAACATAATTAGATAAATGCCTAAAAATGCAAGTCTAAACATTTTTAAGCAATTTCAATCAACTAATTACTGTTGGATTAAAACAGGTTGATGAAATAATCAAGTATAAAAACTAGCAAATTAAGAAAGCTTATTTTGCAGAGCAATATGTTCTGCAAAAAGAGTTTTTAGTAGTCCCACAAAATTGTCATGTTTGCGCGGCAAAAGATGTGTCTTCGTGGCCAACTCTTGGAATCATGTTCCCTACTTTCTAGAGCAGGGATAGAGGATAACAAGTCTTCTTCTGCAATGCTTGAATTCTCAATCGATTTTCTTAACCAGAAACAGAACACCAAACTTGTCAAACACAAAGAATACATTTTTTCCCGACAACGTATCAAAAATTGATTGCAAATTTAATTACTCTATAACTTACGGCTAAGGGGTCTTTTCCGCGAGGAGAGATGCGATGTAAGTGTTTTGGTATTTTTAGGAAAAACAAGTTTTAGTGTTGGTTTTTTTTTTTAGAAAAAAAGAAGATGGAGTGTAGAGAAGTGATTCAAACAAATTTAAAGATTTAGAATAAGTTTTGAAAAAGATGATTTTAAGAAGACTTTGAGAGTGATGTTTATTTGTATTTAATTAAAAAAAGATCCGGGCTCACTATCTTACTACTCAACGATGTATTCTTCCCTTGAAAATCTGCATGCCTCAACTCGGTCATAAGTAAAAACTTAAGATTGAAATTTGAAAGTTTAAGTAAGGCAAATAAGACATTTGTATGAAAAAGTTAACTCCTTTTTAAAAATCTCTCTTGAGCTGAATGTTAAATTATCAAGTTTGTTGTCCAAGTACAAAGTAAAAGCAAGTTCAAGTATTGTTTTAAAAATGAAAGTTCAGAAATCCAAATGTATCATCATGTGCCTTCAAGAACACTTGCAGAGAAGCAAAGCTTAATTTAAAGCATCCATATGATTCCGTTGGGTTCTTTGCACAAAAATCATTCAAAACAAAGAAGGATAAAAGAGAGATGATAATGAGCCCAGAAAAACCGATTTAGTTACTCATACTAGTTGTAAAGCAACATTGGGAATTGAAATGCAACATAGCAGAAATTTCGAGAAGAGTTGGATAAACAAGGAGAATTTAAAATCCGGTAACCCATAGGTAACTAATGGGTCTCTTATGATAAATAACTATGACTTTATATATATATATATATATATATATATATATATATATATATATATATATATATATATATATATATATATATATATATATATATATATAATAGAAATATGAAACTCTTAGGGTAAGGTGTGATTAATTAGTCACTAGTACCATTACCATAGTTGCATACCTTGAGTATACAATTTTAGCTAGTTGTATATTTATAAACTTCTATTTTTCTTTATTTAATTTTTGGTATTCTTAGGAATAATGGAAAGTTTAGGTTAATGGTATATTTACCATTACCAATTAAATAAAGAAAATAAAAGAAATATGAAATACAAACTATAATATAAAAAATTTCAACCTTAGTTAGTGGGAAAGTAGGTGTGCATGGAGATGGTGGATCAAGGGCCAAGATGCTCTTGATAAAGGTGTGGGACACTTGGACATTTCTGGTCAATGGCAAACTTATAAATAAGTGAATGCGGAATTACTAAATTGGGATGAGAGAAATGAAAGTACGCCAAGAGGGAGGGTGAATAGATGCATGGCTAATCTAATGACAAATAATACGGAATTAAAAACTAATTACAACACACTTAGTGTAACTAAAGAGTGTAGCCGAATTCCCGATGAAGGGCTCTGGACTAACTCCTCTTGATTCCTCTGAATAAGAGTTGAGGAGCTATATAAAGCTCTCTTGGTTTAACACAAGTATAGGCACACACAAACAATACCAAACATACAAGTATGAATGAACAATATGAAATGATGCAAGGCACAATATAAGAGAGAGAGTTTAGAGATAGTGGATCAAACGCAAACACCAAGATATGTTTCGAGGTTCGAGCACCCAGCTCTACGTCCCCGCCTTCACACAGAAGGATTTCCACTATAGCGTCCACACAGGACTTCCCACACAGGGAATCTTCACTGAGGATTTGAGCAAATACAAGTAGGAGTACACAACTCCTCTCTCAAACACCAACAACCACTACACAAGAGGCTAGGAACAAAGCTAAAGCAAAGAAAAGATTTACAACACTTGGTGGTTCAACAAACCATAAACCAAATTTTCTCACTAAATAAGATCCTATAGATAGGATAGATATGATAGCTCAAGTATGAAAAAATAAAGTGTTTGGAATAAAGAAAAATAGTTGGAAAAATCTCCAAATAGATATAGAAATTTAGATCAAAAACCAATTCACAAAAGACTCTATTTTCTTTGAAATTCCAACACTTTAAAAAAACAAATAAAGATTTATCTTTTAAACCCAAAAACTCTTTTAAATCTTGTAGCTAAAACACTTCTAAAGATAAGAAAATTTGCTCTTAAAATTATTGTTTAAAACCAGCTCAAATGTGGGGTATTTATAGCCCCAAACAAATTTTGCTCGTTGGCGGCAGCAAAGGTCAGAACTGACCTTCCGGTTGACCGCCCGGTCGACCGGCCAACGATCATTTTTATGACCGTTGTGCCACCGGACGACCGCCCGGTCGACTAGGCCGCTCTCTGTTCGGTCGACCGCCGATCGACCAGAATTGGATACAGAGAGCAGAGCTCTCTGCCGGTCGATCGGCCGGTCGACTGGGGCCATTTCCAGAGAGCAGAACTCTCTGGACGGTCGACCGGCCCACCAATCCAAACAGCAGTGCACGTCGGTCGACCGGCCGGTCGACCGACTTCTGCTTCAGTCGACTGTCCGGTCGACCAGCAGAAGGCAGGCAAGCTTGTATTCAGGGATTAAAAACTTGGTTATTTGCCTTCTAAAAAATCTCATAAAATACACATAAATTTCACAAAAATATGTTCTTGTTATATCTTTGAAATACAAATATATGTGGTTAAAATTCAACACATATTATAAATAATTTGAACTATTTTTGTGATATTGAATTTTTGCCTTTGAACGAAAATCGTATTTTCCAAAAACAAACTTTGAAATGGAAATCCGATTTTTTCAAAACACATGTAAATACAAAAACATGATATTTAAACAACTTTGAAGCATATTGTATATGGATAGAATCCAATATACATATAAAGAATTATATCTATATTTTTGACATGAAATCCAATATTGGTTAAACTGAAAACCAAATACCAATAAACTTAAAAACTTGTGTGTATGTGAACTTGAGCATATCAACACTATCTAATCTTTACAATGATATAACACAATCTTAAACTAAACAAACTAAGGTCTTCTTGTAAAACTCCTTCTCCAAGTCGACTCGATCCAAACGTGATCCAACGAGTTTGACTCCAACCGAGTACTAGATGCGATCATGACACTCGAGCTCTTGAATCAAGTGAAAGCTCCAAAACACCTTATTTAAAGCTAATAACCTACTAATATCTTGATCAAATATCTGAAATTAAATATCACAAGATTATTAGTAGACTTTAACTATATGAGTTAATCATCATCAAAACTAGAGTGAAGGGCTTCTGCGCAACAATCTCCCCCTTTTTGATGATTACAAAACTCATGGAGTTATATAAGCATTGATTAAAATTAAGCTCATAGATGCTCCCCCTTAACTCATGCATAGCAATAAACATAAAGATATGCAATGAATGCTCAACATAAACATGAATAAACATGCATAATAAACATGAAAATAAATAAACATGATCTTTGATACCAATGAAATAAACATGCTCTTAATACCAATTTAAAAAAAATGCTCCTAAAAAAAATGCTCTTAACAAAAGATGCTCTTGATACCAACAAAAGATGCTCTTGATACCAATAGTAAAAGATAACAAATTTAAATAAACATGCATATTAAGCATGAAGTAAACATGCATAGATAAAACTCATATAAAACTCCAAAATATCTCTCCCCTTTTTTGTCAATTCATCAACAAAGGGATAAAAACACTAAAGGGCATAAATAATATTTTTCTCCTTTTTCCATAAATCAAAACAATAAAGGTGTATATGCTATATACATTCATGAAGAGGAGAGACGCGAAGTTAAATCCCCATGCATACATGCATTTATATGAAAAGAGATGACTAAACCCTAACCACATAAAGCATAATATACAATGTATAAAAGGAGATGTGAAGCTCCCTCTACATACGTGTAAGACATAAAGAAGAGCGATCAAGCTCCTCAATATGAGATACACTCAACATGAATATATATATATATATATATATATATATATATATATATATATATATATATATATATATAGAAGATGTTAAGCTTCCCTTGCATATAAGTAATAAATATCAAAATATTTGGATACCAAATTATGATACTAATAGAAACTACACAAAATTTGAAGGTACCAGAAAATACCAATTGAAAACATCATGTAAAGATTTGATACCAATAAAGAATGAAAACATTGTGTGTTTTTTATACCAATTGAAACAAATATATATTGTAAATCTTGATACCAATTGTAAATATTAATACCAATTTAAAACATTTTATACTTTTGATACCAATTGTAAGAATATATATATATATATATATATATATATATATATATATATATATATATATATATATATATATATATAAAATATATATATATATATATATATATATATATATATATATATTGTAAGTATTGATACCAAATGAAAATAAAAACATTGTTCAATTTCAATATCAAAACCAAATTCAATAAATTTGGTTTTTACTTTCATTTTAGGTAGCCACAATTCACTTCAATAAAGATACTAATAAAATGAAGTATGATACCAAAAAAAAATAAACCAATACTTTTGGTTAAACACTAAAATCATTTTGCAATAAAGATACCAAATAGAGAATAATATCGATTTAATATTCTTGATACCAATATTGAAAGTGAAACATATACCAATTGAAAATATTTTTCATTGGGAGCGTAGGAAACCAATTGAAAACTAAGATATCAATTAACAAATATCAGTTTTCAACATAAAGAGTGGGAGTAAGATATCAATTTTAAACAAAACCGATTGCAAGGTTAAAAACATGAATTTTTCTCCCCCTTTATGAAATATTCATGAAAACGATGCATAAGCTTGTATAAGATACCAATTAAAAATAATTATTATTAAGAACTAAATCAAGCTTTGCATAGCAAAATTTGTACTTAAAGATATAGAGATATAGTAAGCACAATCAAAAATATATATATGTATGAAAAATTAAATACCAATCGAAATTGATACTATTTGAAGTTGAAGCATACATATATAAAAAAATATGAGTATGCAAAATAACTATCAATTGTGATACTAATTGAAAAACACAATGAGGATCAAGTGTATAACTCATAAAGACCACCCTATTCATGTACATGTTAAAATGATTTTCAATTTGAGAATATAAGGTATAGTTGCCCATCCAACCACCCTTTGATGGAAGGGGTTTTCAAAAGTAAGTTTGAAAATAATTTTAGCATAATTGAAAACTCTTCCAAAATGAAGAAATACGCAACTAGTTTTATGATAAACTTGAAAACTAGTATGAAATCCTTCAAGTAAGGAATAAAACAAGAATATATCAATGAAAATAAGAAAATTACATAATCATCAACACTCAAAGTCTATATAGCACATAGAAAGCTCATGAAAATAAAAATCATGAGTAAACATCAAATAATGTGAGTGTACAAAGTCATGTAGTCAACAAAATTATGGAATGAGGCATTTAAGCTCAATATGAAATTCCTTTATCAAAATCATTAAAACTAAATCAACTTCAAGGTATATGTATGTTTAGTCTAAACTAAAAGTATACATACATATCCAAACACAATTGAGTCCACAAAGAATTTTGCATAAAAGGCAAATGACTCAAGGTTATACGTGTATACCCAATAGTTTTAGATAAAATTTATATTTACATGAAGTTAAACATATAAAAACATGTACAAAAGGGAATACAAGTTTGAGATGCAATAATCATCAAAATTAGGCTATACTAGTATATCTAATGGATACAAATAAGCAATTAAGTACAAACATATAATAATCTATCTGTGGCTCACTAGTTGTACAAGTATATACACCAGTTTAATGAAAACTACATCTAAACATGTAATAAAAAACATGAAGCGTAAAACAAAATATAAACCAATATGATCATTAAGTAAATGCACATGTCTTAGATCTATGATATACACAATAGTTAAACTAAACTGAGAACATAAAAATATAAGTTCATATAAACATGGGTGTATCTCAACTATACATGTATGTCATAAGTCTAATCATCATGGTATTTAATGTAATAATCATGAAAAGTCAAACATGCAAAAAAATAATAATATGAAAGCATGTAAACATAATAAGGAGATAGAGATCATTACCAAAATCATTAGGGCACATCTCTATATCTCAAACCATGGTGGTCCTTCTACCAAACTCTCCTTGAAAGTGATGCATCCAAAATAGTCACTGTTTAGCTCGGAATACATTCACCTAAGACATCAATGCCCTCACATCAAGCGAGAGCCCACATCTACATAAAAAATAGGAGTAGCTTTTGGTACTCATACTCTTTTCGGTCCATGGGGTTAGTTCCTTTTCTAACCCAAGCAAACTTATTTGCAAAATTTGAATCATGTATCCTATAATAACAAAATTTTGCAAATGGCCCTTACGTCCACAATGTGTACGAGTGTACACATGAGCATACATTGTGTTATGTATATGAACGTGAGGAGCATGTATATGACGTGATTTGTGTGCATGCATAGGAGGAATTTATTTCTTGCGAAACATTGATTCCAACCGAGTATGGTTCATGGCACATTGGCTCAAAGTGGAGCCCAAACAATCAACACTCTTCTTTAAATTATAAATATCATTTTCAATATGGAAGAAGAAGTGGAGCATGCTATAGTAACACTAGATGGTGAAGGTACACTAGCATGGCAACATGAGAATTAAAATCATTTTTTAAAGATTTATTTTCGTTAGAAATCAAATCCAACTCCTTTGACATAGAAATAATTTTGTTTTGTTTTTCAAAGAATCATTTTCTTTTAAAATAAAAATAAGTTTTGAAATAGAACTTTATTTTTCAAACTTCATCACAATCATTTTACTTTTCAAAATTTTATTTTCTTTTAAGACAAGTTCAAGTTGGTATTTCAAAGAGTCACAATCATTTGAAATCTCTTCTTTCTCTTGCAAAACAATATCAAGTTTAGAAGACAAATTATTATTTTCTTCATTTAATGTAAAACTTTTTTTTCAAAAATTATATTTTTCTAACAATTTTTCACACCTTATAGCTTGTTCATAATTTAAAGCATGTGCATCTATACACTCATTGCAAAAAGAACTAGTACTATCATCTAGTTGAGTATCCGATTATACCTCAAGGGAGTCATTCCTTTGGACCATGAAACAACGTTGGTCGGACTCTTCTCCATTAGATTTCTCCTCCTCATTGATTGACGTTTGTAGTTCAGGAGATGTCAATATGTTGTACACTGCAAAGGCGGAGTTACAATGAGAAACTATATTTAAATATTCTTTACTAAGAGATTTTCTAAGTGCCTTTAGGGCTTATGCATTAGCCTTTTTATGTTTGCTATTACCAAGATAAGATTTTTTGGTAGCGGTAAGGTGAACAAGCAAACCTATGGTCTTGAGATACATACTCATCTTAATCTTCCATATGTCGATGTTAGAAACATCAAACATAGGAGGGGTCATGAAATCCATGAGTGTAAACAATATGTGTGCAAATGCAACTATAGATTAGCAACCAAGATCTCACTCCTAGGTGGTTAAACCTAATATTAGGAGCGTAGGCTCTGATACCAATTGAAAGTACACCTAGAGGGGGTGAATAGGTGTATGGCTAATATAATGACAAATCATACGGAATTAAAAACTAATTGCAACACACTTAGTGTAACCAAAAAGTGTAGCCGAATTTTCGATAAAGGGCTCTGGACTAACTCCTCTTGATTCCTCTTAATAAGAGTTGAGGTGCTATATGAAGCTATCTTGTTTAACACAAGTATGGGCACACACAAACAATACCAAGCATATAAGTATGAATGAACAGTATGAAATGATGCAAGGCACAATATGAGAGAGAGAGAGAGAGAGAGTTTAGAGATAGTGGATCAAACACAAACACTAAGATATGTTTCGATGTTCGAGCAACCAGCTCTACGTCCCCGCCTTCACACAGAAGGATTCCACTATAGCGTCCACACAGGGCTTCCCACACAAGGAACCTTCACTAAGGATTTGGGAAATACAACTAGGAGTACACAACTCCTCTCTCAAACACCAACAACCTCTACACAAGAGGCTATGCACAAAACCAAAGCAAAGAAAAGATTTACAACACTTGGTCGTTTCAACAAACCATAAACTAAATTTTCTCACTAAATAAGATCCTATAGATAGGATAGATATGATAGCTCAAGTGTGAGAAAATAAAGTGTTTGGAACAAAGAACAATAGTTGGGAAAATCTCCAAATAGATATAGAAATTTAGATCAAAACCAATTCCCAAAAGCCTCTATTTTCTTTGAAATTTCAACACTTTAAAAAACAAATAAAGATTGATTTTTTAAACCCAAAAACTCTTTTAAATCTTGTAGCTAAATTATTTCTAAAGATGAGAAAATTTGCTCTTAAAATTGTTATCTAAAACTAGCTCAAATGTGGGGTATTTATAGCCCCAAACAAATTTGTCCGTTGGCAGCAGCAAAGGTCAGAACTGACCTTTCGGTCGATGCCCGGTCGACCGGCCAACGGTTATTTTTATGGCCGTTGTGCCAACCGGTCGACCACCTGGTCGACCGGGCCTGGAAACAGATAGCAACGGCTCTTTGTCGGTCGACCGCCCGATCGACCGAAACTGGATACAGAGAGCAGAGCTCTCTGCCGGTCGACCGGGGCCATTTCCAGAGAGCAGAACTCTCTGGACGGTCGATCGCCCGGTCGACCGGCCCACCAGTCCAAACGTCGTGCACGTCGGTCGACCGGACGGTCCACCGACTTCTGCTTCGGTCGACCGTCCGGTCGACGGCAGAAGATAGGCCAGCTTGTATTTAGGGATTAAAAACTTAGTTATTTGCCTTCTAAAAATCCCATAAAATACACATAAATTTCACAAAAATATGTTTTGTTATATCTTTGAAAAAAATATGTGTGGTTAAAATTCAGCACATATTATAAACAATTTGAACTATTTTGTGATATTGAAATTTTGCGTTTGAACGAAAATCGTATTTTCCAAAAACCAAACTTTGAAATGAAAATCCGATTTTTTCAAAACACATGTAAATATAAAAACATGATATTTAAACAACTTTGCCGCATATTGTATATGGATAGAATCCAATATATATATAAAGAATTATATCTATATTTTGACATAAAATCAAAAACCAAAAACCAATAAACTTAAAAAACTTGTGTGTGTATGTGAACTTGAGCATATCAACACTATCTAATCTTTACAATGATCTAAACACAATCTTAAACTAAACAAACCGAGATCTTCTTGTAAAACTCCTTCTCTAAGTTGACTCGATCCAAACGTAATCCAACGAGCTTGACTCCAACGAGTACTAGATGCGATCATGACGCTCGAGCTCTTGAATCAATAAGTGAAAGCTCCAAAATACCTTTGTTGAAGCTAATCACCTACTAATCTCTTGACCAATATCTGAAACTAATATCATAAGATATTAATAGACTATAACTACATGAGTTAATCATCATCAAAACTACAGTGAAGGGCTTCTGGGCCAACAAGAAATCTCTCATCTCTTCTTCCCTAAAGAGATGAGAGAAAGCCATGGCTAAAACCCTAGAAACCCACCCTTCTTCTTCCTTTGGAAATCAAGATCCCTTTTTCCTCCTTCTTCTTTTCTTTCCTTTTCTTCCCATCCTTTCTTCTCCCCTCCTCCAAACGAAACGCAAAAAAAAAAAATTCGGGGGAGGGGTGGCTGCTAGGCACGGCCGCCCCCAGGACAGCCGCGCCCAGCCTCCCCAGTCGCACTCGGCAATGTTCTAGAGAGAAAGAGGGACTGGGAGGAAGGAGGAGGTTGCTGCAAGGTAGATCTTGGTTTTGGGTGGAGAAATCAACTCAAAATCTAAACTTTGGGGTCATTGCCACTCTTGATCAAGGTATAACCCAACAGAATTTTTATGGCACAAAAATCTGATTTTTTAGTGTTTTGTTTAATGTTATTGATGTTATTAGCATAAGAAATTTACCCACTAGTTCTCTTTTTTATCAAGGTATTGTTTGGGACTCATATAAGGGGAAAATCCAACAAAAATCCAACTTTGAAAGAGGTGAGTAAACCTAGACTTCTTGAAATTTAGTAGAGTACGTAAGTGGTCTATGAAATTTTTAGCAACCATAAAACAAACTATTATGTGTTTATGTCGCTGTTTTTTTTTTTTTACATAAAATTATTTGGTGAAGAGGAAATAATAGAAACATGTTTAAGATTCACGTTATGCAGAGATATGGTTTCATGTTATTGGGCGCTCCAATCTTAGGTAAGGCTATGTAGTGCAGGATGTTCTAATTTAGAAATTTTAAGGTTAAGTAATACATACTCCACATCCTTAGAAGTGAAATTATTAAGGAAAGGTAAAGATATAAACTCACTAGAAACAAATCGAGCTTGATGGTGCTAGCGACATGGTGTTGTATGGTGTTGTGTGTGTGTGTGTGTGTGTGTGTGTGTGTGTGTCTATATATATATATATATATATATATATAATATATATAATATATAGAGAGAGAGAGAGAGAGAGAGAGAGAGAGATAAAAATGTATATCAGCCCGCGGGCTGAGAGTATTCTCTCAGCCTGCGGTGACGTGGCTCAATTTGTCACCTCACTGACTTGCGGCCCGCTTTTAGGTAGAAGTTAAATACCAAATACCCCTTATGATAACTTTTCCTTATTGTTTATTATTATTTTTCCCCCTTTTATTTTGCCGCTCTTTTCAGATCAATTTTTTCAGCCTGCGATAAAATTCTACTTTATAGTTTAATTTTTTGTATATAATGTAGTCAGGGTCTTTGGTCGCATTGTACATTTAAACTGCGACCTTAGTCAAAGTCTTTGGTCGCAGTGTACATGGTTAAATGCGACCAGGTCGCAGTGTTGTTATTGATAAAGATGGCCAGGAACTGCAATCTAGGGTTGCATTACATGGACTGCGACTTTGGTCGCAGTACGTTAAGTAATTAATTTTTTTGTATATAATGTAGTCAGAGTCTTGGTCGCATTGTACATTTAAACTGCGACCTTAGTCAAAGCCTTTTGTCGCAGTGTACATGGTTAAATGCGACCAAGGTCGCAGTGTTGTTATTGAAAGATGGGCCAGCAACTGCAATCTAGGTTGCATTACATGGACTGCGACTTTGCTCGCAGTACGTTAAGTAAGTGTTGTTTTTAAGTGTTGTTTTTGGATTAAGTCATTTTTTGAATCTAAATGAAAAATGAAAGTTGTCTGTTGTCTGATGCGACTTGGAGTCACTCCGTGAGACGCGACCTGTCATAAAGATTTTATGAGATCTTTTAACGTCAAGTCTACTTTGACGAACCCCGCACCATTCGTTGTTTCCCGAAGCGGTTGTCCACGCGTCGGCTCTTCATGGGTTTAGGCGTTAATGTCTTTTAATGCCAAACCGGCGCTGGCGGTTGGAGACCATTAATGCCGACGATTCTGATTAATGAACATTAATTATGGTTATTATGGGCTGCCTATAAATAGGACTCACCCTCTCCCTTTAACAGCCATAATTAGACTGTTTTCTTTCGAGAGCAATTGCTCTGAGAATTTCCGCCTTCTTCAGAGTCTCTAACAGGGGCCTGCCTCCATGGATGAAGATGACCCTACGGATGAACTTGATCGATGTTCGTCCACAAGGGAAGAAGTCATAGACCTCATCGTCCACAAGGAAGAAGTCATGGTCCTCGTCGTTCACAAGGGAAGAAGTCATGATCCCTGACGAGGACTTAAGCCTCACCGAGATCTGCTCTGACTTGATGCACCAGTCAAGCTTGCTGGTAACGGATGGTCAGAGTGGTTATGGCGGCGGGGGATGTGGTGGATATAGTGGTGGGTAGCATACCTTGTGAGGTCTCACTCTCCCTCTCTTACCCCAGAAGTGACATCGAGGAAACTCCATGCTCACTGGATACCTTCTGGTGAAGAGATGTTCATCAACGAAAGATCGTATCCCGGCACTTTGGAGGGTCAGTTGGAATCGGAGGATTCTGCTGCCACCAGACCTCAAGAAGAAGATTGCTCTTAGTCAACAAGGCTCTTTTGATGTTTAGTCTTCTTGGCTACTTTGATGTTTAGTCTTCTTTGTACTGCTATATTGTAACACTCAATCTTATGTATAACAAAGCGTTTTGTATCAGTTCACATGCCTGAAGATAAATGTCTGGACATAAATAAAAGACCTCAATAACACTACTGCTCTTAGTCAACAAGGGATCTTTTTGATGTTTAGTCTTCTTTGTACTGCTATATTGTAACACTCAATCTTATTGTATAAGAGATCGTTTTTGTATCATTTGCACATGCCTGGAGATAAATGCCTGGACATAAATAAAAAGCATATTTGTTTTTTTAATAAACTACGAACTTGGTCACAGCCATGCATTGCAAACTAAACAACTATGACCATAGATGACACTGCGACCAAGGTCGCATAAGATACATGCAAACAGTAACTACTACGACCAGGGTCGACACTGTGACAAAGACTGGAACTAAGCAACTGCTGCGGTGACGTGTCACCTCGTCGCAGTGTTGTTGTTACCTCGTCGCAGTGTTGTTGTTGATTAAGACTAAAGACCAGCAATAGCGACCAAAATTGCAGATTATTTTTTTAAGACTGCGGCCATCAACTGTGACCAAGGTCGCAGTGTTGTTGTTGATTATTTATAAAGACCACCAACTGCGACCAAGTCGCAGTGATGTTGATTAAGAGTAAAGACCAGCAACTGCGACCAAGGTCGCTGTGTATTTTATTAAGACTAAACACCAACAACTGCGATCAAGGTCGCAGTTTATTTTATTAAGACTACGGTCGTTTATTTTATTAAGACTACGGTCAGAAACTGCGACCAAGGTAGCAGTGTTGTTGTTGATTAAGACTAAAGTCCAGCAACTGCGACCGAGGTCGCAGTGGATTTATTAAGTCTGCGTCCAGCAACTGCCACTAATGTCGCAACCTTTCATTTTAAAAATTTATAAGGGTGAAGTAATATAATTATTAACTGCGTCCATGGTCGCAGTATATTCGTTTAGCGTAAAATTTTTAAAATGAAGGTTTGTAACAATTGTACAACATTTTTTCAACCAAGACATAGTAGTAAAAAATGTAATTCACACAATTAACTTTAGAAAACAGATTTATATATATTTAAAAAAAACAAAATACAATTTTTTAAACTTGTAATCCTCGTCATCCCCATCGTAATGAGAAAGAAGTTTGCGACTTTGGTCGCAGTACTGAAGGAGGTCGCATTGCTATACGATAGCATGTTTCCTCCAGTATTCTTTATTCTGTATTAAGTATGCGACCATGGAATATTTTTTTACTTTTCAATGCTAGAAGTCGCAGTCGTCATATAAAAGGGGTATTTTTGTCAATTTGTTTCACGATTGTTTAGGCGGGATTTTTTGATTTTTTTGGCGCCCACACTCTGCGACCGATGTGTGGCCTATATTCAGCCACGTCCCGCAGGCTGAGAAACTCTCTCAGCCTGCAGGCTGAGGTACAGTAAGCCCATATAATATATATATATATATATATATATATATATATATATATATATATATATATATATATATATATATATATATATATAATATAGTTTGGGTTATGCCTAATCTTGAGTGGAATTTATATGTGCACTAATATGCTTATTTGCTAGGGAGTGACTATCGTCTTAATAACGAATGCTATATATGGTATGACCTAATATTTGCTTGTATTCAAAAAGTTATTTATTTATATTTAAAGAAGGGGCCGGTTGGAGCCGGTGGGAGGGGGAAGACTGTGTAAAAAGTTATTTATTTATATTTGAAGAAAGGGGCAGGAGGGAGCCGGTGGGAGGGGAAAGACGGTGTAAAAAGTTTCTATTTATATTTGAAGGAAGGGGCTGGCGGGAGACGATAGGTGAGAAGGTGGAGCTATATAAATTTTATGATATTTAAGCATGTGATTTTGGTACTTATGCATACCTGGTATCATAAGTAATGAAATATGTTACTTGTATGTATACATGTACCGTGTGATATCCTTAGTAGTCGTTTTGCACGGGTGTAGTCAGAGGAATGGAGATAAGAAATTTGATATGTTATATATACATGTGTATTTATTTAATTAGATATGTTATGCAGTTGTATAGAGATAATTAGACAAGCTATTCATAGCAAACAAAGGCAAATCACCAACATGAAATATGTAAACATAAGTAGGTATGGACTTTTTCATGGAATACACTTATGAGACTCATTCTACACTTGCACTTATGCACATAAATGCATATGTCATTGCTTAATTTTCTAAAATGATGGTTTACTCACTGAGCTATTAAGTTTACCCTTTCTTTAACCTTATTATTTTAGAACAGGACAAAGGTAAGGGGCTAGCGTAAGCAAAGAGATAACCGGTTAAAGCGAGTTGGATTAGTGGCATCCTAACTTTCCCTCTCTAGTTACTTGCTCTCCTTTTTAGTGTCGTTGTTGCTTTTATTATACACATATCTATTTGGAAGTACCTTGTACATATGTAAGGGGAAGACTATGTAATTATGTAATGCACTTGTATGTGTGAAAGCTAAGAAATGTAAACTCATGAAGTTTATTTGCCTTTTCGTGCATAAGAAAAAAAGTTGTAAGCCGTTCTAATGGGTCTTCCAGAATTATCACGCTAGTTGTTGGATATATATATGGAGATGGTAACACGTTTTACATAAATTCTATTGCTTGATGAAAGTTTAAGTTATATGTGTGTGCGGGATATTTGGATCGTGTGTGTGTGTATGTGTGTGTCATGTATTTGCCGATATGGTTGATGGTGAGCCTTGAAGGCCTTACATTATACTGTTATGTGTATATGAGTGAAGAATTTCATGAGAAATGCTGCCGAAATTTTGAATGATCACTTATGAGCATATTTCCTTGGATAATTAAATGATTGATGGATGTACTTATATCTGGGACCGTTATAGTGAATCTTCTTTGATGTTACTTCAACGGTAAATTACACACTCTTTTCCTCTCTCTTGTTACTGGACTGAACTACAAAGTAAAGAACTGAGATACAACTTCTCAAAACTATTTAATGATCATCTTAAACCCTAAAATAAAGCAAGAATTTAATCCTAGTCTTCGTCTTGTTAACTCTGGAGAATGTAGTATTTATAGCCAAATAGGGATCAGGGGGTAGTGCTGATGCTCCCCTATCTCCTTAAGATTGTAGCGAATCCGCGGCTTTTGCTGCTAATCTGCGGTGGCCACATCCAGGAGCGAGGATCCTGATTTCGTGTTATCTCCTTTTGTCCAACTGAATTTTTAGTTTGGTATTCGATTTCGTTCTGATCTTCGTTTATTCTCCATTTAATCGAATTAATCTCTCTGAATCTGATTTACCGGACCGGATTTTTGGGATTATCTTCAGCTAACCAAATGGATCCATTAAATCTGATTTTAACTAGTATTATTGGTTTATCTTCTCCCTCTTAATTAGGACAAGCTTACAAATTAAGACATGGTTATTAGTAGGATTTAGTATAAAATAGATGCAGGAATTAGTGATAAACATGCAATAAATATGCAATAAACTGTACAATCAGTATGTATTTAAGTATTATGCACGTATTGGGGGTTGGTCAAATGGTAAGCCATTGAGTTTGCTCCCCAACGGTGCCGGTTCGAATCCTCCGATGGACATATTTAACACCCCCGGGCTTCTCTAGCGATTACCCTGTATCGTGGTAGGAAAATTCCCAAGACGTAGGGCCGTCGTACCTGCAGGATTAGTCGGGGGGTACACTCGTTATTCGTGTTGTGGCCCCGAATACCCAGACGGTTTTCAAAAAAAGTACTCATATATTATATATATTATATATATATATATATATATATATTATCTCTATATATATATATATATATATATATATATAGAGGGTAAAGTGCTCCTAGTAGGTCTCCTTAGATTACAATCTAAGGAGAAGGCTTAATACTCCAACATCCCAAAAACAATTTCACGATCCGACCGCACATTATCAACTTCATGTTTTAAGATGTATACATAAAAAAATCAAGTGATTTTGGGTCGTTTACTCTATTTTCTTTGGGTCAAATATTAACGGTTTTTAAAATAGAACAAATGGAACGATTAGATCAATAAGAAAACGAAATTCAAATCATTTGATTTTTATATATGTACATCTTAGAACATGAAGATGATAATGTGCGGTCGGATTGTAAAATTTTTTTTTGAAATGTTGGGGTTTTAAGCCTCCTCCTTAGATTGTAATCTAAGGAGACCTACTAGGTACACTTTACCCTATATATATATATATATATATATATATTATATATATAATATATATATATATATAATATATATATATATCTTGCGCGCGCGCGCGCAGATTCACCACTAAATATGCTTGTCCTCTTGTACATATAATTAATTAAGAATTATAATTAGCTATCTCAATTAATCATACTAAGATTATAATCACAAGAATCACCACATTAATTATAGTATCATATATCAAAAATCAAAATTTAGAGCACTAATCCATGATAAAAAATAAAAAAAAAAATCCAACATTACAAAACTTGTTCAAGAGAATATATATCTTAGACATATCTTGCGACTAAATTTATTTTATGAGCCTTTGTCTTATCACGCTCATTTAAAATGAACGGAATGCGAGACGCTCTCAACGCTAAAACCGTGTCCTTCTCTTTGTTTTTATAATTGGAGCTGCATGTATCTGCAAATTAACTATTTCACTATCCATAACTCATTAGTCACATTTCATATATGACATATTATATAGTCTAATACTTGTATCAAAATTCCATCTTATAACCAA
>JAVJIF010006236.1:155000-185431 GCA_038442645.1 Agave tequilana | reverse complement strand
ATACACATAAGCATTCTAAGGTGTACACTTGTACACATTGTGGCCGCAAAGGCCATTTAGCAAAATTTTGTTATGACAAGTTCCATCATTTCAATTTTGCCTAACAATAAAATTTTTTTGGTTCCTTACAAGACTAACCCTAAAGGACCCAAGAAAATATGGGTACCAAAATCCCCACCTTGTGTATTTGATGTAGGTGAGGGCTCTCACAAACGTGAGAGATTTGGTGCCTTGATGGTGGGTGCACTTGAACTAAAAGGACACATATTTGGAGCACCGCTATCAAGGAGATTTTGGTGGGACAACCACCATGTTTGGAGCTTTGGAGTTGATAACAATCTCTAAACTTCCAATTTATTTATGTTCATGCTTGTTCATTCATGATATTTTTAGCATGTTCATGTTTTATGTCTTTATGTGCTTCATGTGGTAATAACATGCTTAGATGTAGTTTTTATCAAAACTTGTATTATACATGTATAAATAGTGAGCTACATTTGTTTTATATATGGTTGCACTTCATGCTCATTTGTACCCACTATATGCACATGTATAGTCTAGTTTTGATGATTCTTTCATTTTTACATGTGTTGCCTATTTTCATGTTTTTACTTCATGTATATGTATTTTTAATTCAAATCTAATAAATATACATGTATACCCGTGAGTCTCTTGCCTTCATGCAAATACTTTTGATAGACTCTTTTATATTTGGGATATGTATGTGTATTGTTAGTTTTGGATAAATCATACATATACCATGAATATTAGTGTTTAATGAAAAATAATTTTTCATGTTTTATTTTGTTAAAAATGTGACTTATGATCTTTTTGAGCTTAAATGACCAATTTCATAAAAATGCTATTTACATGATCTTTTAACACTCACATCTCCATTTATTAATTCATGACTTAGTTTCATGATCATTCTGAGCTTTATAGACCATGAGTGATTAAATCTTTATGTATTTAGTTATGCTTTATGAAAAACATATGATTTGATGTCTTTGAAGGATCTTTAACTAGTTTTTCAAAAATCATCTTATACTAGTTACTTATTCTTCAATTAGTTTATAAGATATTCACATGATCCTATTTTTAATCATATGGATAAACACTTTTGTGTTCTCAATATTTGATGCTTCATGATTTGAATATTAGTTTAAATGTTAGCTTTTGTCAACACTAGGACTTATATTTGTACACACTGTGGGCCACAAATAAATCTATATATGATTGGGTTTGATTGCTTATTTGTGCCCATTAGGTGTGCTAGTATAGCCTAGATTTGATGATCCATACATTTTAAAACTTGTATTCCCATTTTGGATTTGTGTTATGATCATGTGCTTTCATTTCATGTATATGTTTATTTTGCCAAACTTTAAGATATACATGTATACCTCTTGAGTCATTTGCCTTTCATGCAAATCTATATATATGGACTCAATTGTGTTTAGGGATATGTATGTATACTTCTTGTGTTGTCAAAACATACATATACCTTGAAATATGATTATTTTAAAATGAAAATTTGTGATGATTTTCATGTTTTCAAAATTTATGATAATTTTCATATTGTCTCATTTAAAGGAATATTGAGCTTTATTGCCATTTTCATGATGCCATGTGATTTACACATATTTCATGAAAAACATTTTTGATTCATTCCTTGATTGAAGGATTCCGTACTAGTTTTCAAACATTTTCATTTAACTAGTTCGAGTTCTTCATATGGTAGATTATATGATGTATACACTTAAGCTTATTTTTCTATTGGTATCATTGGATATTTTCAATTGGTATCAATATGACTCTTTTTGTATATACTCATATTTATGTATATGTATGTATCAAGTTCAATTGTATGTATCAATTTCAATAGCAATTGGTATACTCATTTTTCATACATATATATGATAGTTGTGTGCTTGAGTTTAAATGGATTTATATATTTAAAGCACAAAGTTTATTAATGCTAAGCTTAATTCAAATCTTATTTTTCAAGCTTATGCATTAGTTTTTAAATTGGTATCAATTTGGTTGATCATTACTTTACTATTGATCACTATTTTACAATTGATCATTTTCTAATTGATATCAAAATTCAAAATTTGTTTTATTGAGAAAATTCAAAATTTTGTTTGATAAGAAAAATTCAAAATTTTTGATTTATATTGCCTATATGCAAGGAGAGCTTAACATCTCTTCTACATATAGATTCATGATGAGTGTATCTTGTATTGAGGAGCTTGACATCTCTTTTTTATACGGTACACGTGTGTAGGGGGAGCTTCACATCTCCTCTTATGCATTACATAATATGTGTTATGTGAATTGGGGCTTATCATCCCTTCTTCATGTAATGCATATGTGTAGGGAAGTTAACTTAGCGTCTTCCTCTTCATGAATGTATATCGCATATAACCTTTATTGATTGATTTGGTTTACCCCTTCATTGGTTCTTTGTTTCGGACAAATAGGGGGAGAAATTTTTTTTTT
Source organism: Agave tequilana (assembly GCA_038442645.1). Taxonomy (NCBI): domain Eukaryota; kingdom Viridiplantae; phylum Streptophyta; class Magnoliopsida; order Asparagales; family Asparagaceae; genus Agave; species Agave tequilana. The sequence continues at coordinate 182,929 of JAVJIF010006236.1, read as the reverse complement.
TTGTTTTACTTTAACCCCTTTGTTGATGATTGACAAAAAGGGGGAGAAAGATTTTGAGTTTTTATATGCATGTTAGTAGAATTTATGTTTTATGCATATATGTTTTGTTTTGCAAATAGGAGAAAAAGATTTTGATTTGTTTTATCTCCATTCTTTTGCTTTTGCATACATATTTATGAGCATACATTGCATATTTATTTATTTATTCGATATGCATGAGTTAAGGGGGAGCTTCTTTGAGGCTTTACTTTAATCCATGCATATATAACTTCATGAGTTTTGTCATCATCAAAAAGGGGGAGATTGTTGGCCCAAAGGCCCATCACTCTAGTTTTGATGATGATCAACTCATGTAGTTATAGTACTAATGATCTTGTGTTTAATTAGTGACAGATTCCTTATCAAGATCTTAGTAGGTGCGAAGCTTCAACAAAGGATTTAAAGTCAAGTTTTGGAGCTAGCACGTGTTTGGACCAAGTCAAGGATATGAGAAGACTTCAAGTGAAGACTTCAAGAAGATGAAGACTTGTGTCTAGGTATAAGATTTTTGTTTTAGATAAAATGTAAAGGATAGAATAGTTGGTGGATTGCTCAAGTATATATCACACACACACTCTTGATTTAGTTTGTTTTGGAAAAGATTTTTAACAAAAACCAAAATGGTATTTGTCCAAAATAAAAGGTATTTTCTATTTAAGTTGTTTTTGATGTTTTCTTATATACATGTTTTAAACCAAAACCATATTTAGAGCTTAATGTCAAAAACATAGATATTTCATCTTATTTGTGTAGTGGATCATATCCATACACACTATGCCTTAATGAATTCAAAATATCTAGTTTTTGTATTTAAAGGAGTTTTGAAAAACAAGATTTTGGAAAATACAAGTTTTCATTTGAGCCAATATTTTCCTACTTACAAAAATAGTCCAATCTTTTATAACATGCCTTGATTTTGTGCAAGCATGTTTGTTTATCAAAGTATATTGGTAAAACTATTTTTGTAGATTTTCTGAGTATTTATGGGATTTTATTTGAACCAAAAAGAACAACTTTCAAATCCCAGTTTTATGTGTTTCAGGCTTCAGCGGTCGACCTGACGGTCGACCGAGTCTGAAGTCGGCCGACCGGATAGGTCGACCGACGTGCACAGACGTGCACGCCTTGACCTGGCAGATGGCCGGTCGCCCGACCCAGTCGACCGGAACTGAGAGCAGCGCTCTCTGTTCTTTTGGGTCGACCGGGCGGTCGACCGGTGGCTCCAACGGTCGGATTTTTGACCGTTGGCGGTCGACCGGCCGGTCTACCGACAGGTCTGACAGACCCCAACGGCTAGTTTTTCCTAGCCTATAAATTTGAGGGTTTGGTCATTGTTTGGAGCCAAGATTTCTAGTGGACTTTGAGCCAGTTTTTCCCATTCTTTTAAAAGAGTTTTTTTTCCACTAATAGAGAGCTAATACTTCCAATCAAAATGGGAGAATTTATCAAGAGTGTTTAAAGTGATTCTTTGAGTTTTCCTCCACCTTTCTCATCCTTGTTTTTCTCACACTACACTTGAGCTATCCATTGATTATTCATTCTATAGGAGTGTTGTAGTGAGAGTGCTTTTAGGTGATCAAAGTGTTTAGATCACCAAGAGATCTTTTCTTGTTATTTGAGGAAATGGGCAAGTGTGCTCGTGGTGGTTTAGAGTTCGGTTGTGAACTCTTGGTTTGAGGTGCGGCCTCGGCAAGCTAGTGGGCTTGCGTGTGTACGGGACTAGGGAGTCCGAGGGATTGTAGGTGTTGCGGCACCAAGGAGAGATCCATTGGGATCGTGCATAGTGGAAATCCTTCGTGTGTCGAAGGCGGGGATGTAGAGCAAGTGTGCTCGAACCTCGAAACAAATTCCTTGTGTTTGCGATTGCTCTTTCTCTCTCTCTCTTTGTCTCTTGTTATATCTTGCATTCAATTATTGTGTCTATCTTTACATGCATGATATACTTGTGTGCTTAATTCATATACTTGCTTGGGTTTGTTTGCTAACACTTGTATTCAACCAAGAGAGCCAACGCGGCACCTCAACCCATTCAAGGGGAATCTAGAGGAGTTAGTCCAGAGCACTTCACGGGGAATTCGGCTACACTCTTGTGTTATACATAGTGTTTAGTGTAATAAGTTTAATTTGGTCATAATAGTTTTTTAATTCCGCATTATTTGTCTTTAAGTGACCATTAGATTAGCCATCACCTATTCACCCCCCCCCCTCTAGGTGATTTACAAGAACTGCTTCGCACCCATATACCAGAGAAAAAGGCGTATTACCTGTCGGTGTCCGAACCGTGGTTCGGTAGGCCCAGAGACATTCACCAAGCTTTTCATCCCAATCTTGCTTGTTTGAGGAGACAAACTTCTTGAGTAGCTTGATGATCGTTTTGTTGAATGCTTCCGCCAAGCCATTGGCGGCAGGATTATAGGCAGTTGAAGCCACATTCTGAATTCAGTATTTATCGCAGAACCGATAGAACACTTGACTTATGAATTGGGGACCATTGTCGTGGATGATCCGCCCAGGGACACCAAATCGATGGATGACGTGGTGTTTGATGAAGTTAACCACATTAGAGGTTTTGACTTCGGCTAATGGTATAGCTTCTGCCCACTTTGAGAAGTAATAGGTTATTGCCAGGATAAACCGGTGACCTTTTGTCGAAGAGGGGCTGATTGGCCCTACGACATCTATTCCCCATGCTTCAAATGGCCATGAAGCAATAGTAGGGTGGAGCAACTCCGAAGGCTGGTGTATGAAGTCCGCATGGATTTGACACGCTTTACACCTTCGTGCATATTGGATGGCGTCGGCTATCATAGTTGGCCAATAATATCCAAGCCTATGCAACCTGTCTTTAAGTTTTGGACCTGGCTGATGAGCTCCGCAAATGCCGTCGTGCGCTTCTTTGAGCGCTTCCCGTGCCTCTGAATGAGAAAGGCAACGGAGGAGGACACCGTCATATGAACGATGGTAAAGCGTCTTCAAAGTTGGATCGTAGTAGAAACGGAGAGACCTTCGTCTGATGGACGCCGCTTCTTTAGGATCGTCTGGAAGCAGACCGTGCAAAGCATAGTCAATGAGAGGAAAGCGCCAATCTCTCGGCTCGAGATCCGTGGAGACATTATAGACCTCTTGGGTTCTTAGCATATGCTTAGAGCATACAAGATGTCGGGTCGCGACTGTGAGGTGATACTCGGTGTCGGCTGGCAAGGCTAGTGTTGTCGCTAATGCAGCAAGAGAGTCTGCCTTGGTATTCTGAGATCGAGACACATGCCCGATGTAGAAGCCTTCAAATAGGTTAGCCAATTCGATGGCCGTGTGGTAATAAGGCACCAAGTCTTCATGACGGACCTCATATTCACCCTTAACCTGATTGATAATCAGTTTTGAGTCGCCGTAAGCTTCGAGGTAGCGTACCCACATTCCGTGGGCGAGTTGGAGACCAATGAGCAGAGCATTATATTCTGCTACATTGTTGGAGCATGATTCTGTCAAGGAAATGCTCTGGGTAGAACATAATTCTGTGGGGAGATAAACACAACCCCCACTCCGGCAATGATTTTGCCTTTAGGGCCCATTCGCGATGCTCCATCGAAGAACATTTGCCACACTTCCTCTTCCGAGGTTGCATTAGACTCGAAGACTTCATCAGGGATATCTTCATGAAGTTTTGACTGTTCCGGAACTGGATGAGCAGCCAAGAACTCTGCGAGGGCTTGGCCGAGGGGTAAAGATCATGTCGTATTGAGACAATAAAAGTGCCCACTTAGCCAATCTTGAATTCAGCGATCCGGGCTTCATCATAAGAAGACGTAAAGGGTTCACCCTGGAGATGACATGTATGGTTTGGCCGACCAAATAATGTCGTGTCTTCTGAACAGCGAAGACGAGAGCTAAACACTCTTTCTCGATAGGATTGTAGCGAGATTCTGCTCCTATGAGGGTCCTGCTCAGATAATAAATGGCCTGTTCGTGGCCATTGTCGTCTGAGCGAGGAGGGCGCCGAGAGAATAGTCCATAGCTTTTACATAAAGCAAGAATGGTTTCCCTTGTAAAGTCACCTAGAGGGGGGTGAATAGGTTACAATGCTAATCAAGGGCAATTTAAAAAATTAAAGCAACAACAGTCACAATCAAGAATCACAAGATGAATGCAAGCAAGTAAGTATGACAATGAATATGATGAGCAATTATAAGAGCAAGCAAAGTAGAGTAAGAATTGCAAGAATGTAAACCATCGCAAACACAAAGATATGTTATCGAGGTTCGAGCACCCAGCTCTACTCCCCGCCTTCCCCAGAAGGATTCTAGCTACTTCCACTATCACAAAGAACAATTACAATGGAGTACCCAACTCCTACAATCTCAAGAACAAGTAATTTCCTTGGTAGTCAAAAGACCACAAACTCTCTCTTTCAAATATCTCTTCCCTTACAAAGGTCCTTAGAGAATATTGAGTAGGAATGAAGCTCTTGTGTAAGGTGAAAGAAAAATTAAATCAGAGAGTATCACAAAACCCAATTCAGAAAATGAGTGAGAATGTTAGCACAAAAACCAAGAAACTAGCTCTTTTGAATTTCTCAAACTTTTGAATTTTTCTCTTGAAAATTGTTGTAATCAATCTCTCCCTAAGCACCCCTATTTATAGGAGAGGGCTAGGTTAAGAGATAAAACAAACTTAAGGCTAATAAAGTAATGTTAGGTCCAAAATAAATCTTTAAACGAATTTTTAAACATAAAAGACAAAAATAAACAGCCCTTAAAAATCTGCCCGTTACTGTTCAAACGGTCGGATCGGTCGACCGGTCCGGTCGACCGGAAGTATAAAAATTTGACCGTTACAGGATATCGGTCGACCGACCCGGTCGACTGATACAAACTGTGAGCAAAAAAATAATCCGGTCGACCGCCTCGGTCGACCGACAGACATGCACATGGATACGTGCATTCTGCCAGGACTTCGGTCGACTGGTCCGGTCGACCGGACTAGACTGTCATAGGCTCGGTCGACCGACCCGGTCGACCGGCTCAGGTCAAAAAGCCAAATTCAAAAAGAATTAAAAGAGGATTTTGATTTTATCAAAAATACTTTTGAACAGGGATTAGTATAAAACACAAATATATATCTGTAGGCAAAATCTTGTATGCAAAATATTTTTGTATAATTTATAAGAAATTATTTTGGAAAGAGCATGTGCGCAAAAACGTGTGTGATAGAGCTTCAAACCTATCCACTATTCTTTAACATACTATAAACTGAAAAACAAATTACATGAAGACTTCTGTGCTATCTTCAAGTCTTTGATCCATCCAATGCCTTGCTAGAGCCTTCTCTTCTTTGATCCTTCCTTGAAGTGCAATTTGCCTTCCTTGCTTTGTGGAACTTAGAAGTTCTTGCAATAGCTAAGCGAATGGACTCTAAGCATGGTACAAAACCTGAAACTCATCTTAAACAAATGATTAGTACCAAATAGCACTAATTTGGTTTGTCATCATCAAAACACAAAACAATTGGAGAGTGTAACCTCTTGGGCCAACAATCTCCCCCTTTTTGATGATGACAAAACAAATAGGCTATTAACAAAAATATAGGGTAGGAGAAAACTCCCCCTCAAATTATGCTATGCATAAAACACAAAAATATGCTCTAGATACCAATAATTGAAATGATGCACCAATTTTTGAAACCAATTAAAACAAATATATAAAACACAAAAATTTCTCTTGATACCAAAAATACCAAAACAACTAAAACACAAGAATTTATTTAAAACACAAAAACTCATAAAAACAAAACTATAAATTCATATGGAACCAAGACCAAATGAACTTATTTTTGTCCATGTAAACTTATTCTCCCCCTTTTTGTCATACATCAAAAAGGGTTATGAAATACATGTCTATTCAATAATACAAACATTAAGTTCTCCACAAATAAACGAAAATCTAGCAAAATCAAGAGGTTTAGTGAAAATATCGGCTAGTTGTAAATCCGTGGAAACATAATCAATATCTATATCACCTTTCTCAAAATGATCTCTAAGAAAGTGATATCTAATCTCAATGTGCTTGGTCTTACTATGTTGATTTGCATTTTTGGTCATGTGTATAGTACTAGTATTATCACAAAATATTTTTATATGATCAAAGTGCAAATCAAAATCAAGGAGAGTATGTTTCATCCAAAGGACTTGTGCACAACAAGCCCCCGCGGCAACATACTCCGCCTCGGCGGTTGAGAGAGCTACGGAATTTTGTTTCCTAGAGGACCATGAAACAAGACAATTACCAAGAAATTGGCATGTTCCACTAGTACTCTTTCTATCTACTCTACAACCCGCATAGTCGGCATCCGAATAACTAATCATTGAAAAATCTATAGTTTTCGGATACCAAAGACCCATTCCAAAGGTGCCCTTAATATAACGAATAATGCGTTTTACCGCAATAAGATGAGACTCTTTAGGACACGATTGAAATCTAGCACAAAGACACACACTAAACATGATATCCGGCCTACTTGCCGTCAAATATAAAAGACTACCTATCATGCTTCTATATAATTTAATATCAACATTTTTACCTTGTTCGTCCTTATCAAGCTTGGTTGTAGTTGCCATTGGAGTGTTGCAAGCCTTTGATCCTTCAAGCCCAAACTTCTTTACTAGCTCCTTTGCGTACTTGGCTTGGTTAATGAAGGTTCCGTCTTGCAATTGCTTGATTTGGAGTCCAAGGAAGAAATTGAGCTCACCCATGGAAGACATTTCAAATTCTAGTTGCATTACCTTCTCAAAATCCTTGCATAAAAGCTCATTAGTAGATCCAAAAATTATATCATCAACATAAATTTGCACAATTAAAATGTCATTCTCAACATGCTTAGTAAAGAGAGTTGTGTCTACTTTGCCTTTAATAAAATCATTTGAAATGAGAAAACTAGAAAGCCTTTCATACCAAGCTCTTGGAGCTTGTTTCAATCCATACAAAGCTTTATCAAGTTTAAAAACAAAATCGGGATGAACATGATCAATAAAACCGGGAGGTTGAGAAACATAAACTTCTTCATTAATAAAACCATTCAAAAATGCACTTTTCACATCCATTTGAAAAAGTTTAAAATTTTTAAAACATGCAAAAGCTAGTGTCATCCGTATGGCTTCAAGCCGTGCTACGGGTGCAAAGGATTCCTCAAAGTCGATTCCCTCAACTTGAGTGTAACCTTGGGCTACTAACCTAGCTTTATTCCTAATGACATTTCCGGACTCATCCATCTTGTTTCTAAAGATCCACTTAGTACCAATTATTGGTCTATCGTGGGGCTTAGGAACAAGGTGCCAAACTTGGTTGCGCTCAAATTGATTGAGTTCCTCTTGCATGGCAAGCAACCAATATGGGTCCGTCTCGGCTTCGAGAATGCCTTTGGGTTCAAAATGAGAAATGAAAGCAAAGTTACCACATAGGTCATGGAGTTTGGAGCGCGTTGTGACTCCTTTAGATGCATCACCCAAGATGAGCTCCTTAGGATGATTTGTTGCGTATCTCCAAGCTTTGGGAAGCGGTTGAGCGCTTTCCTCTTTATCCTCTTGAACTTCACCAATTGAATCTAGCTTTTCTTCTTGAGCGGGTGAGTCCTTCAAGGATAGTCTCTCCATGTCTTCACCTAATGGTTCAATCTCTACAACATTCTCAACAACCACATTAGATTCTTCAAATTTAACATGCATGGATTCTTCTATGGTAAGTGAAGATCTATTGAAAACTCTATATGCTTTGCTAGTAGAGGAATATCCAACAAAGATAGCCTCATAAGCCTTAGCATCAAATTTACCCAAATTATCCTTAGTATTTAAAACAAAACACTTGCATCCAAAAACTTTGAAATATGCAACATTTGATTTTCTAGAATGATACATTTCAAAAGAGGTTTTTGAAGAATTTTTGCACAAATAAATACGATTTGATATATAGCATGCGGTGTTTACGGCCTCGGCCCATAAATATTGAGGGAGGTCATACTCACTTATCATTGTCCTAGCCATCTCTTGAAGTGTTCTATTTTTCCTTTCTACAACTCCATTTTGTTGTGGAGTTCTAGGACAAGACGTTTCATGCTTAATTCCCTTTTCATCACAATAAGTCATGAAGAGTTGGTTAATGAACTCACCACCTCTATCACTCCTTATTCTCAAAATCGGAAAACCCTTTTCTTTTTCAACTCTTTTTCGAAAAATCTTAAAATGAGAAAAGGTTTGATCTTTATGTTGCAAAAAGAAAACCCAAGTAAAACGGGAGAAATCATCAACTAAAACAAATGCAAATCTACTTCCATTTAAGCTTTTAGTTTTAGTTGGACCAAATAAATCCATATGAATTAATTCTAGAGGTCTAGTTGACATGATATCCTTGATTGGTTTGAAGGAAGACTTGGTTTGTTTCCCAAGTTGGCACGCACCACAAATGCGGTCTTTCTCAAAACTCAAGCAAGGAATACCCTTCACCAATTCCTTTGAATTAATCCTAGAAATATGGTCAAAAGATGCATGTCCTAATCTTCTATGCCAAAGCCAAGAATTTTCATCAAAAGCATTCAAGCATTTAGTAGAACAATCTAAATTAAGCATATCAATAATATAAACATTATTATCACGAAAACCGGTAAGAATACAAACATCGGATTTAACATCAAAAATCTTGCATGAGGAATCATCAAAAACAACTTTAAGTCCACGGTCACAAAGTTGACTAATGCTAAGCAAATTATGTTTTAAACCATCTACTAAAACAACATTCTCAATAATAGGAGATGCACCAATTTGAATGTTACCTATACCAATGATAGTTCCTTTGGAGTCATCCCCGAAGGTGACGGTGCCACCTTCCATGTACCTTGATAGGGTTGTGAAGTTGTTGATATCCCACGTCATGTGTCTCGAACAACCACTATCAAGGTACCACCGCTCCCTACGTCTTGGAGCCTTGGTGTGTACCTACATCAAACATTTTAGGACTTGATTTTGGTACCCACATTTTCTTGGGTCCATGAGGGTTAGAGCCATTAACCCAAACAAGATTATTTGAACTATGTAATTTATCATAACAAAATTTAGCTAAATGTCCATTTTTGCCACAATAAGTACATCTATACACTCTACCATATCTAAAAGCATAGTGAGTGTGTGATTTGTGAGCATGGGCATTGTGAGCATGAAAAGATTTAGCATGAGAAGTATTATTTGAAGTGTGAGCATGTGGAATTTTAGCATGAGAATCTTTAACATGAGAAGTGTGCTTTTTGGAAAACTTTTCTTCAAGCTTCTTGGTGTTAAAAGCACAATCTTTCAAAATCTTTTCAAAATCAACCATTTTGGTTCTTAAGGAAGAAATTTCTTTATTATCAACAATAGGGGTTTTACCCTTACAAGAAATCTTATAAGCGTCAAATTCATTTTGAATAGAAACAAGATTGGAAGAAAGATCATCTTTTTCTTTTGAAACCAAAGCAAGTTGATTTTTAAGAAAAACAACTTCTTTTTGTAATTTTAAGCATTCAAGTTTCTTATTATCATAAGTTTCAGAAAGTTCTACAAAGGCATGTACTAGAACTTCCTTACTTAGTTCATCATCTTCATCATCATGGGATTGAGGGGTTACCTTGGGTGTGTTTGCCATGAAACACATGTTAGCTTGATCCACCTCCTCTTCGGACTCGCTTTCCGAATCCCATGTTGCTTTGTAGGCTCTCTTCTCCTCCGGTTTCTTTGGCTTGAAAGAGGAAGTCATCTTCTTCTTGAACTCCGGACAATCCGCCATGATATGTCCGGGTTTGCGGCAATTATAGCAAATGATCTTCCGCTCCTCTTTGCCTTCGAATCTTCTCCGGAAGTTGAACTTGTTCTTTCGGTACAACCTCTTGACATTCCGCACAAGTAGAGTTAGCTCCTCATCTTCTTCTTCGTCTTCATCATCATCATCATTGGTGGATGAAGTCTTGAAGGCTATGGATTTCTTCTTTGAAGTAGTAGCCTCATCTCATGCTTTCTTCTCCATCTCATGGGTCTTTAGGTTCCCAATGAGACTAATGATGTCCATCTCGTCCTTGTCATTTAATTCCTTTAAGGTGGTGGCCTTGATCTCCCATGAAGAAGGAAGAGCCTGTATCACTTTGCGCACCTTTTGATCATTGGAGATGACGTCACCTAATGAAGAAAGACCATTTGTAATTTTAGTGAAACGAGTAATCATACAATCAATGGATTCATCATCAAGCATTTTAAATGATTCATATTGGGACCTCAAGAGATCTATTTTAGCTCTCTTGACTTGTGAAGTCCCTTCATGCGTGACCAATAAGTGTTGCCAAATCTCATAGGCGGATTGGCAGTGAATTACCCGTGTAAGGTCATCCTCATTCAAGGCGGTTAAAAGGGAGTTTTGGGCTTTTGAGTTAGCCTCATATTCTCTAAAGTTAAGTCGGTCCAAGTGCTCTCATCTTCATTGGGTGCTACATAGGGTTTGGTCAAAGACTTAGCCACTAAACTACCTAGTGATTGCAAAAAGATAGTCATCCTAACCTTCCAAATAGGGAAGTTGAGTCCATCAAATTTAGGTGGGGTTTTAATGTTGTCGGCCATGTTTACTAGTGTATGAATGTATGAATGGAAATGTTGATTAGCAATATTTTAAGGATCTCTCTATGGATGTTAAGCCAAACCTAGAGTCCAAGCTCTGATACCAATTGTAAAGTCACCTAGAGGGGGGTGAATAGGTGACAATGCTAATCAAGGGCAATTTAAAAAATTAAAGCAACAACAGTCACAATCAAGAATCACAAGATGAATGCAAGCAAGTAAGTATGACAATGAATATGATGAGCAATTATAAGAGCAAGCAAAGTAGAGTAAGAATTGCAAGAATGTAAACCAATCGCAAACACAAAGATATGTTATCGAGGTTCGAGCACCCAGCTCTACTCCCCGCCTTCCCCAGAAGGATTCTAGCTACTTCCACTATCACAAAGAACAATTACAATGGAGTACCCAACTCCTACAATCTCAAGAACAAGTAATTTCCTTAGTAGTCAAAAGACCACAAACTCTCTCTTTCAAATATCTCTTCCTTACAAAGGTCCTTAGAGAATATTGAGTAGGAATGAAGCTCTTGTGTAAGGTGAAAGAAAAATTAAATCAGAGAGTATCACAAAACCCAATTCAGAAAATGAGTGAGAATGTTAGCACAAAACCAAGAAACTAGCTCTTTTGAATTTCTCAAACTTTTGAATTTTTCTCTTGAAAATTGTTGTAATCAATCTCTCCCTAAGCACCCCTATTTATAGGAGAGGGCTAGGTTAAGAGATAAAACAAACTTAAGGCTAATAAAGTAATGTTAGGTCCAAAATAAATCTTTAAACGAATTTTTAAACATAAAAGACAAAAATAAACAGCCCTTAAAAATCTGCCCGTTACTGTTCAAACGGTCGGATCGGTCGACCGGTCCGGTCGACCGGAAGTATAAAAATTTGACCGTTACAGGATATCGGTCGACCGACCCGGTCGACTGATACAAACTGTGAGCAAAAAAATAATCCGGTCGACCGCCTCGGTCGACCGACAGACATGCACACGGATACGTGCATTCTGCCAGGACTTCGGTCGACTGGTCCGGTCGACCGGACCAGACTGTCATAGGCTCGGTCGACCGACCCGGTCGACCGGCTCAGGTCAAAAAGCCAAATTCAAAAGAATTAAAAGAGGATTTTGATTTTATCAAAAATACTTTTGAACAGGGATTAGTATAAAACACAAATATATATCTGTAGGCAAAATCTTGTATGCAAAATATTTTTGTATAATTTATAAGAAATTATTTTGGAAAGAGCATGTGCGCAAAAACGTGTGTGATAGAGCTTCAAACCTATCCACTATTCTTTAACATACTATAAACTGAAAAACAAATTACATGAAGACTTCTAGTGCTATCTTCAAGTCTTTGATCCATCCAATGCCTTGCTAGAGCCTTCTCTTCTTTGATCCTTCCTTGAAGTGCAATTTGCCTTCCTTGCTTTGTGGAACTTAGAAGTTCTTGCAATAGCTAAGCGAATGGACTCTAAGCATGGTACAAAACCTGAAACTCATCTTAAACAAATGATTAGTACCAATAGCACTAATTTGGTTTGTCATCATCAAAACACAAAACAATTGGAGAGTGTAACCTCTTGGGCCAACATCCCTGATGTAGGGGCCACCAAGACTGGAGGTTTTGTGAGATACCTCTTAATGTCTGCGTAAGCTTCCTGACAAGCTTGATCCCATACGAAGGAAGCACCCTTTTTCATGAGTCGGGTGAACGGTTGACAGCGGCCTGAGAGATTTGCAATGAATCTCCTTATATAGGCCAGTCTTCCTTGCAAGCCTCTAAGATCTTTGAGATTCCTCGGTGGATGCATGCTCTGAATGGCTTTGACTTTGTCTGGGTCAAGATGAATTCCTTTTGATGTAACGATGAACCCAAGGAACTTGCCACTTGACACTCCCAAGAAGGATTTTGTCGGGTTCATTTTCAATTGATGAGCCCGCATTATGTCGAACATCGTTCTCAAGTCGCGAAGATGTTCATCCTTGTTGCGGCTTTTGACAGCAATTTCATCGACATAGCATTCCACCGTTTTTCAGAGATGATCGCGGAAGATCGTACTCATTGCCCGCTGGTAGGTTGCTCCGGCGTTCTTCAGTCCGAAGGGCATTACAGTGTAGCAGTATACCCCTAATGGTGTTCGGAACGAAGTATGTTTCTCGTCGTCGGGATACATCTTAATCTGATTGTACCCTGAGAAGCCGTCCATGAAAGACATCCTTTCGAACCCGCATGTGTTTGTCAATCATGACGTCGGTGATGGGCAGTGGGAATTCGTCTTTAGGACAGGCCGTATTGAGATCACGGTAGTCGATGCAGATTCGTATCTTCCCGTTCTTTTTAAGGACGGGGACGATATTGGCAACCCAATCTGGATGCTGTTCCTCCCGAATGAAACCACATGCAATGAGCTTATGGACTTCGGCCTCAATAGCTTCCATAATGTTCGGGCGAAACCGACGTTGTTGCTGCTTGACTGGCTTGACGTCGGGCTTGATATTTAGACGGTGCATAGCGACTTGTGGATCAAGTCCTGGCATGTCTTCGTAGCTCCACGCGAAGACGTCTATATACTCCTTTACGAGTATTATCAACTCTTCCTTTTCTGTAAGTGATAGGCTTTCACTTATAAAAATGGGATTGGGATGATCTTGACTACCCAAGTCGACTTGCATCACCTTGTCTTCAGTAGGTGGTTCGCGCAGCTCGAATCGCTTTTCCCACTGGAGGTTTAATTGTTGGGTCCATGGTTCCTCATCAGCAGCTTCTGCAGGTTCCAATTGACTGCTTGAAGTCATATTAACAGTGAGGTTTTCGAACATTCCTCCAACACTGACATCTGAGTCCCACTCGGAGGATGAGGCCGAATGTGATGGAATTGGTCCATCGTCTTTGACTTGAACTGTTGTTGATGATGTGGGTGTAACATACCCTAACCCCCTGCGTGTATTATCATAGTAATTTGCAGGTTTCCCTTTTGGGATAAAGTTACGCATTAAACTGCGCCTTCCTTTTCCAAAATTCAGGCCCGCTCCATGCTTCAGGTTGTATCCCATCTTTTTCATAATATGGCGTGCTGACCGCGCGTAATGGAAGAACTGTGGAGTATCTGAATCTGAGCTTGAATCTGCAGTTGTGGGTTCCCGTGGTCGGGTTCTACCGAAGATTATCGGCAACTGACCTTGTTTGGACGGAGGGATCACCAGCGTGGCCCCTTCTATAGCTTCCATAGGTGTGCTGGCCGCACCCGCCTTATGTAAGGGCATATGCAGAGAGCCCTCTGTAATGGATTTAATCGACCCAATACTCGCGGGATAATCAAAAGAAATATTATCATTAATTACCCATTCACCTTCATCTTCGGAAGGAGTATTACATTGGGGACTATTAAGACATGCTATAATTGGTTCGCCAATCAGAATGGCTGGCATGCCTGCTTCGGATTCTGAATCCGCCTCGTTGCCACCTTCATCATTGTCTGGCAATGGTTCCTTAGGCGTCCCACCGGCCTCTTGATACAGGAGAGCGTCGGTGAAGTAATTTTCCACCCCTCTAAAGGGTTGCTTTTCAGCAAAGACAGTTCGTACTGTTACATCATCTTCAACATATTTGAAGTACTGGTGGAGAGTAGAGGGAACGATCCAATTGGCATGGATCCATGGTCGTCCCAGCAGCAGGTTATATGATGTGTCAGCGTCAATGATATAACACGTCACTTCTGACTTCAGGCTCCCGATTCTACAACGGAGCCGAATCTTCCCAAGTGGGTGACTGCTCCCGCGTTGAAACCGTATATTGTAGTGGTGGTTGCGGACAACCTGTACAGCGGTATGCCGAGGAAATAGAGAAGCCTTTTGGGGATGATGCTAAGTGCGGACCCCGGATCGACTTGTATTCTTTCAATGCATGTTGAACCGATGTATCCGGTGTAGTACAGAGGTCGATTGTGCTTGTTGTCTTTGAGAAGCATATCTTCTGCCGTGAATGTAATCGCGGGCACCTTTGATTGTGCGTGATGACACTCTGAGCAAGGAGGCTGAACGTTGTCGTTAGGGACCTCAGGCATGCATGTCAGAAAGGATTCTGAATTGGCTAGCGCATCCCTGAGTGCTTCTCTTGTCTCTTTTGAGAGACGAAGGAGCTCGTGTATTGTGATACGAGCCGGGATATTAGCCAGCTGAGCTAATATGTCGAAACGAAAGGGCGTATCAAGCCCTTGGCCTGATGGTTTCTTCAACACGTGGTCGAACCGTACCTCCTTAGGCTTCTCCTTTCCCTTTGTTGGAACTGGAGTGGATTCTGGTATTGGTACTGACGTTGTTTGCTGTTGTATCTCATCAGTAGACTTTTCATACTGTCTCAAGTATAATTTTTCGGATCGGGTGCCCGTCTGTTGAGGCGCATCGGCTTGCGTTGTGCAAGCATGCTTTTCTCCTTCTGAATCGCTGAGGGAAGCCGATGTAAGGTTGCCATCGTCTGGCAGGACAGAGATGACATTGCAAGATTTGCCCTTTAAGTTGGGCTCTTTTGAATCCCGCTGTACTTCTTGGACGAGGTCCGGGTGTATCCACATGACTTCCCCCGTCTCCAATGTTAAGGGAACGAGAGCTTTATCATCTCGAATCATGGTTGAAGGATGCCTGACTTCCAACCGTGGCGCGGGGGCTGGATAGGTCCCGTCAGGAACTGTGACCTTTTGGGTGCTGCCGAACTCAAGAGTCACCATATTGGCAGTGACTTTCTTCTGCTCTGTCTTCAATGTCAGAACCCCGGCATCGATTAGGGCTTGTATCCTGTCCTTGAGGACATAGCATTTGTCGGTAGGATGGTGAATCATCCTGTGATAAAGGCAGTATTTGGGGTCGTTTGTGCGCCCTATCTCATTAGGACGTCGAGCATCTGGTAGCTTCATTTTATTCCCTTTGTGGAGCAGATGGAATATCGAGACCACCTGATCGTCTTTGAAGGAGTACTGTTTTGGAAGGAATTTAGGCTCCTGGTTGTTGAAGCCGCTCTTCGTGGCCTTCGACTGCACATTTTCGGATAACTCCACCGACATAGTCTCTTTCCCTTTAGCTTGAGAAGACTGCGGGAGGTCGCTACGCCCTTTATTGTTCATACCCCATTTGCCTCTAGGGTTGGATGGTTCAAACTTTTTAGCCGACTTCTCGGCTATCTCTGCTTGTTCGACCAATTCCTTCCAAGTGTGGGCTTTGACAGCCCCCATGCGAACTTCCACTTGGTCTAAGAAGTTGTGTCTGCATGTCTGTAAGAGCATGGGTAATGGCATCCCTGCTGACACATCAAGGATAAATTTCTGAACCGCTCAATGTAGTCACGGACAGATTCGCCCTTCTTCTGCACGGTGGAGAGGAGCTTGTCCATGGTCACTTCAGTGTCGTCCTCATCGAAACGAGAGAGGAACCGAGTTTCCAGGTCGATCCAGGAATTGATAGAACCCGGAGGGAGACTTCGAACTAGTCAAATTCCACCCCTTTTAAGGTGCCAATGAACAGCCTAGCCATAATGGCGTCGTTGCTTATGACATTACCAGTCTGGGACCGAAAGTAGTAGATGTGCTGATTTGGCGAGCTCTTTCCATCATACGTATGCAACGTTGGTGGTTTGAACTTCGGTGGATATGGCACCGAATCCCACTCCAGTGGGTAAGGACGGACTGCCCCTACTTTCTTTAATTCATCCCTCTGAGCTAGGGATGCGATTTGAGCTTGGAGGCCCTTAAGGACTTCGGCGTCTAGGGAAGAACCCTCCTTGGATTTCTCCGTCTTTGGCTGCTCATTGCGGAAGTGTTCTTCCTCATCGTGATTGCTCCCGGCATCATTATCATTCCGATTGCTGAGGAGTCAAGCAAGCATCTGTTGAATATTGTCCAGAGCTTCTTGCTGGGTTCTGGAGGTTTGCTCCTGAGCTTCTAGGCGCCGACGAAGGTCGTCGCTAGCGTTATCAGCCATATTGACTGATGCTTTGTCCGTCCGCACTGAACTAACTGTCGCCGAAGAGGCGTACCCACTGACTTCATCTTCTTCATCCGATGGTTGGGGTGATCGCCTGGGCTGTGGCGAGGTTAGGACCATTGAGGAGGAAGGCTGCTCATAATTATAGGGTATCGCCACCCTAGATCTGGTGTTTTGGAAAACCCTTCTTCGCGCACCAAGACTTCGCCTAAGCCTGGGCTGTAATCTGGATCTGGGGAGCTACAGGGGGTGTCGTCAGATGTTCGACTTCCTCTGCGTAATTCTCGTCCTCTTCCGGTCATGTTGACGGATGCAGAGGCTGGATCTCGTGAGATACTCCTTTTAGATGCTTTATTGGGACACGTACAGACAGCCGATCAAAGACTGATTGCCGGCATGGAGAGGTGGCGAGGATTGGTGTAACCGGCAACGAGCTGAATGGACTAACACCAGCTGACATCCCCTTTGTTGACAACAGGGGGAAGTAGTTCGGAAAGACTCCAATTTCCGCTTGTTCGCCAAGAATTCTCGCAAGTTAGGCCCATCAGGGCCCGAATAATCTCGCGTAGAGGTTCTCTTGGAATGTACATAGGATGACGTGCCGTTCCTCTTATCCCTGCAGAAGGGATTAGCACTGAATAGTGCTTTAGTTTTAGCTTCGCCGACAGGTGCGAGCTTAGCGCCTGACGAACTGGAGAGCGGAGCACGTTGTGGTGCTTTACCTGCTATTCCGCTGCGAAGGGGATTAGCCTTAGATAACACTTTGGCCCTAGCCTCGCGGCCGTGGATCCAGTGAGTACGCTGTGGTACAGTAGCTTCGCTTGTGAAAACGAGGCTGACACAGGGCATTGCTGCTCTTGAATTGGGCGACGGTATGATTGCCGTCTTGACTTTATGATTGGTAGCATTGTTGGAGTAGACAGGCATCTTGCCTTTTTCTTCACGAGAGAGGCGCGGTTTTGGCGTAGCTACGCCTGAAGCTTCGGCTGGAGACTTCTGTTTAGGCTTCCATATCCGCTTTGGCAGAGGATGCTTAGGTTCGCAAGGAACCTGACTAGCCACACGCGAGACTGTGGGGTGTTGGCAGAATTCTGCTTCCGGTTTCTGATTCGAAACCTTGGTCGTGGAGACCTTCCTGTGCTTCCGTGCTCGAAGCATTAGGCCACCCCCAGAGAGGACTTCTTCAAATCTTCCTTGATCGAACTGGGATTTGAAAGTTGTTTGTTTTTGGTTCAAATAAAATCCCATAGATACTCAAAAAATCTACAAAAATAGTTTTACCAATATACTTTGATAAACAAACATGCTTGCACAAAATCAAGGCATGTTATAAAAGATTGGACTATTTTTGTAAGTAGGAAAATATTGGCTCAAATGAAAACTTGTATTTTCCAAAATCTTGTTTTTCAAAACTCCTTTAAATACAAAAACTAGATATTTTGAATTCATTAAGGCATAGTGTGTATGGATATGATCCACTACACAAATAAGATGAAATATCTATGTTTTTGACATTAAGCTCTAAATATGGTTTTGGTTTAAAACATGTATATAAGAAAACATCAAAAACAACTTAAATAGAAAATACCTTTTATTTTGGACAAATACCATTTTGGTTTTTAGTTAAAAATCTTTTCTAAAACAAACTAAATCAAGAGTGTGTGTGTGATATATACTTGAGCAATCCACCAACTATTCTATCCTTTACATTTTATCTAAAACAAAAATCTTATACCTAGACACAAGTCTTCATCTTCTTGAAGTCTTCACTTGAAGTCTTCTCATATCCTTGACTTGGTCCAAACACGTGCTAACTCCAAAACTTGACTTTAAATCCTTTGTTGAAGCTTCGCACCTACTAAGATCTTGATAAAGAATCTGTCACTAATTAAACACAAGATCATTAGTACTATAACTACATGAGTTGATCATCATCAAAACTAGAGTGATGGGCCTTTGGGCCAACAGTTCTCCCGTTGGAAATTCAGATGCCATCATTACGGGTAGCTCTGACCACTAAAATCACATCAGAGGACAATGATCGGTTGCGTCTTCAAGAGCTCGAAGCCCTAGACGAGAAGCGGCTACAAGCTCAGCAACACATTGAGCTGTATCAAGCTCGAATTTCAAAAGCCTTCAATAAGAAGGTCAAACAGAGAGTCTTCCAGAAAGGAGACCTGGTTCTAGCCGTCAGACGACCGATGATTATGACGCACAAGACTAAAGGCAAATTTCAGCCTAAATGGGAAGGACCGTTTGTAATAGAAACAGTCTATTCAAACGGAGCATACCGCCTTATGACCGCAGATGGCGACCTACTCATGATGCCGATCAATGGCAAGTTCTTAAAGAAGTATTATCCTTAATCAAGGATCCTTCTCATGATCAAGTTAACACTACACCTCTGATCAAAATCTTCGTGTCCAAAGTACACACAAAGAGAGCCTTTCTCTTCCTCCAAGTGAGATCATGCAACCATAAACCAGTAGGAACCTGGTCGTGCATTGGTTGTCTTGAAGACGAATCAAGGTTATGCAGACATTAACCAGATAATCCAAACATCCTTAACGATTAAGGATACAGGAAAATGTTGGCCTGTAAGCCCAACATAAATCCTCGACAACTCATCATGCTGAGGGGAATAGCATGGCTAGCCCAACTCAAACGGTAGTTGGTAAAGGCATATCAAACCCGTTGACAGCCGAGGGTTTGCTAAAAATCCTAAGGGACCTGTTCCCATTTGATTCTCTCTCCAAAGTCACTTACCAATTCTCACCCATAGAATGGTAGGACCACATATACATTCCGCTGTTATGTTAACATTAAACCTATGACAGCAATTCCCTCGTTTCCCCCCGTGAGAACGAGACCTCCAAAATTACTTACCAATTCTCATCCATAGAATGGTAAGACCACATATACATTTCGCTGTTAACAGCAATTCCCTCGTTTTCCCCCGTGAGAACGAGACCTCCAAAATCACTTACCAATTCTCATCCATAGAATGGTAAGACCACATATACATTTCGCTGTTATGTTAACATTAAACCTATGACAGTGATTTCCTCGTTTCCCCCCGTGAGAACGAGACCTCCAAAATCACTTACCAATTCTCATCCATAGAATGGTAAGACCACATATACATTTCGCTGTTATGTTAACATTAAACCTATGACAGTGATTTCCTCGTTTCCCCCTGAGAAAACGAGACCTCTTCCCAAATTCCACCACCAATCTTGAGCTTGGCGGCGTCTCAATCGGTTATGTCATTGCGACCTCTGAACCAGCAGACAGCTAAGTCTCAACTTCGAGCTTGTTGACATTTACAAAAGACAAGTCTCAACTTTGAGCCCTGTTGACATTTACAAAAGACAGGCCTCGATACTTGTTGACATTTACAAAAGACAAGTATCACCTACCTTGAGCTTGGTGGCGTCTCAATCGGTTATGTCATTGCGACCTCTGAACCAGCAGACAGCTAAGTCTCAACTTTGAGCCCTGTTGACATTTACAAAAGACAGGCCTCGATACTTGTTGACATTTACAAAAGACAAGTATCACCTACCTTGAGCTTGATGACATTTACAAAAGACAAGTCTCAACTTTGAGCCCTGTTGACATTTACAAAAGACAGGCCTCGATACTTGTTGACATTTACAAAAGACAAGTATCACCTACCTTGAGCTTGGTGGCGTCTCAATCGGTTATGTCATTGCGACCTCTGAACCAGCAGACAGCTAAGTCTCAACTTTGAGCCCTGTTGACATTTACAAAAGACAGGTCTCGATACTTGTTGACATTTATAAAAGACAAGTATCACCTACCTTGAGCTTGGTGGCGTCTCAATCGGTTATGTCATTGCGACCTCTGAACCAGCAGACAGCTAAGTCTCAACCCCGAGCCCTGTTGACATTTACAAAAGACAGGTCTCGATACTTGTTGACATTTACAAAAGACAAGTATCACCAACCTTGAGCTTGGTGGCGTCTCAATCGGTTATGTCATTGCGACCTCTGAACCAGCAGACAGCTAAGTCTCAACCCCGAGCCCTGTTGACATTTACAAAAGACAGGTCTCGATACTTGTTGACATTTACAAAAGACAAGTATCACCAACCTTGAGCTTGGTGACGTCTCAATCGGTTATGTCATTGCGACCTCTGAACCAGCAGACAGCCGAGTCTCAATTTTGAGCCTGTTGACATTTACAAAAGACAGGTCTCACCCATACTCGCTGACACTTACAAAAGGCAAGTATTTCCCCTTTAGCCCCGTAAAGGCTAATCTTGAGACTGGTGACTTCTCAATCGGTTATGTCATTGCGACCTCTGAACCGACGGATAGCCACGTCTCATTATCCAATCCAACAAAGACTATGTTCTCAAGTGATTGCGATACAATTTGGAATCGCGATTCAGAAAGTAGAACAAGATTGGAGACTCGACAGGAAGTCAAAACAAAAGAAAGAATTTTCATTGATTCCAAAAGGATGGGGTACATGGAGGCACACATACAACGACCTACAGGCGTACATTGTAAGATTTGAGCCGCTCTCCAAGGGAGGCTAGCCTCGCCCTCCTGTCATCAGCAGCCTGGGCAAACGCATGCGACCTCAGCTCAGCCTCATTGAAATCCATTGCCTGGGCCAAACGAGCTTCGACCTCCACCAAAGTTGCCCTCTGCGATAATCCCTGCTGTGAGAGTTCATCATTTTGAGCCCTGAGCTGCTCAAGCCGTGCAGCTTCTTCGAGACGCACCGGTTCAACCTTGGACAAGAGAAGAGTTCCCTTCTGGATCATCTCTCTGGCCTTCCCGACCTTATCTTCAGCGTCAAGAAGAGCACTAGTGGAGGCATCGATGGCATTTCCAACTTCCGCTTGCTTTGTCTCCAAGGATTTCAAGTCAGAAGAAATAGCCTCGGCAGCTTCTTGAGCGGCAAGACGGGCCTCATGCTTTTGAGCGACGAGACGCGCAAATCGCTCATCAACCAAAGACTCCAGGTCCGAACGGCTGAGACAGCGCCATTCCTCTACATCCCTCTCGAATTGATCCACCAGGAGTTCCAAGGCAGCGGCCTGGTGCTACCCTTCAAAGTCCCGAATACTTTCAATATTGCGGGAGAGGACCACCTTCAAAATTGAGAACGATATAGTCGATCCCTTCAAGACCAGGTCGATGGATCGCTCTAAGCCTTTATAAAAGCTATCGACTATATCACCTATAAAATCATTTTCAACCTCGGCCACCTCTGGTAGATGGGCAATCTCAGAAAAGTCCACCAGCCTGGTCGATGCTACCGTGGAAGGAGTAACGGGGACATTAACAACAGCAGGACAGGTCGTCGGTGATCTCGGCGGAGTCTTCATGGAAATCAGTACGCTAGCCACCGCTGAGGTAGGGCTGGCGACCATCTCCTGAACAGCAGGCTCAACCACCAGGGTTGGGGAAGTAGGGCTTGTAATCACCCTCAGCTCCGCGCTTGGCAAAATTGTCGGCACCCCACTCGTTGATACAGTTGGGAGTGAGGATACCTCCGGAACTGCCGCCCCTTTAGCCTCTGGTCCCTCGGCTGGCTTGGGCCGATAAGAGGGCAGGTCGCCATACAGCGGATCCAACACAGCAGCATCTGCCGCGGTCGAAGTGCTTATGTCACCCCTTGACCCTTCAGGAAAATCGTCTGGCTCCCTTGAAGCTGATGCACCTTAAAAGGCCGAACACCTATAATAAGACTGTGGTTAGTCGGGGCACAACATACAAAAGAAGCCAAGAGGTCGGGACAATACCAAAGGATGATGTCGCCTCAAACATCTCGTCAGCCGCATCAGTCTCCATGCGCTCCATCGGGAAATTCTTGGCGGAGTCAACACGAATAGCCGGCCCGCTGTCGCTTGCCGAGTATCCCATGGACCACCCAATAGAGATCAATGCTACAGGACTTCCTTTGGAAGTCCCAGCGCCCGAAGGACCAATGTCGGCCGCATCACCTCCGGACTCCTCCGGGTGGGCAAAAGAACCAGCTTCAGTCCCATAAGTAAACAGGGGATCATAATGTTCCCCTTGCTCCCCAGCTGCCTCAGCTCCTACATCAAGAAGCAAATAATAAGTTACTTGGAACACACCAAAGGCATATTCTACGGACGGAGTTGATCTTACCCAGATCCGGAGCAAATTCACCAGTAGTCGGTTCAGCAACCGACGGTCCAACCACTAATGGGGCAGCAGGAGGGAATGCTGCAGTGGGATAACCCTCCACGATAATTGTAGGAGCCTGGCGACGGGGCTTCTTCACCAGCGACTTCCTACGAGATCCACCTTCCCGCTTTCTTTTGAAGTGGACGTCAGAATCCTCTTCCTCCACTTCTTCTACACATTGCGGGGGAGCTGTCCCCATTACACCAGAGCCAGTTGCGGGAATCCCAGCCCCCGCCCCCGCTTCGAAGCGAGGACTTCCTGCATCTGAGGCCTCGCTGTCATCAACAGCGACGAATTCCTCTATGCCTGGGACGTGAACCCTTTTGCCTTCCCTTTTCTCAGAAGCCTTCCGTTTCAGCCTCTGAGAAATTAACCTCACACCAGAGCTGTTGGCCTTGAATCTGAGAGGTGTGGAGTTGGAAGTTGTGTACCACTGGCAGAAGCACAGGGTCATTTGAAGATTAGGATTCCTCAACGGCGTGCGCAGCCGCGCCTCAGTACCACCTGCAGTAAAGAATCGCCAGGCACGGGCCCCATCAATGAGACTCCCCATGAAAGCCAAATCGAGATTGGGGTTCCCACATACAGCTGGTCATATCCAAACTGTCGAGCAAACCGGCTTGGGATTTAGGGTTCCAAATAGCAGGTATCCCCGCTTCTATACAATAAGTGTGAGAGCCGGATGCTGACCAGCCACTCAAAAACTCCCCGGCTCAGGGAAGACTGCCCTTCCCCCGCATCTCTGAACTCTTCATCATAACCTGCACCCCGAATGCGGGGAAAACAGCGGAAGAGACTATAAACGTCATATCGACGTACCAATTTACGGGCCTCAGCCACGTAAGTCTTCAGCCACGAACGTCCTTCGAATCGGCGGAGAAGCGCCATTCGAAAACCTTGCGGGGGGTCCTCTCCAGCTTCAATCAACGAAGGACAATGTAAGGCGAACCACGCCATCAAATAGGTGTACGGCAGACCTATCCTAGGATTGGGTCCATCGCAAGGCGAAGTGGCTCCCTTTCCACGCTTCGTCGCTGGCGGACTACAAAAAGCCTCCGTTAATGCACGAAGGCCTCTTTGGATGCAGCACACCATGGCCGGAAGAAGGCCCAGAGGGCGACCATGGACCAAACGAATAGCGAGCAGCAAGACATTCGGATGAACGACGTCACCCGAAGAAGATGGCACTACGCATTTCTTCAGCCAGACGGTTAAGAAACCAGCCAGCAGTGCCTTCCGAGACATCAGCCGACGGGCCTGATGGTGGAAGCTCCGAAGGACATCACCCTTCTCATAGGGACCATCATCTTCCGTCACAACAAGATCTCTCTGAAGATGCTTTTGCATTCGTTCAAAGATATCCTCGTCAGCAACTCCGCAATGAGCTGCTTCAGGAGCATTCCTCATATCCGGGAACAAGTAATTCCCCCAACTCTTCAAGCTACAGGAAGTTCCCTTACTGCCCCCATGGATACCGGAACAAATGTGCAAATGGCACATTAACTCCCGATAAGTCTCGAACAAGGCAGGCTCCTGCTTCTCCAGAAGAGCCAACTCCGCCTCGCACATAAATTATTCTTCATATGGGAGAGACCCAAAAGGCAGAGCAGAGACTTCCCACATCTCATGCAAAGCCATACCCAACTCGCCAACAGGGGTGAAGAAAGTCCCTGAAGCTGGGCAATACAATTCAAAGATGGCATAAAAGCACGCCACATTCATCTCAATGTCGTGGCAGGTCGCCCTGACGGCCTCATAGAGGTTCAGCCTCTCCAAATCCTCCTCGAAATGAGCAAGGTGTAGGTAGTCAAATCCATCCACCACGTCTTCGGAGGGTGAATCCAGCCTGGAGCCCTGAAGTCAGTGGCTGGGTAGTTCCCATTGACCTTGCAGAACTGGTTGCCAAAGGTCAGTGCCACAGCCGGATTTTCTCCCACTGGGATCTCTCGCGATACATTCCCGGGGTGTAGACCCATTATGCAACGAGGAGGCCCCGCTTTTGCATAACCAGGAGACTGAAACATCAATCTCCCTACGTGGACGGAGTCGGTATTTCGGCTCACGTCCCATGCCATCTTCCGAGCCTGCGTCACACACTGGAAGGAAGACAAAGAAAAATGTCGTTTGTTGGATGGGAGGTAAAACTTCTCATCATCCAACTGGAAGATCCATTGCCCTTCTCCGGCCTGTAGTTGGTGATCAGGGTCTGGTGCGGCATCCCCAAACATGAAGTCAGGCTTCCTATAAGTTCGACGGTCAATATCTTCGAGAGGAGCCGTAGTCAGAATGCTCCTCGTGGTGAGTTGATCACCACCATGAATAAGCGTGTCTCGAACAATGGAGCTCCGCTCACTAAACAGAGAAGCTTGTCCTTGAAATTGGAAGCTGATATTGCCATCTACTCCTCTGGTCATCCCAAACAGATTGTTCAAGGGACCGGGAATATAGTGCACTGCAAGAGCAAAAAGAACTATGATTAGTTCACCAGCCAAGCGAACACAAAGATACAAATTTCACCAAGGCATAGCCTCGCCCAGTGAGAAAAGCCAACAAGGCGATAGCCTCGACAAAGCTTAGCCTCACGGACAAGTCCGTATTTCGCAGAAAATGTCCAAGTATTAACTTCGCTTAAGCAGAAGGTGGTACAGCCCTAAGGGCTAACTTCATCAAAGGGGCATTATGGTCAAAAGTCATCCTTTACGGCCATGATTGAAGGGACAGACCCGTATCCTGTTCCTCAACAGGACGAAGACAGCCCAAGTAATAGCTTCGTACGGAAGCTTAAAGAAGAACTGTTCAGTTCTTAGATCCCCGTCCAAGAAAATAAGGGAAATTCAGGGAAATGGATTCCCTAACAAAAACAGATCATGCTTGATCGTTCTGAATTCACCTAAAGATAGCCAAATATCGGCTTTAAAAGAGAGACCACAGTCTCTAATCAAAAGGGAAAGTCCCTTACCGGCGACTGGTCGTTCGATGACCGGAGGAGGAGGAGGACCCTCCGCTGCAGAAGTTTCCACTTCTTTCCCCGCTCGTCTTTTGGGCGCCATTGAAGAGCTGTGAAAGTTCTTAAAGCTTTCTGAATAAAGAAGAAAGAAGAAGAAGAAGAGTCAAAAGTTCTCTGAAAAAGAGATCTGCTCCTGCTTAGCCCGATCGGGCTTTTATAGGCCAATCAGCGCCCGAAACAATACCTCGAAAAGGGCACAAAGCCGCCGTTTCGAATTAATTGGAAACGCCGCCTAAAACGCCTTCCCGAGAAGCGCTGATTCAGCCCCACTAAGGGTTAACTTCGTCGTGGATCAAAGTGCGGACTTCGCACAATCCATCAAGGATCTCGCCAAAAGGGTTGCCTTAGCCCCCTAAAGGCACAGTTCGCTGACGTGCCAGTCTCGCGAAGCCCATTCAAAAAGGACTCTGTCCTTAACTCCGCATACAGCTTAGCCCCGCTATGGCCAAACTTTCAATGAAAGCAAACAAAAATCAGATGAGCAGAAGATAAACTTTCATTGATTTAAAAGGAAGAGTACATGGATACTACGTCAAGGTTGTGCTTCGTACAACAGATTCAGTTGCTCAACAGGATCATTTGCGCAAAAGGCATACAAGTGGTTTCATCTACTTCCAAGCAAAACCAACTGGACACAGAAGGCCTTCCTCCTGCACAAGGCTATAAGCCTTCACATAAGGACAGATTGTGCCACCGGGACAAGGCCGTAATCCTTCGCTTAATGGCAGATTTTGCTGCCAGAAAGCTGGATGCCCTTTCGAAAAAATTGGCAAAGGACTGTTCGCCACCAGCCGGCCAGATCACCCATGATGAAAATTGGCAATGATGTCAGTGATCTCACAGGTGACGTCCACTATCCCGAAGTGGATCATCCCCTGTAGGCGACTACCAGCCTCGCCTCAAAGTGGATCATCTCGGATAAGCGACTGCCAACAGCCTCTGGGACATACATCCGCTGCCCCAAGTTGTTCCTCCTGCTTAAAAGTAAAGCTTCAATCGGGGAAGCATAAGGCAACTTTTCGGTCTTTTTCATCAAGTCACAAGATTGCCGAACATAGCTCACTGCAATGCAAATCAGAACAGATTAGCAGTTAAACACAGAAAGAGCTGCAAAAATACTAAGTCAGATTCTTTGGGGGCGAAGCAATCTGATTTCAGTTAAAGCAAAGGATAAGCCTCGCTTGCACAGCAATAATGGGCTAGCTCAGCAAACGCCAAGTCCTAACCTCGCCTATATGGCTAAGCCAGACTGATCCTGTGGGACACAGTCTTAGCCTCACCAATATGGCAAGACTGGCTCAACTTTGAAGAGACCAAGTCCCAAGTTCTGCCTGCGTAGCGGACTTAACATGCAGTGATCCTTCTGAGATCAAGTCAAGATGATAGCTTCCCTGGGAAGCTATGGGGCCGTTTGTTTCGCGTAAAACTCCGTAATTCGTAAATCACTTACTACCTAATTATAACTACGACGTTTGTTTGGACCGTAATTCGTAAAAGACTTACGTAACTCAACTAACACTCACTTGCAACCCAGTTACCACTCACTTACAGCCCAGTTACAGTTAATTTTGTGGTCATACAAATTTGTAATATTTTTTATATTAATATTAAAAAAATTTAATATTTACCTTTTTTAATATTTATTTGCAGTATTAAAACTTTTAAAATCACCAAATAGTTAATTTTGTGGTCAACTTTTTCACTTACGACATATACATTACAATAACCAAACACCATAAAGTACAATACACTTTCCCACTTTACAATTTTATATTACCAACCAAACACCGTAAAATTTACATACATGTAACTCATTTACGATTGTAAAAGACTTTACCAATTACAACTACGAATTACGGTCAATTACGACAACCAAACAGACCCTATGTTGAAATCATTCCCTGCAGATCAGCCAATTGCAAGATGAAGAACAAGGGAAACTAATCCCTGAAGTAGCTGTTAAAGCTAAATTAAGGGAGATGAATTCCCTAAAATCGGTGAAGTCGTTGAATGATCAAGACTTACCGGTCCTTGGCCGGATAATGACCAGAGTGGGCATTCCCACTACTTCAGAGATCTGAGTATCTCTCTCAACCAA
>JAVJIF010006236.1:147500-150000 GCA_038442645.1 Agave tequilana | reverse complement strand
TTTCGTCTTTTGCTTTTGATCTGGCAATGCTGTCGAATCGGGTGATGCTTTTGAGCTGGAGATGCTGTCTGCTTTTGTCGTCTTGTGATGAGTGATAGTATTTTATCTTCTTGTGATGAGTGCTTTGTCTTCTGTCTTCTGATGGTGGAATCTGCATAAAAGTGTCTCTTTCTTCTCTTTCTTCTCTCTCTTTTTTCTTTTAATATCAAGGGATGTTGGCCACCGATGGGATCGGTGGAGGTGGAGGATGTGTGGAGTTTGCCCGGGAACGGTTGAGTTGCTTCTGCATCTTCTTAAATTTTTGGAATTGTAAGAACTGTTGGAATTCGTCTTCAGAATCAGAGTCGTCTGGGAGTTGAACTGGGTTTT
This sequence comes from Agave tequilana, assembly GCA_038442645.1. NCBI lineage: Eukaryota > Viridiplantae > Streptophyta > Magnoliopsida > Asparagales > Asparagaceae > Agave > Agave tequilana. The sequence goes on along the minus strand of JAVJIF010006236.1, from coordinate 149,631 downwards.
GGAGTTGGATTTGGAGTAGTGGAAGGATCCGTTTGCTTGGTAATTTGTTGAATATGATGTTGGAGTTTTTTGCCGGTGGCGAGGAATTCAGTAACTATTGTGTCCCGAACAGAGAGCTTGATTAAATTTGTCCCCACATTTAATTTTGAATTCTCGGAAGGGACTATAGGAAATTTGTCGGCAATACTATAATGTTGAGCAACTCTGTAACTCCAATAGAAAATCCATGAAACCTTGAATTCTCTGTAGAACTATACTGTCTTGACATAGTGTAGTCCTTTGGCTTTGAGTAGGTAGAGATTGAAGCCTTTGAGTATTGCTGGTGTAGAATATCTGTTGTGCGTCCGTATGAATGCCACCACTCATAGAACCAAATTGAAAAATCTCTTGACAGTTTGAATTAAGCTAAAAAATCATGAATGATCAAATGGTTTGTAGAGGAATGCGCGATACCAGCCATCTGATAATCATGATAGGAGTAACCTTTTGGAATGTAATTGACTATAATATCCTTCATTGTAGCATAGGATCCCATTCTGTCGGTTTGATTACTCTTTTGATGATGCATTTTGAATAAGAGATTCTGTCGGGATTGTTTTTGTCCATAGTATGATATAGCTCAATAGAGCCAGAGTCAACGAGAACAAGTTCATAATATCGTTGAGTTTTGAGTGGGTTGTCTGGAATCCATTGACAACCAGAAGGTAAGATTTTATTAACAAATGAGGAGAGGGTTTTGTAATCAGGAATTTCAGTAAAGATGGTAAGGAGTAGATGTTCTGGATTCCTTTTGGTGAAATAAGGAGATGAATCAGATGTTACTGAGGGCGTGATGTGTTTTGAATTTTGGCAGAAGGCGTTTGAAGAGTCATGGCATAAGGAAGAGAAGAAAAATTACCTAAGACTTGGAATTTATTGGGACTTTGAATAGGCGAGGATGAAGTGATGAGATTTTTATTTCATAGTCTTTGGAATTGACAGTCTTTTGAATCGGAGATTTTGCCTTTGTCGGTACTCATTTTGAATTTGTTGTTAAGAATTCACGAGTTAGGAAATCGGGTAAGGAATTATTTGAACCTTTAAGATACTCTATATCAAAATCAAAATAGAAAGAATAGCTTGTCATCTAGCAAAATTTGCTTAGATGCAATATTTTAACATCTTTTTCAAGAATAAATTTAGCGGATTGACAATCAATTCGGAAGAAGGAATTTTTTATTCAGAAGATCATCTTGGAATTTAGAAATACATTGAACAATGGAAAGAATTTCCTTTTTGATGGTGGAGTAAGATTTTTGAGGACCGAGCCATACCCCAGAATGAAATCTAACCAGTTGCTCATGAGATGTTTGTTGAAATCTTTGTTTTAGTATGCCACCATATCCTATATCCGATGCGTCTATTTCACTATCATGAATGCATGAGGATGAGGAATGCATAGACATGGTAATGAATGGATTTTCTCTTACTTTGTTTGACTATTTGAGTATGCTTATCAGACCATGCTGGTGGATTTTTTTGGAGTCTTTGAAATAGTGGTGCACAAATTATCGTATTTTTGGGATGAAATCAGATACGTAATTTAAACATCCTAAAAATCTTTGTAACTGGGTTTTATCTTTAATTTCATCGGGAATTTGTTTGCAAATTCTATTGATCTATTGATTGTGTTATGGTTCCCCTATGAATATTGTGAATTTAGAATTGTGAATTGTAATATTAATGAATACAAACCATTTCTGATATGTGAATCCCTTAATAGTTGAAATGAAGTTAGAGTCAGAGGGTTCAGTGGTTGAAATGGTGATTTCGTTTAATGAGAAAGGTAACTCTTCTTCCGATATGGTTGCAATTTCTTTTCCTTTATCGAGTTGAGTCTGAATAAGGCACATTTGGGTTTCGTATGCTAAATTTTTTGTTTCTATTTGGCTTAAATTTTCTTTAATATTCTTAATTTCTTCTTTTAATAATTTTATTTCTGTTCGAAGTTCATGAATGCTATTTGGTTGGGGCTTCAAGGTTGTATTTACGGGATAGGTCTCAAAAAGTTTTGAGATACTAAAAGGTTGAATTAGTTTATCCATATTGTCTTCTTCATTGATTATTAGGGTTTTCAATTTTTCTAAATGTT
>JAVJIF010006236.1:140000-142500 GCA_038442645.1 Agave tequilana | reverse complement strand
AAACAAAAACTACAACTCTATTCTGAAATAAATAAAATATCTAAAGACAATCAGGATAAACCGATTCAACCCTTTAGTATTTCTAAACCTTTTGAACCATATCAAACAGCTTTAAAACCCCATCTACATAATATTCATAACTTTCGAACAGAAATCAAATTATTAAAAGAAGAGATTAAAAATATTAAAAACCATTTAAATCACACAGAAACAAAAAATCTAGTATATGACACCAAAATATGCCCTACTCATACTCAACTACAAAAGGCAAAAGAAACTATAATCAAAGAAGAAGGACCACCCTTCTCATTAAATGCAATCACACTTTCAACCATTAAACCCTCCGACTTCATCTCAACTATTCAAAAATTTACTTATCAAAAATGGTATATATTCATAACTATTTCAATTCACGATTCTAAATTCACCTTTACTGTTATGGTTGATTCTTGAGCTGACCATAGTGTAATTAGAGATGGCATATTTCCAACAAAATACTATGAACCAACAACAGAAAAATTAGTCACAGCAAATGATTCTCCTTTACGTGTTAAGGGAAAACTTACAAAAACATTCATATGCCATGACAAAATATGCTTTAAACACCAATTCATAATTGTCGATGACTTAAACACCGATGTTATATTAGGAATTCCATTCCTCACACAAATCTATCCATTTTGGGTTGATTCACAAGGATTAGGAACAAAAATTATGGGACAAAAATCTTATTCAAATTTATAACCCCTCTACAATATAAGGAATTAAATATTTTGCAAACTAATTCAATTTATCATAGCCTAAATTTAATCCAAAGAAAACAAAATAAAATCATGTTCCTCCAAGATGATATTTTATATCATAAGATTGAACGACAATTACAAAATATTGACACACAATATAAGATTAAAAAATTAATAAAATTATATACTAAAGAAGTCTGTGCTGATATTCCTAATGCTTTTTGGAACCGAAAAAGGCACATTGTAGATCTCCCTTATGAAAAAGATTTCTCAGAAAAAAACATTCCAACTAAGGCTAGACCTATTCAAATGAACCACGATTTATTAGAAATATGTAAAAAGGAATTACAAACTTTACTTGATAAAAAATTAATCAGACCCTCTAAATCTCCTTGGAGCTGCGCTGGATTCTATGTAATGAATCAAGCAGAAAAAGAACGAGGAGCTCCTAGATTAGTCATTAATTATAAACCATTAAATAAAGTATTACAATGGATTAGATATCCAATCCCCAATAAAAAAGATCTGTTACAACGTTTATATAATGCTAAACTTTTCTCCAAATTTGATATGAAGTCAGGTTTTTGGCAAATTCAAATCGCAGAAAAGGATAGATACAAAACGGCGTTCACAGTACCATTCGGTCATTATGAATGGAATGTGATGCCTTTTGGATTAAAAAATGCCCCCTCAGAATTTCAAAGAATTATGAATGACATATTCAATCCTTATACAACATTTTCTATAGTCTATATTGACGACGTTTTAATATACTCCGAAAATATAGATCAGCATTTCAAACATCTTAATATTTTCTTTCATACAGTAAAAAGAAATGGATTAGTAATTTCCGCAACAAAAATGAAGTTATTTCAAACATCTGTCAGATTCTTAGGACACAACATTCATAGAGGAACAATAACACCAATAAATAGATCAATAGAATTTGCAAATAAATTTCCTGATGAAATTAAAGATAAAACACAATTACAACGATTTTTAGGATGTTTAAATTACGTCTCTGACTTTATCCCAAAAATAAGAATAACATGTGCACCATTATTCCAAAGGTTAAAGAAAAATCCACCAGCATGGTCTGACAAGCACACTCAATTAGTCAAACAAATCAAAGAGAAAGTGCATTCACTATCATGTCTATGCATTCCTCATCCTCATGCATTCATGATAGTCGAGACCGATGCATCAGACATAGGATATGGCGGCATATTAAAACAAAAATTGCAGCATTCCCCTCATGAGCAATTAGTTAGATTCCATTCAGGTGTCTGGTTAGGTCCTCAAAAATCTTATTCTACTATCAAGAAAGAAATTCTTTCCATTGTTCAATGCATTTCTAAATTCCAAGATGATCTTTTGAATAAAAAATTCCTTCTCCGAATCGACTGTCAGTCTGCCAAATATATTCTTGAAAAAGACGTCCAAAATATCGCATCTAAGCAAATCTTTGCTAGATGGCAAGCTATTCTTTCTATTTTTGATTTTGATATTGAATATCTTAAAGGTTCTAATAATTCCTTACCTGATTTCCTAACTCGAGAATTTTTAACTACAGATTCCAAAAATGAATACAGACAAAGGTAAATCTCTGATTGTCTCATCTTCTCACAGAAAGCGGAGCAAATACTCTAACAAGGGTAAAACTCCTCTTAATCCTCCAAAGCATACTCCCCTCACTATTCCTCAAAGACTGACCTTCTTCGAAAACGATCGTACAAGACTAGTTTATGATATGCTAG
>JAVJIF010006236.1:115000-135000 GCA_038442645.1 Agave tequilana | reverse complement strand
TTTTGACTAAAAGTCAAACTTTTAACCCTGATTAGCGTGAGCTAGGCCTTATAAGATACGAATAAGGCCCAAATAGGAACAAAATGCGATTATCAAAGACGGGATTCATATTACATAGTTTTTATATATAATTACTTCTAATTAAACTTGTTCTAGTCTTAATACGGAAGTTTGATCAAAAGTCAAACTTTCACCCTGATTGGCCTGAATTAGGAGCCGGATATGGCTTAAACAGGGAGTAAACTTAATTTTAAAGAGCCGCAAGTAGTATTATAGTTCTATATACAATTATTACTACTTAAACTTGCTTCTAGTTTTAATCTAGAAGCTTGACTTTTGTCAAACTTTCAGCCATGGTTTGTATGATTAGGCCTTATTGGAGCCGAATAGGAACCAAACATGAGGAAAACATGGTTTTCAAGGGTCATGAATGGTAATACTAAGTCTCTATGTACAAGTACAACTAATTAACCTTGTTTCTAATATTAATAAAGAAATTTGATCATAAGTCAAACTTTAAAGCGCTGACTGACTTGAACTAGGCCTTATAAAAACTGAATAGGGTCCAAACGGGGAGAAAATGCACTTTTCAAGAGCCGGGAGTAGTATTTTATTGTAATTTTGTATAATTACTACTAATTAAACTTGTTTCAAGTCTTAATTTAGAAGTTTGACCAAAAGTCAAATCTTTAGCCCTTATTGGCTGACTAGGCCTTATAAGAGCGGAATAGGGCCCAAATGGGAGGAAATATGCTTTTCAATAGCTGAAAGTGGTATTACATAGTTTCTATTTATAATTACTACTATTTAAACTAGGTTCTAATTTTAATTAGAAAGTTTAACTAAAATTCAACGTTATAACCCCGATTGGCCTAAACTAGGCCTTATAAGACCCAAATAGGGCCCAGATAGGGAGAAAATATGGTTTTCAAGAGCCGGGAGTAGTATCACATTATTTTTATGTATAATTTCAAATAATTTAACTTGTTTCAATTCTTAATTTAGAATTTTTTCAGAAATCAAACTTTTAGCCCCGCTTGTCCTGAACTAAGCCATATAAGAGCTAAAAAGGGGCCAAACATGGTTTTCAAGAGCTGAGAGTTATATTACATAGTTTTTATGTGCAATTTCTATTATTTTACCTTATTTCTAGTGTTAATTTGGAAGTTTGATCAAAAGTCAAATGTTCAGCCCCGATCAGCCTGAACTAGGCCTTATAAGAGCCATAAAAGGGGCAAATCAGGGAGAAAATGTGATTTTCAAGAGCCAAAAATAGTATTACATAGTTTTTATATATAGTTACTACTAATTATACTTGTTTCTAGTATAAATTGGGATGTTTGACCAAAGTCAGACTTTCAGTCCCGATTGGCTTGAACTAGGCCTTATATGAGCCAAATATGACATAAACAGAGAGAAAACATGATTTTAAAGAGCCAGGAGTAGTATTACATAGTTTCTATCCACAATTGCTGCTAATTAACTTTGTTTCTAATGTTAATTGGAAAGTTTGATAAAAAGTCAAACGTTCAGTCCCGATTGGCCTGAACTAGACCTTATAAGAGCCAAAAATACGATTTTTAAGAACTGGGAGTAGTATTAAATAGTTATTATGTATAACTACTACTAATTAAACTTGTTTCTAGTCGTAATTGGGAAGTTTGATCAAAAGTCACTCATTTCAGCCCCGATTAGCCTGAACTAGGCCTTATAAGAGCCGATTATGACCTAAACATGGAGAAAATATCGTTTTAAAGAGTCAGGAGTAGTATTACATAGTTTCTATGTATAATTACTACTAATTATTACATAGTTTCTATATATAATTACTACTAATTAAACCCTAATTAGCCTGAATGAAGCATTATAAGAGCCAAATAGGACCCAAATGGGAGGAGAATATGGTATTCAAGAGCCGTGAGTGGTATTGCATAGTTTTTATATCTAATTACTACTATTTAATCTTATTTTTAGTGTTAATTAGAAGTTTGGCCAAAAGTCAAACTTTTAGCGCCAATTAGCCATAGGGTCCAAATAAGGAGAAATGCAGTTTCTAATAGCCGAGAGTATATTACATAGTTTTATGTATAATTACCAAAACTTGTTTCTAGTCTTAATTAAAAAGTTTTACCAAAAGTTAAATTTTCAGCCTCGACTGGCCTGAACCAGGCCTTATAAGAGCTGAGAAAGGTCCAAATGAGGAGAAAATTTAGTTTTTAAGAGCCGGGAGTAGTATCACATAGTTTATATGTATAACTATTACAAATTAAACTTGTTTCTATTCTTAATTTTGGGGTTTGACTAAACGTCAAACTTTCAGCCCTGAATTGGCCTAAACTAGGCCTTATAAGAACCCAATAGGGTCTAATCGGGGAGAAAATGTAGTTTTAAAAGCTGGGGGTAGTCTTATATAGGTTTTATGTATAATTACTACTAATTAAACTTGTTTCTAATCTTAATTGGGAGTTTGATGAAAAGTCAAACCTTCAGCCCTTATTGGCCTTAACTAGGCCTTATAAGAGCCGAATAGGGGCCAAACGAAAGGAAACTATTGTTGTCAAGAGCTGAGAGTATTATTATATAGTTTCTATATACAATTATAACTAATTAACCTTGTTTCAAGTGCTAATTGGGAAGTTTGAATAAAAGTCAAATTTTTAGCCCCGAGTTAGCCTAGACTAAGCCGTATAACAGCCGATAGGTCCTAAACGGGGAGAAAATGAAGTTTTCAAAAACTCAGAGTAGTATTACATTACTTTTACGTATAATTATTACTAATTAAACTTGTTTCTATTCTTAATTGGGATGTTTTACTAAAAGTCAAACTTTCAGCCCTGATTGGCTTGAACCAAGCCTTATGAGAGCAGAATAGGGCCCAAACGGGGAGAAAACATGGTTTTCAAGAGCTAGGAGTAGTATCACATAATTTATATGTATAATCACTACTAATTCAATTTCTATCTATTCTTAAGTTGGAAGTTTGACAAAAGTTAAACTTTTCAGCCCCAATTGACTTGAATTATGCCTTATATGAGCCGAATTGTGCCCAAACTAGAGGAAAATATGGTTTCGAGAGCTGAGAGTGGTGTTACATAGTTTCTATGTACAATTACTGCTAATTATCCCTGTTTCTTGTGTTAATTAGGTATTTTTACCAAAAGATAAACTTTAACCCCGATTGGACTGAACTAGGCCTTATAAGATATGAAAAGGGCCTAAACTGGGACAAAATGCGATTATCCAGAGCCGGGAGTAGTATTACTTAAGTTTTATATATAATTACTTCTAATTAAACTTTCTTCTAGTCTTAATTGGGAAGTTTGATCAAAAATCAAACTTTCACCCCAACTGGCCTGAACTAGGAGCCAAATATAGCTTAAATAGGGCAAAAATTTAATTTTAAAGAGCCGAGAGTAGTATTAAATAGTTTCTATATTCAGTTACTGTTACTTAAACTTGTTTTTAGTCTTAATCTGAAAGTTTGACTTTTGTCAAACTTTCAGCCCTAGTTGTCCTGAATTAGGCCTTATAAAAGTCGAAAGGGACCAAACGGGAGAAAAACATGGTTTTGAAGTGCCATGAATGGTATTACAAAATTTCTATGTATAAGATACTACTGATTAACCTTAATTTCTAATATTAATTAGGAACTTTGACTAAAAGTCAAATTTTAAAAGCATGGTTGGCCTGAACAAGGCCATATAAAAGCTAAATAGGATCCAAACGGGGAGAAAATGCAGTTTTTAAGAGATGGGAGTAGTTTTACATATTAACTTTGTATAATTACTACTAATTAAACTTATTTCAGGTCTTAATTTAGATGTTTGAGCAAAAGTCAAATCTTTAGCCCTTATTGGCCTGAATTAGACCTTTTAAGAGCTGAATAGGGCCCAAACGGCAGGAAATATTATTTTTAAAAGCTGAAAGTAATATTACATAGTTTCTATTGAAAAACACCTAGAGGGGGGGGTGAATAGGTGTAAATGCTAATCTAGAACTAAATGCAAAACTTAATGCGGAAGCTTAAAACAATCTTACAGTCACTTAATACAATCAACAAGTGTAGCCGAATTTCCCGTGAAGGGCTCTGGACTAACTCCTCTTGATTCCCCTTGAATGGGTTGAGGCGCTATGTGAAGCTCTTGTTGATTAGGTACAAGTGAGGCACACACACAAGCATACAATAGATATGGCAATATGAATCAATGCTCAACACAAGCAAATATGATATGATGATATGAATGATGCTTTGCACAAATAAGAGAGAGAGAGTTAAAGAGACAAGTGGAGCAAACGCAAACACAACGATATGTTTCGAGGTTCGAGCACCTTGCTCTACATCCCTGCCTACACCACCGTGTAGGATTTCCAATCCACTATCTCCCACCGAGGGAACCTCTACCGAAGAGGATTTGTTACAACACTAGGAGTACCGAACTCCTCTCTCATACAAACACCACCTCACACAAAAGGGGTAGGCCCTTAGCCAATACAACAACCAACACCTCTACCTAAGAGGGTTACAACCACCAAGCTCCACCTCACACAAGAGGGAGCAAACACAAATCTCCACCTCTACCAAAGAGGGAGCAAACCAATCACCTCAAATCCACAACCTCAACCTCTACCAAAGAGGGAGCAACCAAATAATGAGGGTTTACAATAGGTGGTCTCTTTCAACCACAAACAATCTCTCCTTTTCCACAAAAACAAGATCCTAATAGAATAGGATAGATGATATAGCTCAAGTGTGGAATCAAGGTGTTTTTGGAAACAAGCAACAAAGAAAAACTACTTGGGAAATCTCTTGTAAATGATAGAAAATGAAAACCAATACAATATCCCAAAACCTAGTTCTCTTTGATTTTCCAAAAAAAAAACCCAAAACAATAAAGATGAAATCTTTTTAGCACAAAAACTCTTTTAAAACTCTTTTAAAACAGTAGAGAAAGTCTGAAAATTTTGTCTCTAAAAACCTTGGCCAAAATCCCAAAGGAATGGGGTTTATATAGGGCTACCAGAAAACTAGCCGTTAGGCTGAGCTGGCAGCCTGACAGGCTACCGGTCGACCGGCCCGGTCGACCGCCAACGGTCAGAAATGTGACCGTTGGGCAAACCCGGTCGACCGCCCGGTCGACCCAAACAAACAGAGAGCACTGCTCTCAGACACGGTCGACCCGGACGGTCGACCGTCCCAATTCTGCCAAACGTGCACAGTTTTGTGCACGTCGGTCGACCGACCCGGTCGACCGACTTCATCCCAAGTCGACTTGGTCAGTTGAGTAGTCGACTGGTTGAAGCCTGGAACAGAATTCTGGGTCAGAAAAACAGTTTAAAAATATTTTGAAAATTCTTTTAAGTCTTCTAAAAATCCACAAAACTTGTTTTAACATTTTATATTGAAACACAAACAAGTGATAAAAATTTCAAGACATATATCAACATATTCAAGTCATTTTTGTGTCTTGCAAGTTTTATCAAAAACCAACACTTGTATTTTTATCAAACTTGATTTTTCAATATATTAATAGGAAAGTCAAAATAAGTTTGTTTAAAAGTTAAGCATGCATGTATAGAATGAAACAACTATACATATATCATTTAAACTTGTTTTGATCAACTATTCATGAAAACCAAAAACCAAACATAAAACGTGTGTGTTTGTGCACTTGAGCATATCAACTATACTAAACTTTACAAATGGATCTAAACACACTATCTAAACTAGGATACCTAAGTCTTCTTGACGATCTTCCATCTTCAAGTAGACTTGCTCCCAAACCGTGATCCACCGAGTGCAAATGAATGATCCTTAAGCTTTGGCACCGGAATCACCATGAAAAGCTTCTAAACTCCTTGTTGAAGCTAATCACCAACTAATATCTTGCTAATTGATCTGAAACTTAAAATCACAAGAATATTAGTAAACATAACTACATGAGTTGATCATCATCAAAACTAGAGTGGAAGGCCATTGGGCCAACAATCTCCCCCTTTTTGATGATGACAAAACTCATGGAGTTATATATGCATGGATTAAAGTTAAGCTTCAAGGAAGCTCCCCCTTAACTCATGCATAAGCAAATAAATAATAAATATGCAATGAATGGCAATGCATTATATCATGCATGAAAACACTAAAACTCTTATATCAACAAAACATGTTCTAGGCTCTATATACCAATGAAATATTCACAATAAACATGCTCTTATACCAATTGAAACTTTCAAAACAAAACATGCTCTAGATACCAATTAAAATCATAATATATGCAAAAACATAAGCATGCATATAATAAACTCTCAAATATTTCTCCCCCTTTTTGTCAATCATCAATAAAGGGGTAAAAACAAAATCAAAACATAAACAAATTCTTTCTATCAACAAGTTAATATTCTCCCCCTTTTTGTCTAAAACATAAATGATGTAAGGAAGGGGTGAATAACAAATCATAAGATGAACACTCAATTAAGATACCAAATGAAACATATATGTCAATCAAGTGCATTTTGATACCAATTGAAAGTGATCATAAAAGCAATCAACAAATGGTATATGCTATATACATTCATGAAGAGGAAGACGCTAAGTTAACTTCCCTACACATATGCATTACATGAAGAAGGGATGACAAGCCCCAATTCACATAACACATATTATGTAATGCATAAGAGGAGATGTGAAGCTCCCCCTACACACGTGTATCACATAAAGAAAGGATGTCAAACCTCTCAATACAAGATACACTCAACATGAATCTATATGTAGAAGAGATGTTAAGCTCTCCTTGCATATAGGCAATGTAAATCAAAAATTTGAGTATTTTCTTTAAACAAAATTTTGAGATATCAATTGAAGTTAAACATAAATCTTGAATTCCTAAACATGAATCTTGATACCAATTTGAAATTATTATTCTTTTAAAAGCAAATGATACCAAATTGAAATTCAATATTATCTATTCATAAAGCAAGGGAGTGGAAATCAAATACCAATTGAAATAGAATATGAAATACACATTTTCTCCCCCTTTATGAAATACCAAAAGAAACATTGCGTAGGCTTGAAATAAGATATCAATTGAAAACTAAATCAATTGAAATAAAGTTAAAGCTCAAGCTCTAGCATAAACAAGATTTTGTGAAAATTTATATCTTAAGCACAAATAAACATGTATATGTGTATGAAATAAACTGAGTACCAATCACAATAGATGATACCAATTAAAGAACATACATACACAATAAACAATTATGAGTATACAAAAAGGATCAAATTGATACCAATTGAAAGAGTTCAATGATACCAGTTGAAATAACAATAGCATGTGTATACCTCATATCATCTATCACCCAATCATGGTTCAAGTTTTAAAAGATTTTCATTGTTAAAGCATACATGAACATGATCTCCCATCCAACCACCCTTGGATGGTAGGGGTTTTCAAAAATAGATTTGAAAAATAGTGCATGTATGAAAATCTCTACCAAAATGAAGAATACGAGCTAGTTAAAATGAAAAATTTGTTAACTAGTACGAAATCCTTCAAGCAAGGAATAAAACAAAATAATTTTTCATAAAACATGAAATCCACATGATAGTCAACACTCTAATCCAATATAGCATAAATATGACTCATGAAAGCAAAACATGAGTAAGCATTAAATGTGAGTGTACAAATAAAATGTGAAGATCATAATCATGAAAATGATCAATTAAGCTCAATTATTCCTTAAACAAGAAAACATGAAAAGCATTAAAACAACTTAATCTTCAAGGCATATGTATGTCTAATACAAACTAAAGTATACATACATATCCAAAACACAACGAGTCCACAAATGTATATGCATGAAGGCACGTGGCTCAAAAAGGATGTATATGTATAAGATTAGTTTGGACAAGGTAGACATATACATGAAGTTAAACATAAATATATGAAAGATATGAAAACTAAATTTTCATTAAAAACAAATTTCATTTCAAGGTATATGTATGAATTGTCAACACAAGAAGTATACATACATATCCCTAAACACAAATGAGTCCATAAATATAGATTTGCATGAAAGGCAAATGACTCAAGGGGTATACATGTATATCTTAATGTTTTGGCAAAATAAACATATACATGAAATGGAAACTCATAATCATAAAATAAATCAAAAATATGAATACAAGTTTAAAATGTATGAATCATCAAAACTAGACTATACTAGCACATCTAATGGGTTCAAATAAGCATTCAAGCTCAACCATATATAGATTTATTTGTGGCCCACTATATGCACAAGTATAACTCCTAGTCTTAATGAAAACTAACACTTAAACAAATATTCAAATCATTGAGCATCAAAACAAGATAAAAATCAACATGATAAACAAAACATGATTATTATGTAAATTCTCATGTTATTAGATTTATGATGTACATGATAGCTAAGCTAACAAGAGAACACTAAAAATGTGACCATATAAGCATGTGTGTCTCAAATACTATACATGTATGTCAAGGATCTAATTAACATGGTATTTTCATACTAATCACTAAACAATGAAACATGCTATAAACAATGAATATGAAAAGCATGTAAACAATAAATAGGAGTTAGGAATCGTTACCAAAACCTAGAAGGCAACTCTCCTTGTCTCCAAAACATGGTGGTCCTCTCCACCAAACATCCCTTGAAAGTGATGCATCCAATTGATAAACTTTTTGGCTCGGAACGCATCCACTCCAAGGTGTCATCACTCTCACGTCATGTGAGAGCCCACACCTACATCATAAATAGGAGGGGTGGTCTTTGGTACCCATACCTTCTTGGGTCCATGGGGGTTAGTACCTTCTCTAACCCAAACAAATTTATTTGCTAAATTTGAAGTATGTAATCTATCAAAGCAAAATTTAGCAAGGTGGCCCTTACGTCCACAATGTGTACATGTGTACACATGAGCATACGTGTGATGGTGTCCGTGGGAAGCATGTGTATGCCGTGAAGGGTGTGCATGCATAAAAGATGGAACTTGTTTCTTTCGAACCAAGGATTCCAAGCGTATATGGTTCATGGCACATTTGCTCATAGTGGAGCCCAAACAATCCATTTTCTTCTTAATTAAATTTATATCATTTTCAATCAAGGAAGAAGTGGAAAAGTGTGTGATGCTACCCTAGCATGGCAAACATGTGCATCAATCTTATTTTGTAAAACAATATTTTTCTTTAAACAAGCATCCAAATCCTTAGAAATTGAAGCAATCTTAATTTTCAAAGAATCATTTTCTTTTAAAACAAAATCTACTTTTGAAGACAAATTTTCATTTTTCTTTAAAAGAGTTTCACAATCATTTTTAGATTTTAAAAAATCATTTTCTTTAAGTGCAAGTTCTAATTGAGATCTCAATGAATCCCTTTCATTATAGACCTCAACCTTCTCTTGCAAAACATTGTTAAGTCTAGAATGTAAACTCTTATTTTCATTTTCAAGTCCTAGACTTTTCTTTTTCAAAATTTTATATTTTCTATTAATTTTTCACACACAATAGAAAGTTCTTCATTCAATATATGAGCATCAAAATTATCATCACATGAAGAACTAGCATCATCATTGCTATCTAAGTGGGTTTCCGATTGTACCTCAAGGGAGTCATTCCCTTGGACCATGAAGCATTGAGAGTCGGATTCTCCACTAGATTCTTCCGGTTGGATTGGCAATAGAAGCTCGGAGGTGGTGGTTGTGGTTGTCAACAAATTCCACACTGCAAAGGCGGAATCAAAGTTAGAAACACGTAAAAGATAATCTTTAGATAATGTGCTTCTAATAGCCTCAAGGGCTTGTGCATTGGCCCCTATGTGATCACCATTAACAAGATAGCATTTCTTGGTAGCGGCAAGAAAGACATGCAAACCTAGGGTCTTTAGGTACATGGACATCCTATATTTCCAAACAACAATGTTGGAAGGATCAAAGCTAGGTGGGGTCATGAAGTCCATGGTATAAACTATATGTGTGCAATCAAGCAATGCAAACAATAGATTAGCAAGCAAATGGATCTCACTCCTAGGATGTTAAGCCTAATATCAGGAGCACTAGCTCTGATACCAATTGAAAAACACCTAGAGGGGGGTGAATAGGTGTAAATGCTAATCTAGAACTAAATGCAAAACTTAATGCGGAAGCTTAAAACAATCTTACAGTCACTTAATACAATCAACAAGTGTAGCCGAATTCCCCGTGAAGGGCTCTGGACTAACTCCTCTTGATTCCCCTTGAATGGGTTGAGGCGCTATGTGAAGCTCTTGTTGATTAGGTACAAGTGAGGCACACACACAAGCATACAATAGATATGGCAATATGAATCAATGCTCAACACAAGCAAATATGATATGATGATATGAATGATGCTTTGCACAAATAAAAAGAGAGAGAGAGAGTTAAAGAGACAAGTGGAGCAAACGCAAACACAACGATATGTTTCGAGGTTCGAGCACCTTGCTCTACATCCCCGCCTACACCACCGTGTAGGATTTCCAATCCACTATCTCCCACCGAGGGAACCTCTACCGAAGAGGATTTGTTACAACACTAGGAGTACCGAACTCCTCTCTCAAACAAACACCACCTCACACAAGAGGGGTAGGCCCTTAGCCAATACAACAACCAACACCTCTACCTAAGAGGGTTACAACCACCAAGCTCCACCTCACACAAGAGGGAGCAAACACAAATCTCCACCTCTACCAAAGAGGGAGCAAACCAATCACCTCAAATCCACAACCTCAACCTCTACCAAAGAGGGAGCAACCAAATAATGAGGGTTTACAATAGGTGGTCTCTTTCAACCACAAATAATCTCTCCTTTTCCACAAAAACAAGATCCTAATAGAATAGGATAGATGATATAGCTCAAGTGTGGAATCAAGGTGTTTTTGGAAACAAGCAACAAAGAAAAACTACTTGAGAAATCTCTTGTAAATGATAGAAAATGAAAACCAATACAATATCCCAAAACCTAGTTCTCTTTGATTTTCCAAAAAAAAACCCAAAACAATAAAGATGAAATCTTTTTAGCACAAAAACTCTTTTAAAACTCTTTTAAAACAGTAGAGAAAGTCTGGAAATTTTGTCTCTAAAAACCTTGGCCAAAATCCCAAAGGAATGGGGTTTATATAGGGCTACCAGAAAACTAGCCGTTAGGCTGAGCTGGCAGCCTGACAGGCTACCGGTCGACCGGCCCGGTCGACCGCCAACGGTCAGAAATGTGACCGTTGGGCAAACCCGGTCGACCGCCCGGTCGACCCAAACAAACAGAGAGCACTGCTCTCAGACACGGTCGACCCGGACGGTCGACCGTCCCAATTCTGCCAAACGTGCACAGTTTTGTGCACGTCGGTCGACCGACCCGGTCGACCGACTTCAACCCAAGTCGACTTGGTCAGTTGAGTAGTCGACTGGTTGAAGCCTGGAACAGAATTCTGGGTCAGAAAAACAGTTTAAAAAATTTTGAAAATTCTTTTAAGTCTTCTAAAAATCCACAAAACTTGTTTTAACATTTTATATTGAAACACAAACAAGTGATAAAAATTTCAAGACATATATCAACATATTCAAGTCATTTTTGTGTCTTGCAAGTTTTATCAAAAACCAACACTTGTATTTTTATCAAACTTGATTTTTCAATATATTAATAGGAAAGTCAAAATAAGTTTGTTTAAAAGTTAAGCATGCATGTATAGAATGAAACAACTATACATATATCATTTAAACTTGTTTTGATCAACTATTCATGAAAACCAAAAACCAAACATAAAACGTGTGTGTTTGTGCACTTGAGCATATCAACTATACTAAACTTTACAAATGGATCTAAACACACTATCTAAACTAGGATACCTAAGTCTTCTTGACGATCTTCCATCTTCAAGTAGACTTGCTCCCAAACCGTGATCCACCGAGTGCAAATGAATGATCCTTAAGCTTTGGCACCGGAATCACCATGAAAAGCTTCTAAACTCCTTGTTGAAGCTAATCACCAACTAATATCTTGCTAATTGATCTGAAACTTAAAATCACAAGAATATTAGTAAACATAACTACATGAGTTGATCATCATCAAAACTAGAGTGGAAGGCCATTGGGCCAACATCTATGTCCAATAATTAACCTTAGTTCTAATTTTAATTGGAAAGTTTGACTAAAAGTCAAACTTTCAACTCCGATTGGCCTTAACTAGGCCTTATAAGAGCAAAATAAGGCCCAGACAGGGAGAAAACATGGTTTTCGAGAGCCGAGAGTAGTATCATATAGTTTTTATGTATAATTTTGATTAATTAAACTTGTTTATGTTCTTAATTTGGAATGTTTTTAAAAAATCAAACTTTTAGCCCCAAATTACCTAAATTAGGCCATATAAGAACTAAAAATGTGCCAAACCAGAGGAAAACATGATTTTCTAGATCTGAGAGTTGTATTACATAGTTTCTATGTAAAATTACTGCTATTTTATCTCATTTCTAGTATTAATTGAGAAGTTTGTATAAAAGTCAAACGTTCAACCCCGATTGGCCTGAACTAGGCCTTATAAGAATCGAAAAAGACCCAATCGGGGAGAAAATGTGATTTTCAAGAGCCGGGAATAGTATTACATAGTTTTATGTATAATTACTTCTAATTAAACTTGTTCTAGTCTTAATTGAAAAGTTTGACCAAAGTCAGAGTTTCAGTCCCGATTGCCCTGAATTAGGCCTTATATGAGCCGAATATGACCTAAACAGAGAGAAAATATGGTTTTAAAGAGTTAGGAGTTTTATTACATAGTTTCTAAGTACAATTGTGGCTAATTAACTTTATTTCTAGTGTTAATTGGAAAGTTTGACCCAAAGTCAAATGTTCAGCCCCGAATGGCCTAAACTAGGCCTTACAAGAGCCGAAAAGGGCCCAATCGGGGAGAAACTACAGTTTTCAAGAGCTGGGAGTAGTATTACATAATTTTTATGTAAAATTACTACTAATTAAACTTGTTTCTAACCTTAATTGGAGAGTTTGATAAAAAGTCACTCTTTCAGCCCAAATTGGCCTAAGTTAGGCCTTTAAAAAGTCGAATATGACCTAAATAGGGAGAACATATTATTTAGGAGCTAGGAGTAGTATTACATAGTTTCTATATACAATTACTACTAATTAAACTTGTTTCTACTATTAATCAGGAAGTTCGTCTAAAAGTCAAACTTTCAGGCTCGATTGGCCTGAACTAGGCATTATAAGAGCGGAATAGGACTCAAACAAGGAGAAAACATGATTTCAAGGGCCGGGAGTAGTATTACATAGTTTTTATGTATAATTACTACTAATTAAACTTGCTTTTATTATTTATTGAGAAGTTTGAAAAAAGTCAAATCTTCAGCCCCGATTGGCCTGAACTAGGCATTATGAAAGCCGAATAGGGCTCAAACAGGGAGAAAACATCTTTTCAAGAGCCAGGAGTAGTACTACATAGTTTTCATGTAAAATTACAACTAATTAAACTTGTTTCTATTCTTAATAAGAATGTTTGACCCAAAGTCAAATCTTCAGCCCCGATTAGCCTCAACTGGGCATTATAAGAGCCGAACATGACCCAAACAAGAGAAAAATATGATTTTCAAGAGCTGTGAGTGGTATTACATAGTTTCTACATGTAATTACTACTAAATAACCATGTTTCTAGTGTTAATTGGATGTTTGACAATTGAAAGTTTGACCAAAAGTCAAATTTCAGCCCCGATAAGCTTGCACTATGCCATATAAGAGTTGAATAGGGCCTAAACGGGGAGAAAATGAGGTTTTCAAGAGCTAGAAGTAGTATTACATAGTTTTTATATATAATTACTATAAATTACACTTATCTCTGTACTTAATTTGAAAGATTGACCAAAAGTCAAATTTTTAGCCCCGACTAGCCTGAAGTAGGCCTTATAAGGGCCTAATAGGGCCTAAATAGAGAGAAAATTTGTCTTTAAAGAGCCAGGAGTAGTATTACATAGTTTTTATGTACAATTACTATTAATTAAACTTGTTTCTAGACTTAATCTGAAAGTTTGACTAAAAGTCAAACTTTCAACCCGATTGGCCTAAACGAGGCTTTATAAGAACCGAATATGGTCTAAAAGGGGAGAAAACATGTTTTCAAGAGCCGGGAGTAGTATTACATAGTTTTATATATAATTACTACTAATTAAACTTGTTTCTATTCTTAATTAGGAAGTTTGAATAAAAGTCAAACCTTTAGCCCTGATTGGCCTGAATGAGACATTAGAAGAGCCAAATAGGACCCAAATGGGAGGAGAATTTGATTTTCAAGAGCGATGAGTGGTATTGCATAGTTTTTATACATTATTACTGCTAATTAACCTTATTTTTAGTGTCAATTGGAAGTTTGACCAAAAGTCAAATTCAGCCCAAATTAGCCATAGGATCCAAATAAGGAGAAATGTACTTTCCAATAGTCGAGAGGATATTACATAGTTTTATGTATAATTAACACTATTAAACTTGTTTCTAGTTTTAATTAGGTAGTTTTACCAAAAGTCAAACTTTCAGCCTCGGCTGGCCTGAACCAGGCCTTATAAGAGCCGAGAAAGGCCCAGAAGGGGAGAAAATATAGTTTTTAAGAGCCGAGAGTAGTATCACATAGCTTCTATATATAACTACTATTAATTAAACTTGTTTCTATTCTTAATTTAGACGTTGACCAAAAATTAAACTTTCAACACTGAATTGGCCTGAACAAAGCCTTATAAGAACCCAATAGGGTCCAAACGGGGAGAAAATTGTAGTTTTCAAGAACCAGGGGTAGTATTACATAATTTTTATATACAATTACTACAATTAAAGTTGTTTTTAGTCTTAATTGGGAAGTTTGACGAAAAATCAAACCTTCAGCACTTATTGGCCTGAACAAGGCCTTTAAGAGCCAAATAGGACCCAAACAAAAGGAAACTTTGTTGTCAAGAGCTGAGAGTGTTATTACATAATTTTTATATATATCATTACAACTAATTAACCTAGTTTCTAGTGCTAATTAGGAAGTTTGATCAAAAGTCAAACTTTCAGCCCTGAAAGCCTGTACTAGGCTATTAACGAGGAGAATAGGGCCTAAACGGTGAGAAAATGAGGTTTTCCAGAGTAAGGAGTAGTATTACATAGTTTTTTTATATATAACTACTATAAATTAAACTTATTTCTGTACTTAAATTGAAAGTTTGACCAAAAGTCAAATCTTTAGCCCCGACTAGTCTAAAGTAGGCCTTATAAGAGTCAAATAGGGCCAAAACAGGGAGAACACATGATTTTAAAGAGTCGAGAGTAGTATTACAAAGTTTCTATTTACAATTACTATTAATTAAACTTGTTTCTAGCCTTAATCTGGAAGTTTGACGAAAAGTCAAACTTTCAGCCCCGATTAGCCTGAACTGGCTTTATATGAACTGAATAGGGCTAAAAAGGGAGAAAACATGTTTTCAAGAGCCGGGAGAAGTATTATATAGTTTTTTTATATGATTACTACTAATTAAACTTGTTTCTATTCGTAATTAGGAAGTTTGAATAAAAGTCTAACCTTCAGCCCTGATTAGCCTGAATGAGGCATTGAAGAGCCAAATAGGACCCAAATGGGAGGAGAATATGATTTTCAAGAGCAGTGAGTGGTATTGCATAGTTTTTATACCTAATTGTAGCTAATTAACCTGGTTTTTAGTGTCAATTAGAAGTTTGACCAAAAGTCAAACTTCAGCCCCAATTAGCCATAGGATCCAAATAAGGAGAAATGCACTTTCCAATAGCCAAGAGTATATTACATAGTTTTATGTATAATTACCACTATTAAACTTATTTCTGGTCTTAATTAGATAATTTTACTAAAAGTCAAACTTTCAGCCCGACTGGCCTGAACCAGGCCTTATAAGAGCCGAGAAAGGGCCAGACGGGGAGAAAATATGATTTTTAAGAGCAGGGAGTAGTATCACATAATTTCTATATATAACTACTATTAATTAAACTTGTTTCTATTCTTAATTTAGACGTTTGACAAAAAATCAAACTTTCAGCCTCGAATTGGCCTGAACAAGGCCTTATAAGAACCCAATAGGGTTCTAATGGGGAGAAAATGCAGTTTTTAAGAGCCAGGGGTAGAATAACATAGTTTTTATATATAATTACTACTAATTAAAGTTGTTTTTAGTCTTAATTGGGAAGTTTGACGAAAAGCCAAACCTTCCGCCCTTATTGGCCTAAACTAGGCCTTTAAGAGCCAAATAGGACCCAAACGAAAGGAAACCATTGTTATCAAGAGCTGATAGTGTTATTACATAATTTTTATATATATCATTACAACTAATTAACCTAGTTTCTAGTGCTAATTTGGAAGTTTGATCAAAAGTCAAACTTTTAGCCTCGATTGACTAGACTAAGCTGTATAAGAGCCGAAAAGGGAACAAACAGAGAGAAAATGAAGTTTTCAATAGCTGGGAGTAGTATTACATTGTTTTTATACTACTGACTAAATTTGTTTCTATTCTTACTTGGGAAGTTTTACCTAAAGTCAAACTTTCAGCCCCGATTGGCCTGAACTAGGCCCTATAAGAGCAGAATAGGGCGCAAACGGGGAGAAAACATGGTTTTCAAGAGCTGAGAGTAGTATCATATAGTTTCTATGTATAATTACTGCTGGTTTAGAAGTTTGACCAAAAGTCAAATCTTCATCCTTTATTAGCCTGAACTAGGTCTTATAAGAGCGGACAGGGTGCAAACGGGAGAAAATATGGTTTTCAATAGCTGAAAGTGGTATTACATAGTTTCTATGTACAATTACTACTAAATAACCTAGGTTCTAATTTTAATTGGGAAGTTTAACTAAAAGTCTAACTTTCAACCCCGATAGGCCTGAACTGGCCTTATAAGGGCCAAATAGGACCAAGACAGGGACAAATACAAACAATTTCTTTCTCCCACAAACACAAAGATCCTATAGAATAGGATAGTAGATGTAACTCAAGTGTGAAAAATAAAGTGTTTGATCAAAGAAATATTCTTGGGAAAATAACAAATAGATGTGGAAATTTTAGATCAAAAACAAATTCTCAAAACCTAATTTCTTTGAAATAACAAAAACACTTTAAAACAAACAAGATGAATCTTTTGAGCTCTAAAACACTTTAAAAACTTATTTTTAAAACCAGAAAATGGAGAAATTTTTCTTGTCAAAAGTCTTCTCAAAATCCCCAAGAAATGGGGCTTAAATAGGCCTCTCCAAGAAACTAGCCGTTGGCTGTTTTTACAACCTGGACGGCTGGCGGTCGACCGCCCGGTCGACTGCCAACGGTCATAAATATGACCGTTGGAGGAACCCGGTCGACCATCCGGTCGACCGCCCAAAAACAGAGAGCAAAGCTCTCTGGCCGGTCGACCGAGCCCTGTGCCTGGCCAACGTGCACAAGTCTGTGTACGTCGGTCGACCGACTCTGGATCTCGGTCGACCGGCCCGGTCGACCGCCAGATCCTGGCAGGTAGCAATTTGGGTCAGAAAAACTGGTTTAAAAATATTCTAATAAATCCTATAAATCTTCTAAAATTCCATAAAAATAGTTTCTAACATAATGTATGATATATAAACATATGATAAAAATTTCAACACAAATATCAAACATTTAGAACTATTTTTGTGTCTTATAAATTTTATCAAAAACCAAAAACTGTATTTTACCAAACTTGGATTTTTCAAATAAACTTTGTCTAAAATATATCCAAGTACAAAAACATGATACTTAATCAATTTAAAACATGTTGCATATGGACATAGGTCCAATATACATGAAACATATACATATCATTGTTTTTGACTTTTAAATCCAAAATATGTTTTGTAAAAATACAACACCTAAAACACATGAATAGGTAAGTCAAACTAAGTTTATTTAAGACATGAAGTATACATGTATATAGAATGAATCTAATATACATAAAACCAAGAAAACTTGTTTTGAACTAACTATTCATGAAACCAAGATCGGTTAAACCAAAAACCAAAAACCAATATCCAAACCATAAAACGTGTGTGTATTGTGAACTTGAGCATATCAACTATCTAATCTTTACAATGGATCTAAACACACTAAACTATGGATACCTAAGGTCTTCTTGAGGAACACCGTCTTCAAGTCGCCTTGGTCCAAAACGTGATCCACCGAGTGCAATGTATCATCTTGAGGCTCGGGCTCTGGAATCACCATGTGAAAGGCTTCAAAATCACGGAGTTTTGGAGCAATCCCCAACTAATATCTTGATACATGATCTGAAACTAAAATCATACGATTATTAGTAAACATAACTACATGAGTTAATCATCATCAAAACTAGAGTGGAAGGCCTTTGGGCCAACAATATATAGGTATATATATATAGGTATATATATACATATATATAGGTATATATATACCTATATATATGTATATATATACCTATATATATATATATAGGTATAAATATATATATATATAGGTATATATATATATATATATATATATATATATATATAGGTATATATATGTATATGTATATATATATATATATATAGGTATATATATGTATATAGGTGTATATATATATATATATAGATATATATATATAGGTGTGTATATATATATATAATATATATATATATATATATATATATATATATATATACACACACACCTATATATATAGGTATATACATATATAGGTATATATATACGTGTATATATATATATATATATATATATATATATATATACACACACACACACCTATATATATATATATATATATATATATATATATATATATATATATATATATATATATATTATATATATATATATGGGGTTACTGTACCTCAACCTGCAGGCTGAGAGAGTTTCTCAGCCGGCGGGACGTGGCTGAATATATGCCACACATCGGCCGCAGAGTGTGGGCGCCAAAAAATCAAAAAATCCAGCCTAAACAATCGTGAAACAAATTGACAAAAATACCCCTTTTATATGACGACTGCGACTTCTAGCATTGAAAAGTAAAAAAATATTCCATGGTCGCAGATTTAATACAGAATAAAGAATACCGGAGGAAATATGCTATCGTATAGCAATGCGACCTCCTTCAGTACTGCGACCTCCTTATGTAAAAGATTTTTTATAATTTTACAAGGTAGTTCAGCCATGCGACGAGGTGACACGTCACCGCAGCAGTTGCTTAGTCGCAGTCTTTGGTCGCAGTGTCGACCCTGGTCGTATTTGTTTTTGTTTGCACTGTAGTCTTATGCGACCTTGGTCGCAGTGTCGTCTCTGGTCCAAGTTGTTTTGTTTGCAATGCATGACTGCGACCAAGGTCGTAGTTTATTAAAAAACAAATATGCTTTTTATTTATGTCCAGGCATTTATGTTCAGGCATGTGAAAATGATACAAAACGCTCTCTTATACAATAAGATTGAGTGTTACAATACAGCAGTACAAAGAAATACTTTTTATTTATGTCCAGGCATTTATGTTCAGGCATGTGAAAATGATACAAAACGCTCTCTTATACAATAAGATTGAGTGTTACAATACAGCAGTACAAAGAAGACTAAACATCAAAAGAGCCCTTGTTGACTAAGAGCAGTGGTGTTATTGAGGTCTGGTGGCAGCAGAATCCTCCGATTCCACCTGACCCTCCAAAGTGGCGGGATACGATCCTTCGTTGATGAACATCTCTTCCACCAGAAGGTTATCCAGTGAGCATAGAGTTTCCTCGATGTCACTTCTGGGGTAAGAGAGGAGGTTTTGAGACCTCACAAGGTATGCTACCCACCACTATATCCACCACATCCCCCGCCGCCATACCCACTCTGACCATCCCGTACCAGCAAGCTTGACTGGTGCATCAAGTCCGAGGAGATCTTGGTGAGGGTTAAGTCCTCGTCAGGGATCATGACTTCTTCCCTTGTGAACGA